>VBSM01003198.1:4536-54867 GCA_008086735.1 Cheirogaleus medius | reverse complement strand
CCCTGCGCTCGGTGCCCAGCCCTGCGCTCGGTGTTCCAGCCCTGCGCTCGGTGCTCCAGCCCTGCGCTCTGGCGCCCAGTCCTGCGCTCGGTGCTCCAGCCCTGCGCTCTGGCGGGCGCTGCCGAGACATGCTCTGGGAAGGGGCCGAGGTGCGGTGTGGCCCGCGTGCTCCGTCCCCAGAAGCCCGACGGCAGGTCTTGGCCCAGGTGGGACAGACACGCACACGCACACACACGCCCCGGCAGGAAGGCCTCGTGGCGTCCAGACCACGGGGCGACCCCACTGACCACACCGGCCGGCGGGGCCACACGTGACCCAGGTGTGCGTTCGGGCTGTTTTCGGCAGGCGCGGCCTGCGCGTGGAGAGGAGAGCTCCAGCCCGCCGGGAGACGGCTGCTCCGAGTCGCCGCCCGCCCGCTCCCTGCCCCTGGGAAGCGAGCCCCATTCTCAAGGGAAACATCAGCCCAGAGACGCGGGGCGGGAACTCAAGCAGCGAGCGAGGCCGGCTCGGACACTGGCCGGGCTGGGGTGGCTGAGACGGGAGACCCGTAACACGAACCGACGCCGTCCTCCCTCTAGATCATGGCCGAGCGGAAGAACGCCAAAGCCCTGGCCTGCGGCCCCTTGCAGGAGAGGACCGGCGCGGCCCTGGACGCCCCGCTGCAAGGTAGTCGCGGCCCCCCTCCCGTCAGGTGCTCTCTGTCCTTCCCAAGAGCCAGAGGGTCCCCGCGGTTCCCTGGTGTGTCGAGTCGCCTTACGAAGCTTGCTCGACCCTGCAGGGGCGCGGAGTCGATTTTCTCTCCCTAGGGTTGGGCACGAAGGGCGGGGATGAGTCTGTGGTAGCTGGATGAGATCGTAGAGTATCGGCTTTAGTGGTTCCCTAGTTCACGGGCAGCCCAGGGTAAGGACCGGCTAGTTTAAAAGTATGAGGGCTGATTTTTTTGGAGACTCTTTAGTTATTTTTCCTGAGTCTCTGATTGTTCCCTTGGTGATTGCATTGTCTCTGGGCATCAGCACACCTAATACATAGGACATCAAAGCCTGCCACTCGTCACACATAAAGAGACAGTGGCAGCTTTAACGTGTAGGTGTCGCTTCCTGCCTTGAGCTGAAAGTGGGAGGGGATTTTGGCTGACAGAGCCCCACCATGTGCAGTAAGAAATGCTGTCCTCAAGTGAGTCGCCACGCTGGCATCCAGAAACAGGGTTGTGGCACAGGTGGGGCTCGGAGCTTTCCAGACGGGACAGAACGACGGCTGTTTTTGTGTGTGTTGGAACCACTGAGAAGGATGTGTCGCTTTTGTTCCCTGTAGTAGATTTTCCAACGCCAAAGACGGAGCTGGTCCAGAAGTTCCACGTGCAGTACCTGGGCATGCTGCCTGTAGACAAGCCGGTCGGTATGTGGAACGCTTCTCGTCTGTCCGCTTTGCACGTGTTTGGGAGCTCGTGGGAGGCGTGTGCCCTCTGCAGGGGTGAGGTCTGCTGCTTTACTCTTGTCTGGAGTCAAGGCCTCACACTTTCACCAGCCGGAGGGTGTGAAAGTCCTAATCAAAAGTGATAGAGCACAGGCTAAGCCGCTTTGACACGTGATCCCCAGAACACAGGGCTCTAACAAGCAGGCGTGTCTTCCTCATTCCCGTGCAGTCCAGAGACGCCCACCCCGGGGCTCTGCGTTCTCCAGCCGGGCCCCCCTCTCTGGGGCCAGGACAGCCGTTTCTCTTCCTGTCACCTGGTGGCTGAGAGCAGGGGCAGAGGGGACCTCAGGCTTCCCCTTCACGGGACACAGCAGTGGGGCTCACAGACTCCAGCTCACACCCCAGTAGCAGAAACCCATTGCTTGGCTGTGAGAGGAGGCTGGGCCACGTAGCCTGTGCCCGGGCTAGGAAAGGGCCTCCCGCACAGCTGGCGGGAAGGCGGGACCGTGCAGCTGCCTCAGGAGACACCGTGGCAACTCTTCGGGAGGTGAGACCAGCACTCTGATTGACATTTCCACCTTCACCCGAGAGAAACGAAGACATCTGTGCACACAAAACTCGTGCACAAATGTTCACAGCAGCAGCCTTCGTGATAGTCCAAAAGTGGAAATAACCCAGTGTCCATCAGTTGGCAGTTGGATAAATAAAACACGGTATTTCCATATAATGGAATTTTATTTGGCAATAAAAAGGAATGAAGCACTGAAACATGCTACAGCATGGATGAGCCTTGAAAACTCTGTGCTAAGTGAGAGAAGTCAGTCCCACAAGACCATGTGCTATATGAATCCATTTATATGGAGTGTCCAGAACAGTCAGTCCCACGGACCATGTGCTATATGAATCCATTTATACGGAGTGTCCAGAACAGTCAGTCCCACGGACCATGTGCTATATGAATCCATTTATACGAAGTGTCCAGAACAGTCAGTCCCACGGACCATGTGCTATATGCATCCATTTATACAAAATGTCCAGAACAGTCAGTCCCACGAGACCGTGTGCTATATGCATCCATTTATACGGAGTGTCCAGAACAGGCAAATCCCCAGAGGCAGAAAACAGGAAGGGGCTGCCGGGGGCTAGGGAGCTTGGGAGAAACGGAAGGCAACTCCCGCCAGGTACAGGGCTTCTTTGCAGGGTGATAAAAATGATCTGGAATTGATTAAGGGATGTCTGCACTCTGGGAATACAGTGAAAACCATTGGCTTGTACAGTTTACACGCTTGAATTATATACAAACGGCAGCTCAGTAAGGTGTTAGCCCACGCCCACCCCCCAGAAAACCGCCCTGGGGACTCCCGGCAGATGGCGGCGCTACCGCTGCGCACGCCCTACGATAGGACGTCCCTGTCAGACGGCGCCGGGCAGGGGCGGGACAGACAGGCAGAGGCAGGGGTGCCACGGTCTGATCGGACAGCTCGGCCCATGCCGGCCCTGGAGGTTCTCAGGCTCTCTCTCTCTTGGAAACGCCGGCGTTGCTGCTCTTTTGAGCCAACATGAGAATGAAGTTTCTTGTCTCCTGGGGCTTCAAAAAAAAGACCAGTCTGGGTGTAGCTATGACGGGGAGATCCGGGCCTGCGTTTGAGGGTGATGGGCGGCTTTAGGGTGTTTCCAGTTGTGCTTTCCATCTGCAGGAATGGACACCCTGAACAGCGCCATAGAGAGTCTCGTGGCATCATCTGGCAGGGAGGCCTGGCCGTCGGTGGACATGAGCGTGGCCGACGCCACTGTGACCGTCGTCAGCGAAAAGGTGAGAGGGGCATGGGCGCCGTGGGCAGCTCTGGGCCACGGCGAGGCCTGGATACGCAGCCGCCTGTGCGACCGGAACGCCGCCAAGGCTGGCCTGGGACCTGCCCTGCTGTGGTCGAAATGGCCCGCGTTTCCTAACCACTTCGGGACGGCGCTCAGTGGCCGTGCAACCTCGCCCACAGCCAGCACTCGCAGTCCGCACGGTGGTCTGTGCTGTGCATGGACGACGCGTCCGTTCTGCTCTTGTGTGATGAGGAAAGCTTGAAAGCACTGAAAGCTTGTGTTACTTTACAGGCAGCTTTAGAGAAATAACTAGAATAACTCCTACTAAGGACTTGTTAAAAGGTCACAGATTCGTAGTAACTTATTAGCTGACTTATTAGCTAATTAGGTCACTTATTAAAAGTAACTTATTAGCTGAACGCACACACTGCAACTGCAGAGATAAAAGCTGTAAAAGTAAAAGCTTTTGGCTGTCGGCTAAAGTCGACGCTGGGCTGTGCGCGTCCATCTGTGGCTGTCGACTACAGTTGACGCTGGGCTGTGCGTGTCCATCTGTGGCTGTCGGCTACAGTCGACGCTGGGCTGTGCGCGTCCATCTGTGGCTGCCGACTGTAGTCGACGCTGGTCCCGAAGTGGTTAGACGAA
Organism: Cheirogaleus medius; assembly: GCA_008086735.1. NCBI lineage: Eukaryota > Metazoa > Chordata > Mammalia > Primates > Cheirogaleidae > Cheirogaleus > Cheirogaleus medius. The sequence goes on along the minus strand of VBSM01003198.1, from coordinate 50,994 downwards.
GGGCTGCCCTTTGGGCCTGAACCCGTGTGCGCGTCTGCCTTCCTCTGGACTAGGGCTCGTACGCTGGCGCTCCCGGTGCGGCCTCCCTCGTGTGCCCAGAGACCGAAGCCGTTTGCTGGAGCTGACCGTGGGCCGCCGGCGTGGCTCCTCGCGCGGGCCGGCTTTCTGGCCGGTCCCTCTCCGGGCGCAGCCAGCCGGCGGTCAGGGAAAGTGCCGCGGTCTGCCTGTCAGCAGACGGGGACGCTGTCATCTGGAGAGGAGCCGGCGTCAGCCTCAGCCAAACCGCCCCAGCTCCGTGGCCGAGGGAGCTGGCAGAGGCTGAGCGATCGGCCCACGTCCGGCACTCACAAGTACGGGCGCCAGGACTCACCCAGGCATTCTGTCTCCGCGCCCCCCGCGACTCTCCCTTCTCCCTGCGGCGCACCTGTCCTGGAAGGACTGCAGTCCTCGGCCTGCTCCTGTTCTGTCCGGCAGCAGGTTACTTTCCGGCCCTGCCGCCCTCTGGGGAGGAGGAGGAGGAGGGCCGCTGCCTCTGGGCTCCAACGCTTTGCTGACCAGCCCTCACCCAGATCTCTCCTGTAGCACCCTTTCTCCCAGGAAAACGTCCGACCTCTCTCAGTCTCGTGCAGTTTGCTTGCCAGACATCTCTCATTCCCCCGAGTGAGTAAGTCGAGATGTTAATGATCCGAAAGTCGACGTTCTGGATGTGTTTACTCATCCACAAGTTGCACGTGGTTATTGCGAAGGATGTGGTTGGTGTTCACAGCCACAAGAATGAATCCCAGACGTGTCTCTACACCGCCTTACACGGATACCATATGGACACCAGTTTGTGAAAGAGAAAAAAAAAATGATTCAGTGACTCTTGGTTGGTTTGGCAGCTTTTTGTTTTACATGGTTTTAGATGGGAATGTGATTCAATGTGCTGTTTAACTTGGGTAAGAAGGACTGGATGAAGAGAGACGCTGAGTCCTGTCCTCCTGCTGCTCGAGGGGCTCCCCTGGGCAAATGGGTCTGAGCCCCTGGGTGTCCTGCGCTGGGCAAGACGTGACAAGTGTATGTGACATCGTCACTCCCCACAGCGAACTCACGACTCCTGGTATGATGGAGAGAGAGCAGAACACACTTGATGCCCCTCCGCAGCCGTGTGCTCAGAGCGAGAGGGACCTGCCAGGGTGAGACTCCAGGGCAGCGACGGCCCCCACAGATATTTGGGCACAGCTGTGCCCTCCCACAAAAGCACGAGCCCTTTGTGAATCCAGTCCGGCCGCATGTTGTTAGTACCAGTCCCTGATGCCGCTGCTGTGAGCGCGATTCGCTGATCTGTACGGTCTGGAAATGCTGTGAGGGCTGTGGCCGGTGCTGACCGCCGTCTCTTGCAGGACGAAGAGGAGGTCTTGGTGGAGTGCCGCGTGCGGTTCCTGTCCTTCATGGGCGTCGGGAAGGACGCGCACACCTTCGCCTTCATCATGGACACCGGGGGCCAGCGCTTCGAGTGCCACGTGTTCTGGTGCGAGCCCAACGCCGGCAGCGTGTCCGAGGCGGTGCAGGCCGCCTGCATGGTGAGTCGGCCGGAGAGCTGCGCTCCCGCCTCTGCCCCTTTAGCCGTAGACCGAGCAGAGCCGCCATCCACACGGGAACCGTGAGCTGCGGAGCAGTGCTTCGCGCTGTGACCCTGGCTCCCGGGGCAGACTCGGCTGCGGCGAGCACCCCAATCTCGCGCGGCCGGGCCCCGAGGGCGGCGGGCTAGACAGAGACTCCAGCCACGGGAAAGATGATCTTCAGAACCACACGTCTGAGGTCATCCATCCTTGGTCCCAAATTAATTTCAGTGCGTGATTAGGTCACTCCTGCATGAGCTGGTGCTGTTTGGATTCAAGTCAGTACTTAAAACACGAAGGGAAATATATTGAAGTCCTTTATTTCAAATAGTTGTTTTATTTATTTATTTAGACAGAGTCTCACTCTGTTGCCCCGGCTAGAGTGCTGTGGCATCAGCCTAGCTCACAGCAACCTCCAACTCCTGGGCTCAAGCGATCCTCCTGCCTCAGCCTCCCGAGTAGCTGGGACTACAGGCATGCGCCACCACGCCTGGCTAATTTTTTCTGTATATTTTTAGTTGGCCAATTAGTTTATTTCTATTTTTAGTAGAGACGGGGTCTCGAGCTTGCTCAGGCTGGTTTTGAACTCCTAATCTTGAGTGATCCTCCCGCCTCGTCCTCCCAGAGGGCTAGGATTACAGGCATGAGCCACCATGCCCGGCCTCAAATAGTTGTTTTAAATGAATTGCTCTTATATATTTTTCATATGTATTAACTCAGTCCTTACAACAACAACTCTGTTAGATAGTTCTGTTTTATTTGTGAGAACACAGAGACTCAGAGAATGGGCCCCAGGGCACAGCCTCGGTCCAGCCCCAAGTCTGCCGGTGACAGAGCCGGGTCGCGTCACCACGTGTGTGATCTGAGACAAACGAGACGACCTCGTCGCTCACGAAGCGTGTATCCTGTAGCACCTTCTGCGCCGGCACTGACAGGTTCTGATGGAAATGAGGGGCGGCGTGAATGCTGGTAGAGTCCAGCAGCCTCAGACACAGCGGGGGAGACACGTAAACCACACTTCTCCCACAGTATAGAAGGGTGCAAACGAAAGTAGGAGACGGCGTGGATTGAGAAGGGTCAGGCAGGAAGAAGTGGAGGCCCTGAAAGTGCATAGCTCACAAAGTGTGCCAGTGAAGGGCAGCACTGGGGGTTGGTTTGTTTTCAGGACCAACGAGACCTGCACATTGTTGTTGGTTTTTTTTTTTTTAGAGATGGGGTCTCACTATGTTGCCCAGGCTGGACTCCAGCTCCTGGGTTCACGTGATCTTCACAACCACACCAAGCTACTTTTTTTCTTTTTTTTTTGACCTGCACATTTTCCAGCTGAGGGACAAGCCCGTGGGCGGGTGCAGTGGGCCTCACGCACGGCTGTGGCAGGGTCTCGCGGAGGACTGCGGCAGGTGGGAAGTGCTGCCCCTTGGGTGCAGGTCGGAGAGCCCTTCCCTGAGACAGGCCGCAGGGATGGCGGAGCTCAGGGAAGGGAAGCTGGAGAAGTTCTCTCCCGCCCCCCGCCCCGCCTCGCACAGTAAAGGATGTGGCGGGAGGACAGAGGGCAAAGGTGAGGAACAGGAAAAGAGCCAGCTGACCTTTCTCCTTTGAAATGGAGCAGGAAGGAGGGAGACAGGCCAGGGAAGACCCGGCTGTGTACACCTGCTGTGTGGCCCGGGCCCCCACAGTCCTCTGTCCCGGGTCTAACTTCCCCTCCAGGCCGGTGGCCAGGCTGCCAACTCGGAGGGCGCAGGGCTGGGTCCAGGGCTGGGGCGGAGGGCAGCCCAGGTAACAGACTGGCTGGTGCAGGGAGCCCAGATGAGAGGAAGGGTGTGTGAAGAAAATAGAAAATGGGAGATTTCAGTCAAGCCAAAGTGGATGACAACTCTTTAGGTATTTCACGAATTTGAAACGGATCATAACAGATGGGTTTAGTCATAAAACGAATGGCTTTTGGCCTTAATTATACATTTTAAATGATAATGAAAAATAATTAGCTTTATCACTTGGTTACAGTTTGTTTTCTGATTCTCAGACTCATTTTCCCTCTTGGAAAAAACTTTCACTCATTTGCTTCCTGTTTTAATCGTATCAGTGCAACCAGCTGAAGCAGCGCAGATGAGTACTGATAAAATCAAACCTCTCGGAATCCAGCTTTCTGGCTCAGTGGCTTTCTTCTTAATTCAAATCTGCCTGATTCTCCTTCTGAAATGTCTGTGTGAATTTATACCATCCGAAATACCTATGGCATTAACACATTCTTTTGAATCTACTTAATTTTTAGATATATTTTACAGCTAATATAAATAGCTTTAATTTAAAAAAGATATATTATTTAAAAAGATATATATTAGCTGGATCTTTTACAGCTAACATATACCTATACCTGTGGCACAGGCCCAGCTGAAGACCTTCTGGTGACATTTAGAATAGGACAGAGAGGGACCCTTTATGAAATTCCTCAGGTGCAGCTGTGAGTCACACTGGGTATACATCACTACTCTGTGAACTTCCAAGTCCAGTGGCCCACGTCGCCAGCCCTGCCCAGGTATGAGCCCGTGCTTTAGACGTGTGGTTTCGGTTGTAACACAGACCTAGCGAGATGCCTTTCACACAGGAGACATGTAATAAGTCATCATTTTTCATATGATTGAGCGGAACGGGCTACTTTTGTGGCCTGCGGGTATGACAGAAGTGACACATGCTCCCCTAGAAGCCTTGCTGCAGGTATTTGATGCTTCTTAGGGAGATGTCAGCCTGTTCCATACTGGACTAAGGAACCTATCATTAATTAAGTTGATTTTTAAAAATCAGCCATGGTATTACAGTCCTCCCTCAGTACCTACAGGGGATTGGTTTCAGGACCCCTTTGTATGCCAAAATCCATGCATACTCAGGTCCTGCAGTCGGCCCTGCACGTGAAAAGCTGGCTCTCCATATACTCAGATTTCAAATCCCACGAATACGGTATTTTCGATCTGAGTTTGGTTGGCAAATATCTGCATATAAATGGACCCCGTGCAGTTCAAAGCCGTGTTGTTCAAGGGTCAACTGTATTTTAAAGTGCTTGGATTGAAAAAACCATTTTATAAATTTTAACTTTGTATCTAATTTTAAAGAATCACTTGTGTTTTCATTAATATAAAAGCAAATGATCAACGTTGTTATATTTCTGAAGGATAGAAAATTGTCCATGGTGCCAATGCTAATGGATTTCTCTTTAATTAATCCATTAGGATTTAGACTTGTATATAAAAATGTATCCTGAAATCTTAATGTATCCTCTTTTTTACTGAAGCAGGAAATGGGGAAGGCAGCAAACATTCATGGACGCCTCTGCATTGCTGGGTCTATTTTAGGCATCTCACACATTTCCTCGTTTAATCATAACGGCCTCTGTAACGGCCTCCATTCCTCAGCCATTTTATCGTTGAAGCTCAAGCCCAGAGAGATTCAGTCACTTGTGCTGGGATTCAGAGTGACAGAGCTTAGACTCAGTCTATGCCCTTTCTACCACGCTGTCTCTCGGTGAACCGTAACCATACGCGTAAAAGACGTGCATCTCCGACGAGAAGCCTATGCCTTCTCCTAGCCCTCTTTGGTGTCATTAGCTCCTCACTGGTGTGTGAGGGACACTAATTGTAGCTGTCAACACAGAGAACAGGCAGAGGGTGGGGATGGACGGAAAGAAAGGGTGGCAAATGCCAAAGCACCTTTGTCGGGCCTGATGATCTCTTAGGAGAATTTAAAGCAATCACATTAAGAAAAAAATAAACTCCTGGATTTATGTTCAGGAACTGGACTGTTAACTTTGGGGAATCAACGTATCGGTGATGACTTAAGAGTCATATTACAGAAGAAGAAATGATACGTTATTATTTACTTTAAAACATGTTCTGCTTTATTTCAGTTACGATATCAGAAGTGCTTGGTAGCCAGGCCTCCTTCGCAGAAAGTTCGACCACCTCCGCCGCCAGCAGACTCAGTGACCAGAAGAGTCACGACCAATGTAAAGCGAGGGGTCTTATCCCTCATTGACACTTTGAAACAGAAACGCCCGGTCACAGAAACACCATAGCTGCACATGGTGAAGGGCGCTGGCAGTTACCTGGAGACTGAATGGCTACACTACAGAAAATGAGCTGGTGTCTGACCTTCCATCCGTTGCTGATGCTTTGTCTTCAGAGAAATTTATCCTTCACCAGACAGTGTTAGACAAGCATGTTCTCGTCTTGCCACCATCATGTGATATGAAAAGAAGCATGAGTAATTTTTTTTGCTGTCAGTAAGTTACACCATGAGCAGTGGAAGGTCTTTTTCTTGTAAATATTGTGAACATCACTTAACTCCACACACACAGGGAAGAACGTGGCCACAGCCCTCCTGGCAAACTGCCACTGCGTCCCGGGAGCGAGCGATGCCTGAGTCGGTGTCACCGTCGTCTTTACCGGATCTGTCACAAGCAACCGTTGGGTTCTACAGCACTTTGCCCTGTTTTCAACATTGGAATAGACACTGCGTAGCAGATACCACTGAATTGCTGTTAAAATAGGATGGCGAGTTTTTGTTTCAGTTTTTCATAAAATTGAACATGATGTTTGACAAAATTGGCTGTTGGCATCAGTATAGAAACCAACTGGCAGCTTTCCTTGACAAGCTCTTTGACACATGGACACCGTCTCATGTCTACAGCTGTTTGTGGGATATTAGAAAAAAATGAAACTTTAAAATTGATGAAAAACTAAATTTCAGGAATTAAAATTGAACAAAAACTAGCCTTTCTTTTCAGATGGTTTTCAACCTGATTATTTTAAAAAAGGAGATTAACAATATCATAATGCATTTTGGGTAGGACTTATTTCAAACTTCTGCCTTATATTGTACAGTACAGCTAGAGAATTATAGTTCACTATGGCCATTCTCTACATAAACATTAAAATGGAATATTACTCATAAACCTTTCATCCTTAGTTTGCTAATTAGCCAATATGCAATTTGAAGTTGAGAAAATGTCATTTATATTTCTGTCATACATGATTATTTTAGATCTTTATCACCATGTTATTTTTATTAGTTTACATGCTACAAAAAAACATTCTGCTAGAATCCTGCATCTAGCTTGATCTTACTCCAGTGCTTTTTGCCCAGAAAGCTGTCTGTCCATCACGTATTGTCCATGGCAACAAATTGCATTATGTTGAATCTTTCTTGAATTTATGTATTTAATGTTAGAATTTGTTAGACTCAACTAGATAAATTTTAAAATTTATATCTTTTCCATTTTACTTTAAAGACTTAAAGATTTCATATCAGAGCAAAATATACATAGGAATAATGGACTATTGAACAAGTTTCCCAAAAATAGCATTTTCCTGCATTTTATGTAGATGAGAGACTTAGCTGTGAAGACATACAAATTTAGACTCTTGTTGACATTGTTGTTTTAAAAGGAAGTTAAGGAGATTAACTCAATATTAGTCTTCTTTATTTTTAATGTCAAAATTAACATTTACAACATCCAATTATAAAAGCAACACTTTGTTTATACACTGCTATGTGCTTGTCAGAATGGTTTCCACATTTTTATCACATTTGAGCCTTATAAGGTACAGAAGGTACAAACACTTGGGAAATGAAAACAGAAAGTACCAAGAGGCTAACTCAGCTGGCCTAAGATCTCACCAAAGTTAACGCGAGAACAGGACTGGGGCCATGTCTCCCAGCGTCCGGCTCTGACTGCCGATGCTGCCTCCACAGCTGTCAGGAAGAGCCTGCCCAGAATACTCTGGGCATATACAGAGAACAGCAGGTAGGGAGATACTGCCAGACAGTCTCAGAATTCCCTAGATAAGTGGAGGAAATAAGTCCAAATTACTTATGCAGTGGTATTAATGATGAAACCATTGCCCCCTCTCCGTCCAGGACTGTTTTCCTGCAGTGTGCCTCGTGTGTATTGTAGAGGACAAGATTCTACATTCAGTATATAGCCTGTTCAATCTATGAGATTTTTCCAGAGATGACATTACCCAGAGATATCCGTAACTCGTGGTGCTTAGCCACTATAGAACGTGGCGGAAAGAGTGGGCGGCCTTCTACCTGCCATTCCGTCTCAGAGCTCAGGGGGGTGGGCTGAAGTCATTTGCTGCTTTAGAAATGCATTATACGTTTTACCGGTTTATATACTATTCTATCTGAAGTAGGCAAGTGCCCATCATAAGAAACTGTGGCATTATGAAAATCCTTACCATGCCCTTTGAAAAGCTGTTCAAAATTCAGTTACGATGATTGTTCATCTTGATCTCCACAGTTAAGCATCTTAGTGTGATCAACTTCAAAATTCTAAACAAGCAGTCCACTTTTATATTGGAAATCTCTACCAGAACCCCCTGTTCGTTTTTTAAGGCATATGTTTGTTTGTTTTCAGGATCAAGAATACTGAGCTAGCTTTAAGTAGCAAACTGATTTGTATATGCAATTATAGGATGCATTAAGATGAATGGTAGCCTTTACATATTGAAAACTTTATTGCAAATACTTTGTTTTGAAAATGGCTTTGCATACTACATGCAAATTGATTTTGTAAAATTAATTATGTTAAACAGTATGTTCAGACACTTTCTGCCATGGCCAAAAAGTATGTATGAGAGTATGTGTGTATCTGTCTGTGAAACGATGCCCGTGTTTGACCTGCTATCTTGGCAACACTTCAGTTATCTATGCATTCTTTGTATGTGTGATTTGGTAAACAGGCAGCCATGTTCATGCCTTGTATGTCTTATCATATTTTTAATTAACCTTTGAAATACAGCTTAAAATATTTTTATTTTATTTATTCTATTTTTACTGAAATATACTGCATTATTGTGTTAATGTATTATCTTTACTGGATATCATCTCACAGTGTATCCAGGCCTAAGTAATCTCAGTGAACTATATATTGCCTAAGGTGGTTTTGTAATGATTTATAGTCACATTTCTATTGGAATATGTAGAAGAAAGGGCATAATGCTTAAAGGTCCTTTTATTTTTTAAAAGCAGCTAGATAGACACAGACTTGCCACCTCACATATCTGCTCCTTGGCAGCATCAGGGGGAACAGCCAACATGCCTGTGGCTAAAACTCTGCTCTGCAGACTAAAGCACTGCTTGGTGCTTCCTTTTTATATCCTTCACCACATGTGTGCTTTCACCTAAGAGACATACACATGCCCACATGCCCTTTGTTTCCACCTGATATAGGGTCACTCATAGCAAATTAGGACCATTGTTTTTTGTCTGTCGTATTGCACGAAAGGGACATGAGACCCATTTCCATTAAAATATGTTTTCGGTGATGAACTGTGACACTGCTACTTTTTTAAATTCCACTTTATGATTTTTGGACGGACACTTATAAAACTAATCTACACAAGGCCATTTCCTAGAAGCCACGAAACTTTCATCCTCCTCTTGTATGGCACACTCATTTCATAGGCGTTACAACACAAGTTCAAGATTTCATCCATAACATGAAAAACATTTCCCTGATATGAGCACAATTTAATAAAACCATTAGCTCTCTCATTGGCCAGGCTTAACCTAATACACATCTAACATGTGTGTTATACAGCCAGTAAAGAGAAGTTTAGTTTATTTCAGCTTCAGGGCAAAGGTACTCACGCTGTATGGACGAGAGCATTCCCTGGCATCCAGAGCGGCTTGTTTATCCTGGAAGAACGCTTTGTTTTCCTTTTTGCCCCTTTTATTGTTCACCACTTTTACACATCTAAATGTAATTTGTTGTGAGAATAAATTTAGCTGCATAAAATGTTTGGCTCATTTATCTGGCATCTTAGTCATACATACAAGGAACAGAAACATAAATTTAATATCTCTTCGCCATTTTTACATTATTCTCACCTCAGACTTTAGAAATCATTTTAGTAACGGAGGATTCTGATTTAATTAGTTGTTGCGTATTTCTGCCTGGTAAGAAGTAGGAAGTCACTTTAAGTTTTGAGTAATTACCCTGTCCTTATTTTGTGATTAAGAAGGACAGCTGGCATTCTGGATACAGAAGCTTTATTTAGCCATTCAAGTCTTTTGTAAGCAGTCTTTCTAAGGTTAAGATGTTTCAGCACAAAGAAGTCTATCTTTCACTTCCTTTGAGAACCTGACTTCAAGAAAAGAATAGAGACATACAGGGACTAAATCCAAAATGAAAGGTAACTAGGAAAATGAGTTGAATCTGGTTTTATTTAACAGGCATATGAAAGAAGATAAATAGAAGTTAACATATGTCCCCACTTTTTGCTCATCTTGTACTTCCCCAGTGGTTGATCTCTTTTACTCTGTTAAAGGCAGTAATTCTTAAAGGACAAAATTTCATTTTGGTTTCCGGCATTATACAGTGGTAAATGATTTCAGATAAAAATATGAGTTTGCTATTGGAGTATCTAAATACCAGTAATTTCATTATTTTAGATTTTTGTAGTACTTTAAGATGTTTAAGAACATAAAATGCCAAACAAAAAAGTCAATGTAATCAATATTCTCCTCCACTAGAATTCTCTCACATTGCTTTTATCCAAAGTATTTTTCCCTTTTTATTCTACCAAAGTATTTAAATAATTGATCCTGTCCTTAGAAGATTCTCAGAGAAGAAAACTGCAGGCTTATTTAATGGTTTAATTCAGAATCTCCATACACTTCTAAAGAGAAAAATAATTTAGTGCCCAGATGCATGTGAGGAGCTACTGAAAATAAGTGGATACAAATTGTGACATCAAGCACATACTGCTACAGAAATTAGAAAAATATCCTAAACTATTTCATAACAGGGAGAGTTAACTTATCCACAGAAAATACACTTAAATAAAAATCTCAGACCTGGTACTTCAGGACAATGGAATGCTTTTCAGCCTGGGGTTTGGGGCGCAGGCAGGGAAAGGACAGAAGATACCAGCGCTTCACTGACTGATGGTACGCGAAGCTGCACTGCCCTCCCAGAGCCATGAGACACGCCAAGCCAGATAGAAATTTGGGTGGGAATAAGAGAACAAACCACATAATATTTTAAAGAGATATATAATTTTTGATTTTTGAAATTAGTAAAATAAGCATTTAAAACTTTTTAAGAGTAATAATTAACATGTGAGGCATTCTTTTGGGATTTAAAATATAAAGCTTGGTTCAAGTATAAAAAGTCTTATTTCCTTTCTTCACTGACACATTTTACTGATAAATGTTAAATCGTAAAATAAAAATTATTACTACTAAAATGAAATTCACCATTCTTTTTTTATCCTCACCTCAAGTGAGAAAATAAAAAAATAGAATATTAGAGTTGAAATAGACTTAGTTATCTTAAAGAGGATAATATTCTACTAAAAATCATGCCACCTGAACTGAGCGTTTAGGAATTTACATAACACTTCTACACAAATGAATTCCAAAAATAAAACTTTAAATTCAAACTTTATGAATGTGTCTATGAACTTAAACAATAAGATTTATAGTTGTATCTTATTATAATGTCGATTTCTGTTGCCATTATGAAAAAAATTAGTAGACCTAGAAATGATAAATCATACCAATTCTTGGTAGGCAATTGATAATACATTCAAGATAAATCGACATTTACTATAATTAACATAGTGCTATATTTTAATTGTGCATCAGAAATGATTTACCGAAGTTTGATTGCTGTGTGCCATTTGAAATGACTTGTACATTTTGCTGTATTACCTGATCTTTGAATAGAATCAAAACTTTTTATGAGTTTCTTCAACAACAGGTATGAATTACATTCAACAGTTTTGCCTCTTTCTTAGAATTATTAGTATTTAGATGGAAATTTGCTCACAGTCGTTATTTACAACAGTGTTCTGCATAAGTGGCAGGAAGGGGGAGATGACTGTGTTCAATCGGCTCAGGGTCCTGGAGCTCTTCCAACGAGAAACACTTCACCCTGTAAACAGACACCTGAGCTACACATACCTGGCACTTTGGAACTTTCTGTGCTTCCTATTCATATGCAACCTCAGCCACATGACAAAAACTCACGTCATGCCCTGTTCAAAGAATAGTTTGATATTTAAGAAAAAAAATCAACTTTGATCGTGATTGAAAAAGTTAAACTACAACTGCCTGGATACCAAAGAGCAGTCCTGAGCTGGCAGGAGGGAGCCAGTGTCTTGCTCACATCAATGCTTCCCAACTGCCTTGCAAGTCTGAGAAGAAGCCTGCTGCGAGGCAGGCAGCGTCTCCCTTCAGGAGAAACTGTCACAGCTCCCAGTCCAGACTGAAAGTTAACACAAGTGAGACAAGTTCTAACAGCAGACACTGAGTCTACACTGGACATTCTAAAACAGATCAGCACTGAGCTACTGAAATCTCTGAATTCTGCTTTGCTTAATCCCCTACTTTATTGTTTCTCACTTGCCTTAATTCTCTGAAAGTAATACCACATTTAGAAGATACTAAGTAACCAAAAAGATGAGTATCTTGTGTAGGGATGTGTAACCTTCTGAGAAGTACCAGATTTTGAACATAAAATCAACTGCTCTTGGCCCCTGTAAAAAATTCAGGACAGTCAAAGCAATGGTCGAGGACGCCTGGGTAGGGAGGAAGGTAAGTTTTCTTTAGGCTTTTCCCCTTTTCTGGACAGTGATGGTGTGGGAAGGCTGCTGGTCACCAGAGTCCTGTGTCCCACCCAACGATAGTAAAATTGTGAAGTTGGTATATGAGATCTGATCCCTTCGGAACTTGAAAATGGCATCGCTACTGGAGGCAAAACAATCTCGATGGGCTTCAGAGGAATCATTCTGTCTTCTGGCCGAGGTCTCGTGAAATTTGTCTGCCGCTCATATGTTCTGGAGGGACCAGTGTTCTTTGTAAATGTAGGCATTGAAGGATTGGGGACAGGCTTGTTGAGTTTTTTGATCTGTGGGGAAGCCCCGACTTGAGCAGTTTTTTTCTGGGGAAGAGGTGATTTTGTCAATGCTTCGGCTTGATTAGCACCGGCTTTAGCTTCTCGGTTCAGGAACTCAGCAATTTTCATTTGGATGCTATTATTGTCAGTAACAGAAGCTTTTGCCAATGATGTTTTTGATTTTTTCTTCTTCTTCTCCCGTTTTGATGATTTACTCAGTTCAACCCCGTCCAGTAGACCCTTGGCTGCAGCTCGGGCCAAAACATCTTTCACAGAGACTGTCTCAGACGGGTCCCGCTACAATTAGAGAAACAGTTACTAAATGTGGGAGTTAGCTATTATTGTGTATATTGCAAATATTTATCAGCATTTCAGTAAAAATAAAGAGTATCTTTATTATGCCAAAAGAAATAAAAAATGATTTTTAGGTGTTAGTCCCTAATATATCTCATAAACCTCAACAGATGACTTTTTTTTAAACTTCCTTATTTATGAACCCAATAGAAAAAAAGGATTACATAGTTTATTTCTTATATATGAGGGAAGATGCACTAGATGTTGACAGAGTGCTTGGAGAGGTGGGGCGAAAGGCAGGCAAAAGAGGAACACTCAGGAGAAGGGTAAAGAATAGAGACTGCCACACAGCAATAATTCTTTTTCCTGCCCTTTTGCTATTTATGAAATAGAAGCACCTGATTACAACATGTTCACAGAGTTCCCAGGTTCCTCTTATGAAACCTTATTGTTTCTTAATTCCAATGTATGACATGGATTGGGGTTTTTTGTTTCCTTACCTCCCTTGTTAAAATAGAAAGAAAACAACCGTTGGTAATTTCGGATGGCTCCATTCTGAAAAACTTATCAGTAGACAAGTGTATTTCCTTTGAGGAGCACAGTGGAAGGACAGGAGGACTAAGCCTGCAATAGACACAAACAAACACTCAGTAGCTAGAATGGCTGCTTGGCCAAGAGAGGAAGAAATTGCCGCTAAATTTCTTCTATTTTATGTTTTACCAATCATTTAAATCAAAATTCCAAATAAGAATAAAATGCTAAAAAATTCTTTCCCGAAGTCTAAAAGAGTCAAAAGCTCTAATATTTCATATTTGCTCATAATTTATTATATTTCCCAAGTTCTCCATCTTTAAACAACTATATCAAGAATAACAAACTTTTAACAAACTAAGAATTTCTGAAAGTCACTAATGTTAACAAAAGGCTTCCATTATCAAAACAGTATTATAGTAAGCACAAAGTTATAATCCAAAATTTCTTATATTTCCACACATTATTAAAATACAAAAGGTATGACTTCCTTCTGGTTACTTTTTGTACAATTACAATATAAAAGTATAGCCTACATTTTAACCACATTATTCTTCCCAATCACTTTTTGAATACACATGGATGAGTTATATAGCATTCAAAAAAAGACCTGGTATCAGAAATATAAAAATCTCTAATCACTAATATGTTTAAAATAAAATTTTGGTTTTCATATTTAATATTTAATTTCTCATTAGTAAGTAGTTCATTCATGAATGATTCTATTTCCATGCTTTTAGAATAAATTATATTTAATAAGTCAAAGCAATTAAACACTATTTTACATGAATTAAAATATCAGGAAATCTTTTATTAATAATTTTTTCTATGTAATGCACCTATAAGCCAAAGAATACCAAGGACTGCCAGCAACTACCAGAAGCTAGGAGAGAGCGTGGGTGGAACACAGGCTCCAAAAGGAACCCATGCTGCCAACATCTTGATTTAGGTCTTCTGGCCTCCAGAACTAAGACAATAAGTTTTTGTTACTATGAGCCACCAAGTTTGGGGTAATTTGTTTCAGCAGCCCAAGAAACTGATACACACGGCAAACGGGATTTTTGCAGATGTAATAAGTTTACAAATTAGTTAACCTTAAGATATGGATATTATCTGGGTGGCCCTGACCTAATCATACAAGCCTTTTAAATCTGGGTCTAGAGGTCAGGGATAAAAGAAATCAAAAATTCAAAATTGGAGATGAATATGAGTATGTCTTGCTACTGCTGGCTTAAAGAGGGAGGGAGCCTCAGGGCAAGGAATGAAGGCTGGCTCTAGGAGCTCAGAGCAGTCTTACAGCTAGCAAGGAAATGAGGACCTCAGTCCTGCACCCACAAGAATGAGCTTGGAAGTGGACTGCTCCCCAGAGCCTCCAGAGAGGAATTCAGCCTGGCTGATATCCTGAGCAGAGAACCCAGCTATGCCATGCCACACTTCTGACCTACATGTTAGGGCCTAGGGACCATAGGCAGCCAAGGGCCAGCCATTAGCTTCTGTATTATGCTTGCTTGCTTAGGACAGTGGAAAACTTTCAGCCTACCCTTACCTGACTCCGAGCCTGCCATCTAATTTCTGCTAGAATGCTTAAGCTTAGAAAATAAGGGGGAGGGCGGTACATTACACACAGCCGTCCGCAAGATAAAATAGCAGCTAGTCCAGGGTCGAAACGCCCTGGAGTACTGAGGCGCCCCCTGTAACGAAACCCACCTCAAAGCTACGGAAAGTTCCCAGCCCCTCCCCAATCCTGCTGAAACAAGATAGGAATGTATCTTGGTTAGATTGACACTTTCTTTGGCTTCTGAATTAGATAATTTTTTCAGAGTGTGGTTTTGGCCTTTAAAAAGAGCCGACTTTTCCTGGCTTATTGCTACTCCCTGTGATAGCTGCCTTGTAGCAGGTGCAGGGGTAGTCCTGGCCAGCTAATAAAGACTCACAATCTGACCCAATGCGGTTTCTAAGGTGGTCTTTTCTCACACTCCAGACCATAACACTACAGAACTGTGAGCTAATTAATAGGAGCTTTCAGCCACCAACTTTGTGGTAATTTCTTAGGCAGAAATAGAAAACTATTAATAATACACAATGGCTTGCCCAAGTGAGAAAGAAATGCCAGGCTATAGACAGCAGACAACAAAGGAAAGGATTAAAAGACATAAAGGTGAGCCTGCTGCAGTGGATATCCTACGAAGGCTGGAAAAACCCACCAGAGGACTGTGTTGAGAAGAGGGCCCCAGGACACACCCCTCATCAAAGCAACCAGGAATGTACTGGTGAGAGCAGCACCACAGCACCACGAATTTCGGTGGCAGCTTTCCTGTGTAGGCCAGGGCTGACAGGAGGAGACGCCGCCACAGAACTGGGCTCACTGACAGCACTAAGAATAACAGGATCCTGAAATAACAGGCACCAGGCAAGCAAATTGTCCACCAGAAGCCAGGCGTATGCAATTATTAATTGTCATAGTGAGCACCAAGATGGGAGCACCCAATCCCTCTCATGCACTGCTCACCTTCCCTACTGAATTATGTCTCAAAAAAATTACTAAAATAGGAACAGTTACATATAGTTGGTGTATAAATTATCCATAACATAACACACACACACACATTCACATGCTGATATCTAGCTGGTACACACAGGTATGACTGTATCAGCCACAAAAATATCAAACTTCCTGGGCTCCTGCCTGCTGCTCCCTCAGCAAGCCTAGTGCTCCCCCAGCTGCTCCTTCAGACCTTCCCGTAATGGAAAGGAACAGAGGCTACACCTGGTTCATCAGGAGACCTCCAGGGCCCTGCTGCATCCCCCTAAAGGGACATTTTGGGATTTAGAGGTGGAGAGATATAGAAAGGAAATTATTAATCTTCCCATTATGCATCTTTGGGTTGTTTTATTTAATATGTAGATGTGGGTGGGGTTTCTGTAATTAACAAAAATAAAATTTGAGAAGAAAACCATTTATAACTGTAGTTGTTAAAGCACTGTCATATTAGTATAGAAACAGCCAAATACCAATCAAATGGAATTACAGACTCACACAGAAGTATATATGGGATTATAGCATATAAAAAAGACAGCATTTTAAATCAGTGGGAGGAAGGAGCAGGGAAAGATTATTTAGGGAAAAAATAAAGCTTGATCCATACTATACTCCTTTACCAAAATAAATAACTATTTAAATACAAAAAAGATAAAATTATAAAAGTACTAAAAGAGAACTGGTAAAAGCATCATAATCTGAGGGTCAATATAACAAAATTAGAAGCTATAAGAGAAAGACTGATATACAGAAATTTGAAATTTCTGTAAAGCAAATTTTTAAAGTTTGTATTTAAAAATATTTAAAAATAAAAAGATAATCTAAAAATATTTGTAATTTATATGAAAACAGTGAATATTCCTAGTACACAATAAGACATATAAAAAGAAGAATAACCCAGTTGAAAAAGTGGGAAAGTTCATGAACATGCAATTTACAAATTAATAAACAACCATGACAATTAAAAGTTATTGAACATTTGTTATATGCCAGGTACTGTTCATGTATTAATATATTCAATCCCCACAAGGGTCTAATGAAGTAATATCATTAATATTTTTATAGCTACCTCTTCCTCTTTTCCATTCACAATAACCTTCTGCCACTTAACAAAAAATGGTATAACTGTTATTTACCTCATCATAGTACATTGTCCCAAAATGTTAAAACCTCCAGGGTGCTAAACAAAGGGACAATTCAAGAGTGTGGCTCTCTTTCTCCTATAGCAAAGCAGAGTTTAGGTAAGAAACCTTAAGAGAGTGTCAAACTCTCAGCAAAGCAGTGTTTCCTTCCTCCCTCTTCGTCCCTCCATTTCCCTTCTTTCCCTTCCTTATTTCTATGTATCTATCTCTCCTAGAATTAAAATTTAGATGTATTCATGAGAATGTTTATTTGAATTAAAGAATAAAGTTAGATTTTTTTTCTGACAAGGTAAATCTGGTTTTGACAATGAGAACTAGTTATGTAAAAAGGTAACAAGTTCGGCATTTTTCCGTAAATCAAATAAGATAAAATCTGCAGGTCCAAAGATTTAACAGAAATATATTTAAAACACATATGTAACATAATAGTGTAGAAATAATATATTTTTCAACTATTTCAACTTAAAATGAAAATGTTAGACATTAACTTTAAAATAAAGAACAAGATACATAATCAAAAAATTTTAGGGAGTATTTGAGCAAAGACATTTGAAGCCCACTGTTCTGTAATCCCCACTTTTAACTACTCCACACTACACTGCCCAGTCAGTAAACTGGAAGCGTGTGTAACCTTATTAACAGAGAAATGAAAATGTAATAAACAATGAGATCTCATCTTTTCACCCCTTAGACTGGTAAAGATGTAAAAGTCTGATAAAACTTAGCATTTGTGAAGCTGTAGGGAAACAGGTTTATAAGAGTGAATTTGGTGGGTAATTTGATGATATCAATTAAAATATGCACATTCTTTGGTGCTGAAAAAAATCTAGAAGACTATAAATCAAACTATTAAGGACAGCTCTATATTAAACCATGGGATTTAGAAAAACTTTTTCTTTTTAAGTTAATACTTCTATAATGTGTTAAGTTTTTACAATAAGGGACCAAAAAATTTGCATAGGCCTAAGGTAAGTATCATGATGGCTCAAGTCCAAATTGAGCTGAATATTTCTAGGACATTAAGAGGAAATATAAGCCCAGGTGGGTGATTAGATTAGATGATGTGTAATACTGCTTTCAACCCTAAATTCTACTACTTGGGATTATCAAGAAATGATTCTTAAAGGCCCTCTAGTATACTTCCCTAGGCAATGCATAATTTCTTTTGACAGCATCCCCAGTGATTAGTTATAAACCTCTTGAATATACACTCTCCAATTCGAAGCTAAAATCTCAGACCAATCTAGAATATGAATTATTCTGCCTTTATAATAATGTCTTTGTGAAAGACCTCCACAGGAAGAACTATAAAACACTGAGGAAAGAAAGAGCAGAGGACATAAACAGGTGGAAAACCGTACCATGCTCGTGGGTCGGTAGAATCAACATTGTTAAAATGTCTATACTACCCACAGTGATCTACAGATTCAATGCAATCCTTATTAAAATAACAACATAATTTTTCACAGATCTAGAAAAAATAATTCTATACTTCGTATAGAACCAGAGAGGACCCCATCATATACCAAAAGCAATCTTAAGCAAAAAGAACAAATTGGGAGGCATCAATTTATCATACTTCCAGCTACACTATAAGGCTATAGCAACTAAGACAGCATGGTATTGGCACAAGATCAGAGACATAGACCAATGGAACAGAACTGGGAACCCAAATATAAAACCATCCTCATATAGCCATCTACTCTTTAACAAAGCAGACAAAAACATACATTGGAGGAAAAATCCTTATTTGATAAATGGTGCTGGGAAAACTGGATAGCCACATGTAGAAGACTGAAACAGGATCCACACCTCTCACCTCTCATAAAAATCAACTCACGGTGGATAACAGACTTAAACCTAAGTCATGAGACTAAGAATTCTAGAAGAAAATGTTGGAAAAACTCTTATAGACGTTAGCCTAGGTAAAGAATTTATGAAGAAGACCCCAAAGGCAATCAGCAACAACAGAAATAAATAAATGGGACCTGATTAAATTAAAAAGCTTCTGCACAGCCAAGAAAACTATCACGAGAGCAAACAGACAACCTACAGAATGGAAGAAAATATTCACATGCTACACATCTGATAAAGGGGCTGATAACTAGAATCTATATAGAACTCAGGAAAATCAGTAAGATAAAATCAAACAACCCTACCAAAAAATGGGCAAAGGACATGAACAGAAACTTTTCAAAAGACAGACTAATGGCCAACAAACATATGAAAAAATGCTCAATATCTCTAATCATCAGGGAAATGCAAATCAAAACCACAATGAGATATCACTTAACTCCAGTGAGAATGGGTTTTATCAAAAAGTCCCAAAACAATAAATGTTGGCATGGATGCAGAGAGATAGGAACACTCATACACTGCTGGTGGGACTGCAAACTAGTATAACCTCTGTGGAAAGTAATATGGAGATACCTCAAAGAGATACAAGTAGAACTACCATTTGATCCAGCAATCCCATTACCCAAAGGAAAAAAAACACATTCTATAAAAAAAGACTTCTGCACTCAAATGTTTATAGCAGCACAGCACAATCCACAATTACAAAGATGTGGAAACAACCCAAGTGCCCATCAATACATGAGTGGACTAATAAAATGTGGTATATATATATACCATGGAGTTCTATTCAGCCACAAAAAAACAATGGTGATCTAGCACCTCTTGTATTATCCTGGATAGAGCTGGATCCCATTCTACTAAGTGAAGTATCACAAGAATGGAAAAATAAGCACCACATGTACTCACCATCAAACTGATATTAACTGATTAACATTTATGTGCACATATAGTAGTAACATTCATTGGGTGTCAGGCAGGTAGGATGGATGAAGAAGGGATGGGTATATTCACACCTAATGGGTATGGCACATCTGGAGGATGGACATGCTTGAAGCTCTGACTCAGGTGGGGCAAAGGCAATATATGTAACCCAAACATTTGTACCCCCGTAATATGCTGAAATAAAAAATAAATAATGTTTTTAAAAAGCCTAAAAAATATATCTATCTTATGTCTTTAAATATTACTTGTGTCTTTTATACCATATCATAATCATTAATCATAGTTTACCTGAAAAAAAAATACAGATATTCCTCCATTTCTGCCATATTATATTCTTAAAAATCTTATCCCTGACAAATCAAGAGTTATACATTCCATATTCACCAACTTGGTTATAAGTCTCCAATAATGCCCTTTGCCACTAGATAGTAACTTAGCTTTGCTATGTTGAGGACCTCTTAGAACATGAGGTTGGTCGTTAGCCACCAACAGGAGCTACTAAAGAAGGAAAGAACGTCAACAAGAAGGGAAATAGAGGTGTAATGAACATGTCCACTGTGAAATAGCAAAGGGAAAATATCAGAAGGAGGAAGCAGACTATGCATATTATGAATTAGAGGAAAAGTTCACATGAGAAAAAAGTAAAAAATAAAAGGTTTAAAATACCTTATTCATTGCCACAGTCTTAAAGAACTAATTCATGTCATTTATTCTTAGATACACTCCTTTTCTTGATGTCCACAGTTCGGATTGTGTATTAATGCTGTTTTTCTCAACTCCTAGTTTATTGCAGCATTTTACCCAGAAGCTACTATAGATATCTAGGTTACTTTTTCCTCAGTCCTGGTGGGTACTAAAGGCTAAAATGGCTTAAGAAATATCTAAGTTTTCAGGTAATAAACATCCAATTTTCTCTCTACTTTTTAAGAATATTTTATACACTTATTTTTCTTTCACTAAGGTATACATGTACCTAAAACAGGGATGTGAAATTTGGACCCAGTTTATCCAGAAACTAGTCAAGTCAAAGCCAAATGCCTTTAGCTAACAATAATAACAAAAGAAAGTAATCTTTCAATGTGTAAGAAAATGCTTATGCCAAACTGTGGTAAAGGCTCTACAGAATCTACTTCAAGGTTGTAAGAAGTTAGGTTATTTGATTATATTAAACTGTAATAAAAAGGTAGAATGTCTTTATACAACTTACAAAATCCTATTTTTCACTTTCAAAAATATTTGATAGTTTGAGTTATTTGGAAGAGACCTTTCTTTTCTTACCTATAAGGTTGTACTTTATTCCCAAGATCTTGAAATTCCAGTGCTTTCTTAACAACAACTTCATTTTCTTCTGGATAAACGGAACATGTGCAGTAAACAACTGCTTGAGCTTTAGTAACTATATTTAAAGAAGAGGTAATGAATATAATGGCCCTATCAATAGTCCTACACAAATTTGCTATGTTTCCAAACATCTATTTGATACTAACACCACATGGCTTTGACGGGAATGGTCTCCACAGATGATTGAATGGCTCCCCTTTAAAGCAAAAGTTTGTATTAGTAATGTAGCTTGTAGTCAATAAGTCAATTGAACTGGACTGTATGGGAATTGCAAAGCCAATCAATGTGACCAACCCCGTTACAAACACAAAGAAGTAAACGCTGCAGATGCCATGAGCTTGATACTTCCAGCTATATTGCCTAATTAGCTGAAAGGACTATAGAAACAGACAAACTCAGATGTGAATCCCAGTTCTGTCACTTAATGTTGTATGAACCTGAGCAAATTACTTAAAGTCTCACATCTCCCATCTGTAAAATGAGGTAATAACATTACCTGCAATTCACTCACTGATTCACACTTATTGAGCACCTACCACACGTCAGGCACTCTTCCAGGCTTTGGGATACATCAGCAAACAACACACACAAAAATCCCTGCCCTGGTGGAGCTTAGTTTCTAGTAGGATAGAAAGACAATAAATAGGAAAACTACATGGTACCGTTAAGTAATAAATGCTATGGAGAAAAATAAAGCAGGAATGAGGGATAGAGAGTTTCAGGAGAAATACTATTCTAAATAGGGCAGTCAGGGAAGGCATTTCTAAGATGGGGAGCTGTGGGTAGACTAGAAGATTAGGGAGCCAGCCACAGAGCTATCTAGAGGAGGGCATTCTAAGTAAGGGAACGGCAAGCTTACAAGCCCTCAAGTGGATGTGGCCTGGCACATTCAAGGAAAGTGATGGGGCCAGTCTGATCGGAGCAGAAGGAAGGGGACAGAATGGGAGATGAGGTCAGAAAGAACGGTCTGAGCACCAGCTAGCACATGGACTTGTCGGTTTTTACTCTGACTGTGATGGGATGCTGCATGTTTTAATAAGATCATTCCACTTTCTGGGTTGTGAATAGTTTGGAGGGGGAGGAGTGGAGGCAAGGAGAGAAAGTGTGAGGCGATGCTGGTCTGGACACAGCGGTAGTGGTGCAGGTGGCTGGATTCTGGAAATACACAGAATGTAGAACCTACCTCACCTGCTGACAGACTGGCTCCTAGAGAGGTCATGGGCAATGCTAAGGCTTTTAGCCCAAGCAAGGGGAAGGCTAAAACTGTCATTAACTGAAATGGCAGCACTGCGGGAGGAAGAGGTGTGGCGGGAAGAAGAGCAGAGCATCCATCTTGGACGTGTTAAGGCTGAGATTCCTGTTAGTCCCTGAGTGGAGACATCAAGAGGCAGCAACCGTGGCACACTTGCATGTTAAAGAGGGTGTTGAGACAGAGAGGACCCTGCAAGGGAGACTAAGAGGGCCAGCCTGGGAGATGGGAAAGAAGGCCACAACTGTGGTGTCTTGGAAGACAAGTGTGTGATAGAAAAGGAAGGAATCGATTACGCCAAGGCCACAGAGAGACCGTGTTGGATGAGGACTGTGGAACGAGGCAACTACATAGGGATCACTGGGGACCCTCACAAGCCCATCCCAGTTTAGTGGCAGGAGTGAAGGTGCGATGGTAAAAGGCTCAAACGGAATGAGAAGAGAGAATCAGAGAAACATTGTTCTCAGAGGAAAAGCAAGTTATAGAGGGAAAACGTAGAGAACATTCGAAAAAGTTAAAATATAGGGAATTTTTGTTGATGAGGGACTATTAGTTTTAGAGCGCACAGAGAGAGATGTGGACACACTAGGGGATATGAAAAGAGTTATGGTGACCAGGGTATAGGAGATGAGGGGTCAGGGGCTTCTTGAGTTAACTGTCACTCATAGGTATAAAGGATGTAATGAGACGTGTTTCTCATGATATTAAAGCAGAGTCGTGGCAAGGCTGTGAGGTTTGGAGGGTAAGGGAATTCGGAGAGCCTGGCCCCCTTGTCACTCTGGTCACAAGAAGGCATGGAAGCTAAGGGAGAAGACATGATGAGGATTAAATAAAATAATGCATATAAAGAAAACAGCAGGGTGCCTGGCACCTGATAAGTGATCAATAAATGCTCAAATATTTTAAAAATTATTTCTACAACTAATAAGAAGACTGAGCATGTTTGATTTCAAATGGAGCTTTTAGTCATTTCTATCAAAATTTGGTTAGGCACTTAACTACCTAAGCATTGTTTTATGGGAAAATCAGATACAACTTGTTTTGATTTACAGTATGTCTTCTGGTAATATAAACTGTCATATTCTTGAAAGTTGCCAACTTTTATGTTTATTTGGCATAATAAAAGAGTTTATCAAAATCCCTTTGCTTTTCATGATTCTTTCTGAAGCATTTTTAAGCTTTAAATATTCAATTAAAATTTAATTAAAATGCATAAAGTAAAAAATTATTATTTACTAACATTCTGACCTTCCAACCAACTTATTTCATACATTGTATGCATACTATCATGTTCATAGGAATATTTATCAGCAATACCAACTGGAAGGGCAGACCTCTTCTGTGCCATTTTGCCTTATTTCCACCTCATGTGTATTGTTTCTTTATGTATGGAATTATCTACTCCATACATTATCTATCTTTGAGCCTTTAGAGATCAGGATTTACTCACACTCATATGCCTTATATCTAGCTTAATGCCTGACCCAGAGTAGGCACTTGATAAATATATACTGAATTAATAAAAGTGTATTAATTTCTCAGAGACACCTAGATTTCCATGTCCACAAGTGGAAGGCCAGTGGTATTCAAAATGGAGTGATTGGAGCAATGATACAAATTACTCAAAGAGCTTTGTTACTCAGATTTCAAAACAAGAGATCTAGGCTTGGGCCAGGCGCGGTGGCTCACACCTGTAACCCTAGCACTGGGGGAGGCCGAGGCGGGCAGATCGCTCCAGGTCAGGAGTTGGAAACCAGCCTAAGCAAGAGAGAGACCCCGTCTCTACTAAAAATAGAAATAAATTAATTGGCCAACTAAAAATATGTAGAAAAATTAGCCAGGCATGCTGGTGCATGCCTGTAGTCCCAGCTACTCTGGAGGCTGAGGCAGGAGGATCCCTTGAGCCCAGGAGTTTGAGGTTGCTGTGAGCTGACGCCACGGCACTCTAGCCAGGGCAACAGAGTGAGACTCTGTCTCAAAAAAAAACAAAAAAAAAAAACAAAAAAAGAGAGATCTAGGCTTTATCTGTAATTTCACCTCTCTGTTCTCTATTTAGCACTAAGAGAAATAAAAGTGTGATTAAAATTTGGACTATTGGCTGGGTGCAGTGGCTCATACATGTAATCCCAGCACTTTGAGAAGCCAAGGCAGGAGGATCACTTGAGGCCAGGAGTTTAAGACCAGCCTGAGCAACATAGCGAGACCTCATCTCTATGAAGTAAATAAAATACATACATATATACATACATACATAAATTTGGAATTGTTAGGGGTAGGCACAATGACAACAGAAAAATTACATCAATTAAGAGGTTAAAGAGAAGAAATAGGAAAGATTAAACTGTACAAATATGAATGTACACAATTATTTCACTTCAGCATTAGAAAATTATTAAATTATGCCTCCTAACCTGTTTAAAATTATAGTAAAGCATGCTTTAAAGATTTAGGTAAAATTGGTAAAAATAAATATTTTTGTTATTTGAAGGCACTAAAACTCAATGTTCTGAAAAATCTGCTTATGGTTCACACTTCATTGTTTGTTTGTAATGGATAAATGAAGGATTAATGTTTCTAAGATTTACACCATATTTTAACATGACCATACTAATGACAAACTTACATTTCATTGCATGCATTAGCTGTTCATATTGCTGTTGAGCAAGAACATGAAGTTTATCTTCTGATGTGCCTCCTTGAGAGAGATCTTTAAGTAAATCTGTATCTAAATTTTAAAAAATACTTTAAAATATATCACTGTTAAGTACTTTTTATATATTGTTATTATCACATATTTTTCAATTGTTTTGCCTACTAGTGAAAGTTTTCATGGAAAATATCTAGTAAAACTAAATAGATAATATTAAAATATTGACTTAAAAATTAGAAAAATAAAGGTAATTTAGTTTTAATATTGTTTTTCAAAAAGAATATTAAATATATCTAATATTGTTTTTCTCAAGTTCCTATGAGATAGTCATCTAAGTAGTCATTTAAATCATTCAGGTACAGAAGACAGAATGCAATCAGTTTGGACACTAATTACAGAAAAGAGAGAATAAGATTTATTTTCCAAAGTAGAAACTAATGGGCTATAGTCAGATCTGGGTAGGAAAGAACACACAAGGATACAGTTTAAAACATTAATTTAACTTTCCAAAAGAAATCTTGGAATAAAAAATTCACAAAAGCAAATTTATATCTTCATAACATTAAGGACAATGTCTTACACTTTTTAGATTTTGAAGAATAACTTAAACATATTTCTTAATAATATTAACTAAGATATATGAATGCTAACTTACATAGATTATTTTATTTAACAACCTTTTGAGGCATTATCATTTCTGAACATTGAGAAAACTGTTTAAACAAACATTAAACAACTTGTCTAAGGTTATATAGCTACTAAGTGTACAGCCAGGACTCTAACTCAGAAATCTGACCCGTCTATACTTCTAAACTCTGTTTTATACTGACTCTCTAGAATTCCCTGGAGTAGGATAGCCAATGATTTATACCACGTATTTCACTATTCTTCATTCCAATAATATCAATTAAAGTTAATTAAACTGCATTTCTTTCCAAATTAGTTTTACACTTACTAATCCAATGATTCTGGGAGGCTTCATTAACTTCCCCAAGCCTCAGATTCCTTATTCATAAAATGGAGATAATCTACTTCACTGAGTTCTCATGAGGATTTAATGAAATAATACAAGTAAACTGCTTACTCAGTGCCTTACATATGAATGCTCAGTAAATGTTAAGGTCAATGATAATTTTAAAATTTATTAAAGAAGCCAATAAAATGTTCCTAAAATATTTAATCTGAGGTATTCATATCATAAAACACATATACTGGAGGTTAAAAAGTTCTATGTTTGAAATAATCTAATTAGGATTTAATTAGGATCATGTTAAGAGCATATAGGCTCTAGAGTCATGCAGACCTAGAGTCATAAATCCTAACTCTGTCACTAACTAGTTGTATGACCTGATAAAATTAATCGATCTGAGTCTCAGTTTTTTCAGCTATAGAATGCTGATAAATTTCAATGCCTACATCAAGAGCTCTAGTATAAACCAGAATAGCACACTGGCCAGCATCTGTTCTGATTGCCTTCATTATTCCAATTATTAAATATTTTGAATATCACCCTTGCCCACTGCTTACAGGATAGGTATAAGGATAAAATTAGGTAACGGATATAAAGTACTTCGCATGTAGTAAACACTTTATACATGGTAGCTATCATTTATTAATCAGATATATTTGACAAGCTATATTAATGATTTTAAATAATTTTATATTTTAAGTTATCAACTAATTTCAATAATGTAGAAATTAATATAAGTACCTTCGTGTTCATTTAAAATAAATTCTACTGGATTACTAACACCCAGTCCTGAACAACGAGGTAGCAGCAGAATTACTTTAACTTTCTGTAACCTGTGATCCTTTGATTCAATGTTAATAAATGTCTCATGAAGTATTTCAACATCTGGAGAAAAACACAGAAAAACTAATGTAAAAATATTAATTAAAAATCATAATGCAATATGTGATTATATCTATTTACTGTACATTTTTAAATCCTCAACCCCACACAAACTCATTTTAATATAGTTAGAAAAGAAGGATATTAGTCTCTGATAACTCCCCAAAGTTAATACAGGAGTTCTCTTAATAGACTGCTTTCTCTTTCACCTGAGAGAGTGATTTTGATATTTAAAATTAAATTTCCCATTCTGAACTTCAGGTTCAACTTAAAGTAGCATGATACAGGGGAGGAAAATGGGCTTTGGCAGTAAAAAGATTCAAGTTTGATACTCAGCTTCACTATTTACTAGCTGTGTGTCTTTTCTGGGATGCTTGACCCTCTGTATTACCATGAAAATTTTTAAAATCAGCTTGTCAATTCCACAAAAAAATCCACTAGAATTTAGACTGGTATTAAATTGAATCTATATAGAGCAGTTGGGAGATAAATCTCATCTTTGTGACATTTAGTCTTTCAATTCATGAACACAATCTATCCTTCCATTTACCTAGGTCTTCTTTGTTTCAATAATGTTCCACAGTTTCATGAGGAGATCTTACACACCTTTTATTAGATGTGTTCAAATATTTTATGTTTTTTGGTATTGTTGTAAAAGGTATTTATTTTTAAAATTTCATTTCAAAATTTTGTTGTTGGTATATAGACATAAATTGATTTTTGTATGCTGACCTTGTATCTAGTAACCTTGCAAACATCACAATAAATTCTATAGTCATAGATTATCTTGAATTTTCCATACACATAATCTTGTCACCTATAAAGACAGTTTTATTTCTTCCTTTTCGATTTTTATTTCTTCTTTTCTTTCCTCACTGCATTGCCTATGACCTCCAGTACAATGTTGATTATGAGTGGTGATGTTAGTCTAATTCCTGATATCAGTGAGCTTTAAACATTTCCCCAAGTACGATGTTCACTGCAGATATATCATGAAAGAATATTAAATTTTACCCAATTCCTTTAGTGCATCTATTGAGATGATATAATTTTTCTCTGTCAATGTGATTATATAAATTGATTTTTAAGAGTTAAACTAACTTTGCATTCTTAGAAAAAACACAGCTTGTTTATAATGTATTAATATACTGCTAAATTCAGTTTAATTTTTTTTTTATATTTATAATATTTCAGCATACTAATTGTTATGGTTTGGATATGGTTTGTCCCCACAGAAACTCATGTTGAAATTTGATCCCCGATGTGGTAGTGTTGGAAGGTGGGGCCTAACAAGAAGCGTTTGGGTCATGACAGCACCACCCTCATGGTGGCTTGGTGCCATTCTAGTCATGGTGAGTGAGTTCTCATTCTGGCAAGTCTGGATCAGTCTCTCAGGAAGGCATTAGTTCCCGAGAGAGCGGGCTGTTGTAAAGCCAGGATGCCCCTTGGATTCTGCCCCTTTGCACATGTCCACTTCCCCTGACCTTCTCTACCATGTTACAAGGCAGCACAGAAGCCCTCACCAGAAGCCACGGACATGTCCTTGAACCTCCCAGCTTGCAGAACTATGAGCTAAATAAATCTTTTTCCTTTATAAGTTACCCTGCCTCAGGTATTCTAGCAATACAAAGCAAACTAAAATACTAATATTTATTTTTTTTGCTGGATATAAAAATCTAGCCTGACAGTTTCTTTCAGCACTATGGAGATATTGTTTAATAGTTTTCTGGCTTTAATTTTTTCTGTTGAAAAGTTAGTTTTTGTTTTATTGCCATTCTATTCAAAGTAATGTGTATTTTCCCCGACTGCTTACATTGCCCTTTGTCTTTGGTTTTCAGCAGTAATGCTGTAATATGTCTAATACGTTGTCTTAGTCTGTTTGGGCTGCTAAAACAAAATACCATAGGATGAGTAGTTTACAAACAAATGAAATTCATTTCTCACAGTTCTGGAGGCTAGGAAGTCCAAGATCAAGGCACCAGAAGACTTAGTGTCTCATAAGGAACCACTTTCCCAAAGATGGTGCCTTGCTGCTGTGTCCTCATGTGGTGGAAGGGGGCTAGCTAGCTCTCTGGTGTCTTGTTCGTAAGGGCACTAATGCCATTCATGAAGGCTCTGCCTTCATGACCTAATCACCTCCCAAAGGTCCCACCTCCTGATACCATCACCTTGGGGGTTAGGATTTTAACATGTGAATTTTGGGGGGGACACAAACGTTCAAACCATAGCATATGTTTTCATACATTTACTCTTCTTAGAGTTCAAGGGGCTTCTTGAATCTGTAGCTTAATGTCTTTCATCCATTAGAGAATTCCCAGCCTGCAATTCAAATATTGTTTCTTCTCAATTCCTTTTCTCCTCTCTTTATGCAATTCCAGTCAAATACATATGAGATCACTGAATCACTGAGTCTCATATATATCTTTTTCATATTATTCATCCTTTTTTCTCCCAATGCTTCAGTCTGGATATTTTCTTCTGGCCTGTCAGTTCACTCACTGTTTCTTTAGCTTTGTATAATTTACTGTTAAACCTATCCATTTACTTCTTAATTTTATACATTGTATTTTCCAGTTCTAGAACTTTCTTTTGGCTCTTTTTTGATTATGCTTTCTAGTTCTCTGCTAAAATTCTAAAACTTGGCATTTACTCTTTCCAATATATTAATCATAGTTATTTTAAAGTCTACATCTGATATATCCAGCATCTGGATTGTAGGTCTGCTTCTATTGTATTTTCTCTTTATTTCTGTCATATTTTTTTTTCTTATTGTTGGGTTGTTTTTTTTTTTTTATAATGGAGTGGCAGACATTGCATTTGAAAAAATTGAGAAGATAATTGGAAACTTAGGATTTTTTTTCTCCCCCAAAAGAATTTACTACTACTACTTCTTTTTTTCTTTTTTTGAGACAGGGTCACGCTCTATTGCCCAGGCTGGAATGCAGTGGCACAATCATAGTCCAATGCAGCCTCAAATTCCTGGGCTCAAGTAATCTTCCTTCCTGCCTCAGCCTCCCAAGTAGGTAGGACTTCAGGCACCACCACCACACCCAGCTAATTTTTTTGTTTTTTGTAGAGACAGGGTCTCACTATGTTGCCCAGACTTGTCTGGAACTCCTGGCCTCAAGTGATCCTCCCACCTCAGCCTCCCAAAGAATTGGGATTATAAGCGTGAGCCACCATGCCCAGCAGAGAAAGAATTTACTTTTGCTTCTGGCAGGCAGCTAAGACTGGGCACTAGCAATCTCAGATCATCTTAATCTAATTGGCAATTAAGATGACTGGAATTTGGGCTCCAATTCTTTGGAAGGCTGATCACTATCTAGGGTGTACTTCTGGGTTCCAAGTGAAATCCTGGGGTATTTACCAGGCTACCTCTCCTGGTCAAATCCTGAATTCCACTTTTTGTCTCCCTATCCCTATGAATCTGTTTGAAGTTTTGCTTGGGTTTTCACTGAACCTATAATAAAATGCGATCTTTAGTTAGCATGGTCCAATGGAAAAGTTTTTAAAAACAAGAAGTCTAAAAGACTTAGCTTCTAGTCCTAGCTATTATCTTATTATTATTGTCACTTAAGCACTTATGTGATTATATTCTTATTTGTTAAATAAAATTTCTACCATCTGCTTTAACAAAATGTTTGAGACACAAATTATGTAGTAGCTAAATGTCAAATACTATTCCAAAGTATTAATACCAAGATATTAATATAACCTACAGTTGTTTAACCAAATTAAGCAACAAAACACCCTGATTATAATATACATTAATGAGGATTTTAACAGTATAGTTCACATACAGAGTTTTTATATTATAAAAAACTAATAGAACATTTTTAACATTTCTAAAATCTTATAGAACAATAATCACCAAACAAATATTTGGACATACTTTTACATCCCATTTTTTTGAAAAGGTTCTTCAAGTCTGGATCTTTAGCCTGTGACTGTACTCCACACACAAATATTTTTGAGGTAGTATCATTTGTTAAGGTTGACATATGAGCAACTGTGTACCACGAGCCTGTATTGACCATTAAGATATCATCATCCATATTTAATAAAGCCTTTACAGAGTGGACAGCAAGACTTCGAGATTTGTCCTGCAAGATAACATTATGATTAGAATTTCAAAGGATATGATTAGAAATATAAGACAACTTCTTTTTGCTTTACATAAAAGAAAGTACTTGGTAGGAATCTTAAAGAGATACCTAATCTATTTTAGTTTAAAACATCTTAATGTATGTCTAAATAAAAAGTTAACAAAGACAACTGATATGTTTAAAATGAAAACCTTAACTTTGTTTAGCCTAAATGATGACTATAATCATTTAATTTTTGTATAGTGATAAGACAATGCCAAAATCTCTAAAATATGATCAATAGATTAGTGATGTCCTGTCTTAGCTCCCATTCTTACCCTTTCACAAAAACCCACACAGCTCCTACTGCCATTTTTTCTTCCCCATCACATTGTCACCTAAATTGCTACTAACCCAGAGACTGAAATTAAGATGTTTGAGAAGCTTATAAAAGGGGGCTTGACAGATTGGGCTTCTGCAATTGATCTCAGTGCTTGATGGGGTAAGAGATCCTACCTAAGAATACAGGTGTGGAGAAAGGAAAAACCTTGGAAGACCAAAGTGAATCTGAAGTGAGAACCGGAATCTAAGGATGTAAAAATGAGTTTACACCAAATTTTGGGGGTCTTTTATTTCCATTCTGTTGAAACCACATTATATCTCACATTCTCTTCCTGTATTGACAGCCCTTACATATCTCTTACAAATCAAAGCTATAAGACTCTATTAAAGAGATTATTTTAAAAAGTATTAAACATTTCCTTTTCATATGCAAGATGGCACTAGTATCTTCCCAAGAAATAGAAGGAAGAAAAGGTTTCATTGTACCTTCTCTTGAATCCTCTCTTAGGAGAAAAAATACAGCCTTTCAACTGTCAGCAATACAATATCCCCATCTATGGAATCTGGGAGAATATGCTCTTTATAACTTCACATGAGACAAAGATGCCAAGGTAAAATAGGAGCACTGATAGTAGAAGTATTAATTTTATTGAAGGTGACAATCAGGACTTATAAACCTCCCTGATAATCCATAAAAAATGTAAACAGTGTTAGCTTTTATTTTTAAGCGGAGGGATTCTTTGGCTACGTTGGATTATTAAGAATCACAATGAAAATAAATATTAGTTTACCTGAAAAATAAGTTTATAATCTTTGAAAAGATCTATATTTATAAGACCATTTTTAAGATGAGATGGAAAAATTAAAACATCATAGCAATGTTGGTCTACAGCAAAGACTTTATCATCAATATGCAATACAGATTTGACTTCATTATAGCCTCTTTTCTTCAAATTATTATAAACTTCTTCAAGGCTGTAAATATACAACATTAGCTTAAATTACAAATATAATAATTAAAAATGTATTTAATACAAACACCTTATTCCTGCAACAAGTAAAAATATCACTGCATATATTATTAATACATCTAACAGAACTCACAATTTTAGCTAACAGTAAGTTAAAAAATTAGTTAGAAAGGCCGGGCGCGGGGGCTCACACCTGTAATCCTAGCACTCTGGGAGGCCAGGCAGGCAGATTGCTCAAGGTCAGGAGTTCGAAAAAATAATTAGAGACAGAAAAGTTAACATATTTATGCAATTACCTTTGGTAATCTGGTAATGAGATCTGGAACTAAACTATAATTTCCTAATCACTCCCCCAGAATGTGCCCCCCATCCCTTAAGAAGGTAATATTTCTTATCACATTATTTTTAAAGGATAGAGACTTGAAATATAAACAAAGAATTTGATTCAAGCTCTTACCTGATTTTACAAGTATTTATCCAAGCATAAAGTGGCAAAGTGGAGGCCCTTAATTCCTGTTTCCTAACTGTTTCTGGTAGAATGTGGTAAATTGAAAGGGCATCATGTTTGATTCGACATCTTGCCAATGCTGCAGCCAATTTTGTCTTAAAACTAGAGATAGAAAATCCATTCTTGATCTATTGCCATTTGAGATATGACTATCAATTTTCTACTAGAAACATTAACAAATTACATTTAGAACTTTTAACACATTCTTCTATAATTCCATTTCTAATTTTTGAAGCCGAAAATAAAAATTTGTCATTTGAAAATAGAAATCTAATAATCCTGATTCCTTTTTTTCTGTTTTTGCTGCCCCTGTATAGTTGTGCATCTCCTCAAATATTTATATTGATTGCTGGTAGAAAGATAAACTTTATTTAGTGAAAAGGGTATAGAATTTAGAGTCAGACAGACCTGAAGTTAAATCCAGGCTCTACCACTTGCTAGCTGTGTGACCTCAGGAATGTTACTTATTCTCCCTTCTCAGCCTCAATTTTCTCATCTGTAAAAAATGGTCAACTTACCTTACTATTAATGTAGTGATTATCAATCGTGTGTGCAAAATACTTAGCACAGTGCCTGGCATATAGCAGGCACTCATTATAAGCTAGTTATTATTATCATAGATAGCAATAGTATAGTCTTGATAAGATTAAAGAACTTTCATGAGTCTGTATCAAGTCCTTCCCAGTTCTGAATATCCCATCCTTCAAAGTTCCAAATAACAGAAATGAAAAACTAGAACTGGTTAGCATCATCACAAAGGCCAAATGATTTTTCCTAATCTCACAGCCCAAATTTTTAATACATGAGAATACAGGACTTATTCCTGACCTGTAATCATAGCATTTTCATAATGGGAATCTAACTGAAATAAACTGAAAGTATAACCTTGAGTGAGAAATGGGAAGAGATGCCACAAGAGTCAAGTACAACCTGAGTTATAGTTGGTGTGTGGTACAGAAAGGGGAGGAGAGAATATTCTCAGGGAATTAGTGTGGGGTCCACCTAAATTGTTTCAAAGGATAATGGGAGACAGGACAAAGATAGTAAATGAGTATCTATTTTTTTTAGCACCAACTGCTAATCCTACTTTCTTTTCCTTATGCCTGTAGATTCCCTAGTTTAAATTTCTTACCTACTTGATAGAATGAGAACGTCTCACCCAAAAAATTGTTCATGTGGGAATATGTGTGCAAGTGTATGAGAGAGAATATAGGGGCGCTTGGGAAGGAGAGGGAAGGGTTTTCCAAAATTAAACCTTTTAAGGACTATAATAAAATTAGATTTGTCTAGTCCTATGTATAACAGTCACTGAATTACAGCAGAGGACACTAAAAAAATGGCATAGTATATTAATGCACATCAAAAAATAAATTAATATATAGGGGGTAAGTTAGTGTTCTATATTATACATTGTGAGATATTTGAGTATAGACTATTTTTGATTGAATAGTACTTCTAAATATGTACCTAGTTCAAATTTATCCTAATAAGTGCTATTGACTAAATTATTCAATCATTAAATATAAAGACTAGAAATATGACACCTAGAAAAAACATGTGTTTTGTATATGGGGGAGTGTAGGGAGAAATAATTCTCTAAATTCCCAGATAGTAAACATTTTGGATGGTGAATTTTAACATAATTTAATCCCATAAAAATAATTTCAAGTATAGATGCAGTTAGGAAGATTTTTATATAAATATATACTTCTATAAATGAAGTATCCTGTGGTGACCAAAAAACTTCTTCCACAGCTGTAAATAAGGACTGCAATGATGAAAGTGGTAGGAAAGCAACCTTTCCCAATATTGTCAATCCACAAGTCCATCGCCTGCTACAATTTGTATGTTATCACAGAGTTGTCCAATTATCTCTTTTACGATAATGCCTGTTATATAGCCAGAGCTACCTTTATAAATGTTAAATGATAATTACATAATTTGTAAGCTTAAATCTTAGATGAAATCCATTAGCCATAGGACAGAATCTAAACTCCTTATCATGATATTCTAGGATACCTGAGCCAACTCTTCCTGCCTCAATTCCCATACATAAATCTATCTCCAGTCACACACTGGACTATTTGTTACTCCTATAACATGCCACATCAAGTTTCCTCTTTCTCTCAATTCCACCATATTCTTATATTCTTTCTCTCTCTTTTTGAAATAATTGCTTTGTCTCCCCTTCTCAGGGTTAGGGAGACAAAGACCTCTAAATTTTGTGATGTTAGGAACAGTTTGTTCCTTGCTTTGCCCCTTTGTTTTTGGAACCTAAAACAGTGCCTAGAATAAAGTAAGAATGCAAATACTTATTCATTGATTAATTGATATTTCTCTACCCTTAAATGGACTTCTATTTTCTGCACACCATGTCTGGTTCTAAGCTGGGCATTTCACATGCATTTGTTTTTTTAGTTCTCCCAATCACCCTTTGAGGTAGGAGTTACTGTCCTCACGGTAAGCTTCTACTGGTATTTAGGATAAAAAGAAAACAAATGTAAAACATGTTAGTCTGTTCTTAACTAAGTAAACTTTTATTCTCTGTTTGGCAAAATAGTGAACTCTTGTCTACTATTGAGATTTTCTCACTTGATACATGTTAGGTTTTTTCACAGAGCTGTAAATAAAGCTAAGTAAACAAACAATAGCTGTTTCAAAAAAAGTTTGATTTATGTGCTAAAGATTACAAGGAATTTTTAATGATATCCCACATGCTTATTCATTGGATCTTGCAATTCAAGCTTTGAAAAATAACTTGATTTTAAACAAAATATTTAACCTGTTCAAGACTGTTTATAAAGGAACTGAAGACATTTATGAACTTTTATATTTTTTCTCTATAAATTTTAACACTTATCTACATATTATATCATATACAATTTTATGGATAAAAATACTAATACTGATGTCATATAAAACATTGTTTTCACTTTTACAATTACCTGTTAAGAAGGTTTTCTACTTCTTGAACTTCTGATATGGACTCTTCGTTATCAGAAAGGTCACGAGTTTGAAATTTTCTATCTTGGAAATCATACAGCATCACAATAACAAGACTGCTCAAATGATCTGGCTACCAAGGGGAAACACATATAAAGAAAAGTATATAAATAATGGCTAATAGCAATATTTCCTATTCTATTATCTTTCATAACAGAACAGGAACATAATTATTTTCACATAC
Source organism: Cheirogaleus medius (assembly GCA_008086735.1). Classification (NCBI taxonomy): domain Eukaryota; kingdom Metazoa; phylum Chordata; class Mammalia; order Primates; family Cheirogaleidae; genus Cheirogaleus; species Cheirogaleus medius. The sequence goes on along the minus strand of VBSM01003198.1, from coordinate 15,003 downwards.
TCTGATTGGATTTGGAGATAGGGAAGGTCTTCAAAACAGAAAAAAATCTATTAAAAATAAACCTTTCAAAAAAAGACAATTTTTGGTATTTTCATCAAAGTGAAAGGTATTAGAAGTATTAGAAGTGGAAAGAATCTGTATTTTGAAGAGGCCTCAGTATTAAGCAAACTAGTTATTCTTTAAAACGGAAGGCTTTTTAATACTTTCCAAAAACAATAATCATGAGACAAGCTATTATAAAAGTTGTCTACTTACTATTGTGGTACTCGGGAAGATATAGCTGTCTATTAATATGGTTTCCAAAATATCTTGATCTGCAAGACAAGGGACATGCCTGTTACTAAAAATGTTATCTAATTATCTGTTCACAAACTCACAAACAAAAGGGACCATTACCCAAACTCCCTTTAATCTGTTCAATAACCTTTGCAGCTATACTACTCCTATAAAATGTTAGGGAAGAAATACTAAGTTTTCTTTTCTGAATCATGATTCCCTGAACCCATACGCATAAGCCAGATGCGAGTTTACAAAATATCACATGTGAAAGTATTAACAGAACACTGATAACACAGAAAATAAAAGTAAAATGCACAAGAGTCTCCAATATTTTAAAAGTAAAATAGCAGGCTCTTAATTACCTTGGGAAACTCACTGTGTTTTAGGAATTCTGATTTTATTCCATTTGCATATTCAGAAATTACTCACATGATCATTTAAACCAAGAATGTATTATAAGAAAATATTTTTTAACAAGTAAGCCATCAATGCTATCTTATTTTATAATCTGAATTTATAAAAATGAATGTTTCAAGGAAAAGCAGGTTTATAAAAGCCTATGACAATAATTTATCTTAATGGGATTTTCTGGGTCATTAAGAAAGATCAAACAGTCACAAGATCTTTCATAAAACAGAAAATAAGATTGAGAGAAAGAAAACAATTTATTACACACATCACTATAACAACCATCTAGTTAATGCATTAATTTTACATAGAATAATATTTCAGCCTTTTCTTATTGATTTCTAAAGATAAGATTCAATATTCTATTAGTAAAACAAATTGCTTGTACGAGAATTCTAGCATTAACATTACCAATTAACCAACACAGCTGCCCAGTCTGCACTTCATTGTTGCAAATAAAAGAATGTAAAAATGTTCATTTGATTCAATGTACAGAGTGCAACACTTTGGTTGAGGGAAAGGGGAAGGAGAGGCATAACACAGAATTTGAAAGATCAAACTGGAGGGAGGAAAAATGGTTAAGACAGACTTAAAAATAAAAAAAAAACGAGCAGGAGAAAACAAAGAAATGAAAACTAAAGGGAAATTTCGTCTTCACATACAAATTTTTCTCTATGATGACAAATTCCTGGCTTCAGAGTTAAGTTGCATCAGCTCTGCAGACAACCAAAAATATATATTCATGTCTAAATAACCAAAGGGATATTTTAATTCAACTGAGCAATTCTGAACTGTCTCCCATGTGCAAGGATGTACAATGCCCACTAAGTAACGATACTTAGCGGAAATCATGCAAATAAGTGTTACTTCTTTCAAGGCATCTCTTTAGGATGTCATATTGCTCATCATTTTAGCCATGCTGCTAATATGAAACATTTCTGTAACTATATTCAGTCAGTTTATAAACCAATATAAAGTTTATAGTCACAGCTAGTACAAAAACAAACGACTTCAGGTCCTTTGTTCTCATAATAAAGATTTGGTTATTTCCAAGCCACTCTTACTTGTTGAAAATTAACCACCAATGAGGGAATCTGCATCTGAGTCTCAAAGCCCAGAGGCAAATTAGAAAGGGGGATTATACCAAAGTTTGGCTTCCAGAACTAAAACTACTGGCTGGAAATGGGATCATCTTAATTGGGGTTGATTTAATTTTAATATTTATTTGTAAAATATTGCACCTTTTCTTTTTATCTCATCTGTTCCCTTCCCCACCCTCCCTTACTGGTTTTATATTTGTGTAAGCTCTCAAACTAAAATACAAGGTATAAACACAAGGAATGAAAAGAAATACAGGGCTGGGTGCGCTGGCTCAGGCCTGTAATCCTAGCACTCTGGGAGGCTGAGGCGGGAGGATCGCTTAAGGTCAGGAGTTCTAGACCAGCCTGAGCAAGAGCGAGACCGTCTCTACTAAAAGTAGAAAGAAATTAATTGGCCAACTAAAAATATATATAGAAAAAATTAGCCGGGCGTGGTGGCGCATGCCTGTAGTCCCAGCTACTTGGGAGGCTGAGGCAGCTACTTGGGAGGCTGAGGCAGGAGGATTGCTTGAGCCCAGGAGTTTGAGGTTGCTGTGAGCTAGGCCCACGCCACGACACTCTAGCCCGGGGAACAGAGTGAGACTGTCTCAAAAAAAGAAAAAAAATACACAGGCAGAGGGAAACGATCACTGGAGAGCTGAATGGACTCTCATTCTCCCATCAAACGGTTCCCCGTTCGATTCCACACTGCGCACTAACCCTACTAGGGCCCAGGCGCTGCGCTGGGCGCGGGGACACCTGCAGTAAAAACCCGCTCCGGCCTTTGCAGAACCGGCTCCGCCGGGACTCCGCTAACTCCTTGACGTTCACAGACGACCAGAGGCGGGCACACGGGCGAAAAGGAAACGCGGTGTGCACGGGCGTGGGAGGCGCGCGCCACAGGTCCTCCAGCGACCGCCTCAGTGCAGATCGAGCGGGCGCGACTCACATTTCAGGGCACTGAACGCCAGCTCGTACGACAGACGCCGGAAGGACTCGTCCTCCGACTCGGGAGAGGACAGCAGCGGCTCACTCCCGTACTTTATTAGGACTTTCTCCGGCGACTTCTCGATGCGAATGCCCTGGAAGATGTTGGCTGCCATCACGTAAACAGAGTCCGGGTAGCCAGCCTTCTCGGGCGCGGCAGCCGAGCTCCTCTCGCCGGGCGCGGGGTCGCCGGGCGGCGCCAGGGCGGCGGGTGGGGCGGGCCCGGCATTTTGGGGGTTCGGGAGCTGCAGCTCGCTCGCCGAGCTCAGCATGTCCGCCCCGCCCGCCGCCGGCAGCCCCGGCCGGAGTCACAGCTCGGAAGCTCCAGGAGCCGGGCTGCCCGTGCCCGCCGGCATAGTCCGTGAGGAGCAGCTCCGCGAACCGCCGTCCCCCGCGCCGCGGCCTCAGAGACCAGGACTGCGCTCAGCCCACCCGGCGCCCGACTTCCGGCCGGCCGAGCCCGGCGAGACTCCCACGCCCTCAGGAATGGGGGAGAGTGGAGAGGGGCCGGAGGGTCGCCGCGGCCGAGACCGCCGTGCTCCCCGCCGCCGCCCGCCGAGCCTCCCTAACGCGGCGGACGGGCGGCTCCTGCGGCTTCAGGGACCCGGACGGCGGCCGCTGCCCGCGGGGCGCCGGAGGCTGGCGTGAGTAACAGGCCGGGGAGCCGGGGACGGCGGGGCGGCGGCGGAGGCCGTTTGGTTCCGGTGCAGCCACGTCCACCCGCGGGGTTCGGGGCAGGGGGCGCGGCCTCTGGCGCTCGGCTCGCTCCGGTTCCTTGAGGAGGCGCGCCTCGGGCCTTGCCGGGCCTCGCGCGGGGCCCTCGGGGGACCCGGCGGCGGAGAGGGGTGAGCGCGGGCCCGGGACTGGCGAGCTCCGGCCGCGGCGGCGCCACCTTCCCGGGTCTCCCAGCGTCCGCCGGTCCCGGGTCTCCATGGCAACCGGGAGCAGGGAGGCGGGAGGTGCGCGACGCGCAGCACGTTCCCGCGCGATTTGGCGAGAGTTGCTCTTCTTGCCGCGGGCCGGAGGCTGGTTTCCGCCCGACGCCGAGGCGCCCTCACGCGGCGTGCGCGCGCCGGGCCGAGGCTTGCACTGGGCGTCGTGGATGCTGGCGAGGCTTTTGAGGCAGTCTGCGCCTACGGTTCAGTGGTTTCCACTCTCAGGCACCTAAAGTCCTTGTTAAAAATGCGAATTCCCGGAACCCTCCCTAGACACTTGAGTCCGAATTCTAAGGTGGGGCCTAAGAATTTGTTTCTGTGCCAGGGAGCTCGGGTGCCTCTCGTGCCATCAGGCCAAGGAACACGGTTCGGTTCTAATTCCTCCTCCGCCTCTGACAGAAAAGTGTTTTAATTTCTCTGGATTTCTTTCCCTCTCCCGCGAAACAGACTGATCATCCCTGCTTGTTTTGCACGTGAGTTGTGATGTTTGAGTCTCCCACGCCCGCCGCGCGGCGTCTCCTCCTCTACGAAGTGAACGCCAGACCCCAGCGAGGCGGGACGCGTCCTCCGGTGCGGCCGGCCTGCCTTTCCAGCGTCGCCGCTCGCGCCCTTCGGCCGGTCCCCACGCCCGCGTCTTCGTGCACGTGTCCCCGTCTGGGAAGCCCTTCCCCGTTTGTCCGCCCGCTGCGCTCCTAACTCAGTCTCTGAAACCCAGTGCCAGCGTCGCCTGTAAACGCCTTTCCGGTGCTTGTGTGTGTCAGGACGTGGACTTCGCCGCTGCAACAGAGACCCAGATAACCGCCGGCTTACACGAAACAGAGGCGTACTTCTCACATAAAGCCCTGTTGCTGGGTGGCGCTCCTCCAAACGTTGTTAGGGACCCAGACTCCTCCTTTGGGCTGCATCGACGGGACTCGCCCTTTCCACCCCGTCTGCGACGGCTCGTCGCCAGGTCCGCTCCTGGCCAGTGGTCAGTGCGGTGGAGGGGAAAGAGAGGGTGTGCACGTGCCTTTCAGTGACCCGAAAGGTGACGCGTCACTGTCGTTCACATTCCCCTGGCCAGAACTTAGTCACGTGGAATACCGAGCAGTAAAGGAGGTTGGTAAATGTGTCCAGCTAAAAATCAAGGGGACTGTCACTATAGAAGAAGGGGAAAATGGATCATGGGGGACAATTAGCAGTCTCTGCTGCAGATCTCTACCCCTTGGCCCCTCCTCCCACCAGTCCATTATCCCTAGAATGTCAAACGCTCCCTCTTCTGTGTTCCCATAGCATTATTTTGTTCATACATTCATTCATTAATTTAATAAGTATATATTAAATTCCCATTGTGTGCCTAGCATTGTGTTCAGTCTTAGAATAAAAAATGAATGTATAGAAATTAACAGAGACTTTTCCCTCAAGAAATTAATGGATGAATATACTTGTATTTTGGTACCCTTTAATTTTTATTATAAATGTTTGAGTACATAACTATATTACCTGTCCTTCTGCCATCTTTCTGCCCACACAACACACACATTCTAAAATAGTTTTTTTATATCTTTATCTTTTAATTTTTATTACTTGTCTTTCTATTCCCAGATGCTAGCAATATATCACTTTCACACACAGACATTCACAGAAGGTTACAAATATGGAAAGTGTCTTAGAGGTCATGATGTATTTTATCATGCATCACACAATGCACAGTACAATATGCAGAAAATGTGACGTGATAGGTAGCTATAAACCTGAAAATATTGTCTTTCAAAGTATAATTTTAGGAACTTGTTTTTTTTAATAGTTCAATGAAAGTGACACTTCACTATATTAAAAACAAGATTTAATGAGAGAGTCTATCCCTAAAGTAGAGCTTGGGCAAACAGTTGGGGGTTAGCAAATTCATGGTTACTATTTATTTTATAATCATGTGTATAATCCTACTTCCTCACTTCCCGCTCCTGGTTTATAGCCTCATTGTGGACTTAATGTGTTGGAGAGGAGGGTCAGAGGAAAGCATATTAAGTTTCAGTGAACACTAAAAAAGTAACCATAGAGATAGGTGTATGGATTCAACTGTTGTGAAAGCAAGGTAGTAAATAAATGTAGTCTTTAAATTACAATGTGTAATGTGATTGGAACATTAGATAAAAGATGGGTAAAAAATTAGAAGTTAGTTACCTGGGACTTTCTGCCAAAGGAACCAATGATTTTCTTTCCCCAGGAGTTAGAATATTTAAAATATTTATAACTTAACATTCCTTAATTTACTTTTAAAGTCAAATTAACATTTGACTCAGAGTACTAGTATGTGTTAGCCATGTAGGTATTCAAAATACATTTGCACACTTGCTAAAATTTGATCTAGACATATAAAACTGTGCCCAGTTTCATCGAAGCCTATTATATTAATAGAAATGTAAAAAGTGTAAGAAATAGAAACAATTTTAACTAATGTTCTTACACATCAGAACTCAATATCTAGTTATTGCTTCTTAGAAACAGTGTGGTCAATTTTCCTTGCAATACTTTCTTTCCTTATTCTTTATTTTGTTCTATAAAGTTATCTGGTATTCTGTTGTGGACTTAAGCTGTACCCAAATTGGAACTCTGGGGCATTAAGGCAGGTCATCAGGAACTCTATGTGTCAGAGGATAACCAGGGCCTCATGAGTAAGGTACGTTTTGGAGCTGATGGGCAGATACTGAAATAATCCATCCCTGGAGGCTGAAAGAGGATAGATGCCCAGGAAGACACTGTGGACGGCAAAGTAAAGGAACAAGAGAAATCAGAGATGCCTCTTAGGATTTTTTTGCCTCAGCTGTTAAGGGAGGGAGGGAGTTCCCACTGACTGAGAAGATAAAGACTGGGAAGAAGTGGGTTCCTGAGGCTGGGCGCAGTGGCTCATGCCTGTAATCCTAGCACTGTGAGAGGCTGAGGCGGGAGCATAGCTTGAGCTCAGGAGTTTGAGACCAGCCTGAGCAAGAGTGAGACCCCATCTCTGCTATAAATAGAAAGAAATTAGCTAAACAACTAAAAATAGAAAACAGCTGGGCACGGTGGCGCATGCCTGTAGTCCCAGGTACCCGGGAGGCTGAGGCAGGAGGATCACTTGAGCCCAGAAGTTTGAGGTTGCTGTAAGCTAGGCTGATGCCACAGTAGAGAGTGAGACTCTCAGAAGAAGAAAAAAAAAAAAAAAACAGTGGGTTCCTGGGAGGGGCCAGGAGATTTGTTATTTTGGAGGTGTTTTCATAGCGTGTAAGCAGTTGAATAAGAAACCGTTAATGTTTCCCTACTTCCACCTCCAGGCTGCTGGGTTACTGAGGAGCTGGCCGAGGCTCAGGGAAGTTAAGGGTTCCAAAGTCACACAGATGATGAAAGGAGACAGGCTCTGTCCCAGGCTTAATTCACTAACAAAGATGTCCCAAGTGCCTACCTTGTGCCAGGAGCTAAGCCACAGGCCTGGGACTCTAACGATTAAATTTCTTTTCCCAAGTTTTTCTTTTGAAAATGTTAATGCATAGAGAAAAGCTGAAAGAATAGTATAATTAACACTCTTCCACCTAGATTTAACAACTCCACAATTATTATCCACGTTTGTTTCATTTCTATATATGTGTGTGTACATGTATCTTTTTTTGGCTGAAACATTTGAAGGTAAACAGCAAACATCATATTTTAGTCCTTAAATGCTTAGACTAAATCTCCTAATAAGGACATCCTCCTGCTGAATAACTTAGCATTATCATAGATAGGGTAATTAACAATTCCACTATCATAATATTCATTCTATTTTTAATTTTGTCTAATAGCTTTTATAGCTTTTGTACTGTAAACGTCGAACCAATTAGGGTTAGTGTGTTGCACTTGGTTGTTGTGTCTCTGTACTCTCTTGGAAGCTGGAACAATTCTCCTGCTCTTTTTTTCCAAAAGACATCCACTTGTTGAGGAGTCCAGGGAAGTTGCCTTGTAGACTGTGCAACATTTTAGGTGTGACTCATTGTTTTCTCGTTGTTTCCTTGTTTCCTGTTGTGCTCTAATCTCTCTATCCTGTTTCCTTAGTCAGTTCAGGCTGCTATAATGGAATAGAATAAACTGGGTGACTTAAACACCAGACATTTATTTCTCACAGTTCTAGAGCTTGAGAAGTCTCAGACCAAGGTGCTGGGTGATTAGGTTCCTGGCGAGGGCCCGTTTCCTGGTTTCCAGACAGCTACCTTCTCGCTATGTCTTTGCATGGTGGAGAGAAAGCAATCTCTCACATGTCTTTTCTTATAAAGGCACTAGTCCCACTCATGAGCATTTACCCTAATTACTTCCCAAAGACCTATCTCCAAACACAATTATTTGGGAGATTAGGGCTTCAAACTATGAATTTTGGGGGAACTCAGTCAGTCCATAGCACCTGTAAATGGAAAACTGGTTCTATAGGCTTGATTCAGGTTCAGCATATTAGCAAAAAAAAGTACATAGATAAGGCCAGGCGCAGTGGCTCATGCCTGTAATCCTAGCACTCTGGGAGGCCGAGGCGGGAGGATCACTCAAGGTCAGGAGTTCAAAACCAGCCTGAGTAAGAGTGAGACACCCCGTCTCTACTAAAAATAGAAAGGAATTAATTGGCCAACTAAAAATATATAGAAAAAATTAACCGGGCATGGTGGTGCGTGCCTGTAGTCCCAGCTACTAGGGAGGCTGAGGTAGGAGGATCGCCTGAGCCTAGGAGTTTGAGGTTACTGTGAGCTAGGCTGACGCCACGGCACTCTAGCCTGGGCAACAGAGTGAGACTCTGTCTCAGAAAGAAAAAAAAAAAAGAAAGTCATTAAACCTAGATTCAGATGGGCTAATCTGATAGAGCTACAGGCTTTGAATCATTATTGTCCTCCAAGCTGGGGGCAGGGGACTAAAGATGCCAGTGAGTGCCCTCAGCATGCCAGGGCAGTGCAGCCCAAGCCTGGCAGATGTGCGAGGTCTGGGGTGGGTGTCCACGTCTTGCTGGGTCTGAGCTCCGGGAGGCAGGCCTTGCCAAAGCAAGCTCACCTCACCCCTGCTTTTGCTCACAGCTCAGTGGAGTCTGAGGCAGCCCTGGTGGCCCTCCAAGAGGAGTCCAGCTGTCCCATCTGCCTGGAGTACTTGGAAGACCCAGTGGCCATCAGCTGTGGGCACAACTTCTGTCACTCCTGCCTCAGTGGATCCTGGAAGGATCTAGATGATGCCTTTCCCTGTCCTGTCTGCCGTTTTAGCTTTCCATACGGGAACTTCAGGAGGAACCCTAGCTTCGTAATTTGACTGAAATTGCTAAGCTGCTGCAGGTGAGAAGGAGCAAGAGGAAGAGGCAGAACGAGAATGCCGTGTGTGAAAAGCACAATCAGTTTCTGACCCTTTTCTGCGTGAAGGTCCTAGAGATCTTATGTACACAGTGCAGTTTCTCCACTGAACACCAGAAGCACTACGTTAGCCCCATTGACAGAGCTGCCTCTTACCACCGAGAAACTCTACAATGTAGCATTGAGCCCTTGAAGAATAATATAGACGAGTTGAAAAAGGGATAGCTCTGCAAGGCAGCAGAGCTTAAAAAACAGGTAGAATGTAGGAGAGAAGAAATCAATTCTGAATTTGAGGAAATTAGACTGTTTTTACAGAATGAGCAAGAGACTGTTCTTAAGCAGGTACAAGATGAAGAGATGGACATTTTAACAAAACTAAATGAAACCTTTGTAACATTTTCACATGATATTTCCACAGTAAAACATCTTCTGAGGGCACATGTGTGCAGTCAGACATAGAATTACTGGCATGTGTTAAGAGTATCCACCACAGGTATCAAAACCTAAAATACCCTGAAACCTTTTCATTTAGTTTAACAAAATATGGTTTCAGACTTCCTCCCCAGTATTCTGGCTTGGACAGAATTATCAAGCCATTCCAAGTAGATGTGGTTCTAGATGTTGACACAGCACATCCTCAACTTGTCATCTCTTGAGGGTAGAAAAGCCGTGCGATACGGAAGAACAAAACAAAAAGGCAGTTATAACGCAAGGAGATTCGATCTTTGCCCTGCTGTCCTGGGATCTCAGGGGTTTAGTTCTGGCAGACACTGCTGGGAGGTAGAAGTGGGAAAGAAGCCTAAGTGGATACTGGGCCTGTGTCAGGACGGTGTTGCCAGGAGCTGGCAGGATCAGCCGTCGGTTCTGGCTTGGTTCTGGGCAGTTGGGCGATACGTGTGTGGTGCTATGTTGCCTCGGGCCCTAGGAGAGGCCACTTGCTGCCAGCAGTAAGGCCCAGTAAGATTGGCATTTTTCTGGACTGTGAGTTGGGTGAGGTCTCCTTTTATAATATGAATGATAGGTCTGTTCTCTGTACTTTTAATGATGCTTTCACAGAAGCTGTTTGGCCTTATTTCTATACTGGAACAGATTCAGAACCTCTTAAAATCTGTTCATTATCAGATTCTGAAAGATAAAGAACCTGGTAAATGAACCTGTTTCAGTTTTTATGGGCAACTTTGCCAGTAATTTAAGTTTTACCACTGAAATCCAGAATAGATTTTTCTCCTTCATTGTTAGCAACTGTAAAGCATGCTCATAATACCTCTTTCATAGATATGAATGTCACTTGTCAAGTGATTTGCATTTTAAGAAAAAATATTTTAATACAAAATATTTGTTGAAAATTATATTGCTTAACATGTCCGATGAAATTTTTAAATTGCCAATAAATTGTTTCTTTTATTGAGGTCAATCTCTTAAAGCTGTTCAAATTGTTATTTAAATGGCGTGTTTACCACATACTTACCTTTC
>VBSM01003197.1:186905-198872 GCA_008086735.1 Cheirogaleus medius | reverse complement strand
GGTGCAGGCCCAGGTGCAGGCCCAGGCCCAGGCTCAGGTGCAGGCCCAGGTGCAAGTACAGGGGTCAGTTCCTCAAGGCAGCTGCCCCCCCCCATGCTTTCCTGATGGGAACATTCCATTTCTTAAGTAAACTTATGCCAATGTACAGCATAAGTAGGTAAAACTACACAAATCCTATTTCTTGAATAACCAAAAAGTGATCACTTGCATGGAACCACCCTCCAGATAAAACAGAACATCACAGCCCTAAAATATCTTAGTAACATTTTCAGTATTTCTGTGGGGGTAGCATAATCTCATTGTGTTTTTAGCTTCCAGTTCCTTGATGACAAATGCTGATTTGATAACGCGAGTTGTACAATGTAACTTTTAGATAATTATCTGAAAGAGTTTAGTATAATTGATGGTATTTCTTCCTTACGTTGTTTGGAAAAATTTACCAACAGATCCATCTGGCCCTGAAGGTTTTATGTGTACGTGTGTGTTGGGGGTGTGAAATTATACATTTAATTTCTTCATGAGATAGTGCACGATTCAGAGCTTCTGTTTCTTCTTGTGTGAATTTTGATGGGTTTTGTTTCCCAGAGGATTTGTCTATTTTACCTACATTTGCAAAATTATTATCACGAAGTTATTCATAATATCTTCTATCAATTTCCCAGGTCTGCTGTGACAAATGACCACAAACCTGGTGGCTTAACACAGCAGAAATGTCCTCTCTGTCACTGTGGAGACCAGAAGTCTGAGGTCCCGGTATTGGCTCCCGGGGTCTCTAGGAGGATCCTTCCTGCCTCTCTCAGCCTCCAGTGGCCCCAAGCGGTCCTGGGCTTGTGGCCACATCACTGCAATCTCGGCCTCTGTCTCCACGTGACCTTCTGCCCTTTGTCTGTCCCCAGTGTCTTCTTCAAATCTCTTGGGGTAAGGATGCCAGTCACGGGACTCCGGGCCCACCCTGGCCAGGATGACTCAGCTTAATGTGATTACATCTGCAAGGACTTTTCCAAATAAGGTCACACGCAGGTACCTGGGCTGGGACTTCCAGAGGGACACCGTCAGCTCCACTATCTTTGTCAATTTTGCAGGAATTACAGTGGTGACCCTTAAGCACGGGTTTTTTTTTGTTTTTTTTTTGAGATAGAGTCTCACTCTGTTGCCCAGGCTAGAGTGAGTGCTGTGGCATCAGCCTAGCTCACAGCAACCTCAAACTTTTGGGCTCAAGCAATCCTCCTGCCTCAGCCTCCCGAGTAGCTGGGACTACAGGCATGCACCACCATGCCCGGCTAATTTTTTCTACATATTTTTAGTTGGCCAATTGGTTTCGAACTGCTGACCTTGAGCGATCCTCCCGCCTCGGCCTCCCAGAGTGCTAGGATTACAGGGGTGAGCCACTGCGCCCAGCCCATGTTAACAGTTTTGACAGGTTACATTTCCATCATAATTTAGTCCAAAACAGTATCTGACGTCATGGCTTACTTTTTAGCGCGTTGGTTCCTTGGCACGTGTTGCTTAACTCCTCGGCCCAGGGCTTTCCCTCTGCCTCTCTGTGTTGACTTTCTGTTCCACCCGCTGCTGCCAAGCGACCCTGACGTTGACCCTGACACCTTCTTTATCTCCTGCAAGTTTTTCTTGCCCACCTGTCTTATCAGTTACCGAGAGAGAGAGACGTCCTGAGAGAGAGAGGCGTCCTGAAATCCCCGACTGTTCCCCGACCCGTTGGTCTCTCCTCCTGGTCAGTTCTGTGGGCTCTGCCAACCGGGCACGTGAGCTCGGAGATGCTGACCCGCCACCTCTGTCCCCGTTGGTGTCAGCACCAGGGCGTCCTCTTTCTTGGCTTCCTTTGCATTACACATTTTTATGATTGTGACTCCACTCTCCCGTTATCAGCTGGCTGTTCGTAGTCGCGGCCCTGGGCAAACGCCCTTGGCTCACGAGGTAAATGGGACTGTAGCCACCTGCCCACCCCACCCCACCCCGTGCTACTGTTGCCGTGCATTTTAATTCTGCCTGTGGACGCGGCCCTGAGCGTCTAAGCCCCGGCCGCCCCCAGCCGGGGCTCTTCCCGATCCGCCTGCTCACGCGCCTGCCCTCTGCGCTCCCCGCTGCCTGGGACGAAGCCGCAGGTTGTGGTCGTGTCTGGAAATGGGTTAATTTTGCCTCTTAACGACAGTGTCTTCTGCCGCGGCGACATCCGGCTGGCAGCTGCCACCTCTCTGCACGTCGGGAACACCGCCCCGTGGTCTCCCGGCCTCTGCCACGTCGCAGGTGCCGCTCCGTGGCCAGAGGCTAGACGGGCACATCTTTTTCTAACGTGCCTCCCTTTTTCCGTCAAAAACAAAGTGTAGCAATTAGACGGTCTCAGTTGGCCCTGCTTTTTAAAAAAATTTCTTTTTCTCATGACTTGCCGGCTTCTTTGTGTTGAGGATCTCTGGCCTGAGAAGTCTGTCTCTCAAGGAAGACCCGGCGGTCGTGCTGGGGCAGGTTGACCTGGTGTCAGCTGTGGGTTTTGAGCCGTGAGGCCCGTGGGTGTTGGTTCTTCAGTGGTAATCAAAGCTTGTGTTTTAAAATGTATTTTTAGCTCATCGCCCTGAGAAAATAGAAATTAATGACTTGTACTATGTGCACAGAAAGCCGTTCTCCATAGATAGTGAATTTTAATAGCGCAATTGTCCGAACGCTCCCGTGATTCAGCCAGATATCTAAGTTTGAATGAGGTAGTTAAACCAACAGATGCTTGTCTCACCCAGAACCCGTTAATCAGACACATCCCTTCTCTCTCCTCCTAAGGAACAGAGAGTCGAGAGAAGGGAGGTGGGTTGCAGATTGGTGTGCCAAGCACAATCTGAAGTCTAGAAGTTGAAGAGCTGTTTAGTCAGTTTGGAACACTGACAGAATGGCCTGTAGCTGAGTCACGCGTGTGCTCGACCTGCAGACACACACGTGTGTCCCCGACACGGAGGACAAGGGTGCTCAGAGAGGCCGAGAGCGGCCCAGCCCTTGGCTAGGGAACGTCCCCTCCCAGCGCCCACCTCCTGCCAGCCTTGTCACCGGCGGGTGGCTGCCGTCATGGGGTGGGGGCTGGGCTGGTGGCTTCGTTCATTTATCTGGGGGGTCTTTAGCTGGGATCCCCTGACCTTGGCTCCTCTGGGCTCTGGGGGCAGGGCTGTCCCTGCAGGTGCCGGGACCGGGAGGTACAAGGGCCCCGGGGTGGCCCCCTCTGCCCTCCTCTGGGGTGGGGGTCCCCGCTGCCGCGCCCGCCCTGCACACGGAGCGGGCCTCTCTGTGCCACCCCGGAACCCGCCCCAGAGGAATCGGAAACCCAGGGCAAGTCCGCGCCTCTCTGGGACCCTGTACAGTGACCTTGAGCAGAGGCTACAGGTCCCCTTATCTGAGCTGTGGGTAAAAATAGAACAGAAATCACTGCCGGGGGCGCCGGGGAGGGGCCCGCTTATCTGGGGCAGGGCAGCTGTTCAATGGCAGTGACTGTGTGGTGTTTCTGTCTGACCGACGCCGGCACATTCAGGGCTCTGTGCCCCACGGCAGGTCCCCCCAGAGGGCCGTGCACACCTGCGAGGTCCTTTACACATCGGTGACATGCTTCCGACAGCCATGTTCACCTAGACGTGCACCTGGGCATGGCTCCGCGTCACTGCCTGGGGGAAACTCACTCAGAGCAACGACCACTCACAGTAGCCAGGGCGGGAGCAGCCGGTGTCGTGGAGGGACAAGCAGGGGACCCGCACCACGTGGCCACCCAGCCGTGGAGGGAGGGCGGAGCCGACCTGTGCTCGGGACACACGCCAGACACGGAAGGACATGTGCCATGGGATTTCTCATGTATGAGGTCCCCGGAGCTGTCGACGTCACAGAATCAGAAAGCAGACAGCAGGCGCAGCGCGGGCAGGGCCGGGTGGATGGTCGTCATGGGAACGGATATAACGCCGCCTGAAAATGTCTGAATTTGTAACTATGTGTGTTGTAGCACAATTAAATACATGTCTTAAAAAGGAAAAAGCAAAGTAAAAACCACGGCGACATTTTTAACCGTGACCTGAGCCGGGACCCAGGGGGGAGTGTCGGTCCCCACCCGCTGGGCTGGCCCGGCTCTGGCGCCTGCTGGGTGGGAAGCGTCCCCACTTGCAGTTCCGCCAGTCCTGACGGCCGTGGGGCTCGGGTCCCTCAGAGGGTGGGTGACGCTCATCCAAGCCCTTGCGCTTCTAGGAAGCCGCAGACACCAAGTGGGGCCATGCCTCGCGGGGTGGGGGTGGGGGGGAGACAGGGCCAGCACATCCCAGGCCGAGGTCCCTGGGGAGCTCCCGGGGATGGGGCCGCCTCTCCGAAGGCCTGGGGAGGGGACACAGGACAGCTCTGGTACGGTGGCCTCGGGGGTCCCGCCAGGGGAGCTCTGCCCTGCGCCAGGCCTGCTTTCTCCCCCCAATCCCCCTGGGGAGGGGCGGCTGCCTGGCGAGCTGCCCAGCGCGAACCTGTGCCTGACGCCTCTGCCCTGCAGCCCCTGTAGGCAGAAGCCCGGCCACCATGGCCCTGCTGTCTGTCCTGGGTCCAGCCCCGGCTGGTCTTGCGCCTGCGCTTCACGGAGACGGTCACACTGGCCTCCCCTTGGCCCACAAGCCGCCCTGTCCTCGAGGCGTCCCTGCTGTGTGAGACAGGGCTTCCCCCGGCGTGGGGCCCACTGAGGCGCTCTCCGCCGCGGCCGTTGCTCTGTGGCTGGGAAGGTGGCTCTTCCGTGTCCAGGCTGCCAGGAGGCTTTGGGTGGTGCCAAAGATGTGCCTGTACCCTTCCAGGGCACTCGGTGGCCGTGCACGTCACAGGCCCGGCAGGGCAGGGGAAGGGTCTCTTGCACTGCGCCGTGCTTGCCGAGGGCTGGTCTGCAGCTGTGGGCGTCCGGCGGGTCATGGGGTGACCCGGTTACTGCCCACGGGGCCTTCTCCCCGGGCGGCGGCGTCTCTGCGCAGCGCCTTGACCCCGTGTCCCCAGTTGTCTGGTCCTCCCTCCTGGACACAGGCCTGGGCTGGTTCCATACGGCACCTGGGGCGGCGTTTCCACCCTTAAGAGGGTCTCTGGAAGAGAGAAGTGTGTGATTATTAATATTTGTTTTGCAGAGACAGGGCTCTCTGTCACGCAGGCTGGAGTGCCGTGGCGGCATCACAGCTCGCTGCAGCCTCCTGGGCTCGCGCGGTCCTCCCGCCTCGGCCACTCCGGTAGCTGGGACCTCAGGCGTGCCCCGGGATCTGTGTCCCGCAGAAGCATGCGGTTTGGACGAAGCCCGCTTTGTCAGTTTTCCCCTCGTAGGTGCGTTCTGAGCCCAGGAAGGGATCCTGCAGCCGCCAACCTGCGTGTTGATGTGTCTGTGCCCGGCTGCAGCCTGTGCCCTGTAGGCTGGGGCTCCTCGGCGGCTCTGCCAGGGGGGCCGCTCCTAAGGGTCTCCCGCTGGTCCTGCAGGGTGGGGCGGGTTCCCCTCTGCCCCGAGGGATCCACCGCACCCTTCGAGTGACGAGTGACGCAGGAACCCGCTGGGCCATCGACTGGGCCCTGTCGGCTGGGCGGAAGTCCCGGAGTTGTCTCCATCACGGGCGGTGGAGGCCGAGGGGCCTTCTCTGGGCGGAGCTCTCTCTGAGCCTTCAGCCAGTACAGGCTTCGCTGCGAGGAGGACGGGGCAGCCGTGGGGAGCCGGTGGCCTGGAGAGAGGACAGAAGCCCAGAGCCCACAGCCGGACACCCCTGTCCCCAGCCTGCCCACCCTAGCACACTGAGGCTGGCCCCATCTTGTCCACCCCTGGGGGTGCTCCTGGCCGGCACCTTGAGGCCAGCAGCCTCCTGCCTGGGTGGAGGTGGGTGGGGAGCCCCGAGGGCCATCCAAGATGGCCCGATGGATGCTGGGGGCTGGGGCATGAGGCTGGCAGCCCAGTGGCCCTCGCATGTCTTGACACGTGTGTTGTCCTGAGCAGACGGACAGGAGTGGAGGGAGAGGCCGTGTCTCCACCGGGGCCGCCTCCGACGTCTCCAGGCGGCTCAGAACTTCTGCGTCCCCTGAGCAGACAGGGCTCTCGAGCAGCTCCCGGGATCGGATGGCCCTCGGGGCGTCTGGGAACTGCAGGGTCGTCACCTGTAGCGGTCTGGCCAGGCCCACGGGCGCCCACAGGTGTCCAGGCCCAGCCCCGTCGCCCGGTGAGCGAGAGCGGAGAACGCTCCCCAGCAGCAGTCGGGGAGACATGGAAGCGGCACAGCCGGCTTGGCCTTCTGGGATCCCGCTGGCCAACTGCTGTAAATCCACGGGGCAGGATGCAGTCGCTGCATTGCTGCCGGGATTCTGGGGCGCAGCTGGCTGGCGCGCATATTCCTGCAGCTCTCCAGGTCTCTGACCTCCCATCTGCATGTCCCACACCTGAGGACGCTCTGTGTTGTCACAGATCCAGTGTTTACGTGTCAGCCTGTGGTTTCAGGACAGCAAGACGGGGGGGGGGTCCTACTGTCTCCAGCGGTCACAGAAAGCCTCTCCCCTCCCCCCACTGCAGCCAGGGCATCCTGCTGGGGAGGCTGGAGTGTTATCACTCGTGATTGTGCAGGCTGCTTATCTCGTTCTTTCAAATTAAAGCAATGGGTGCTTAGTGGCCCCGCCCGAGGGCCTGGGCCGGCCAGGGCTGCGTGGGTGCAGGCGGCCTGGGTCCTGCCTCTGTGCCTGGTGGGGGTCCTAGAGCCCTCTGCTTTCCGCAGACAGCGGGAGCCCGGCGAGCCCTCTCCCCGCCCCTCCCTGGAAGCAGCAACCACAGACGGCCTGGCCACCTCCAGGGTTTCAGCTCTGCGTGGCGAGCGTGTTGCTCAGGGCTGTCTGGGTTTTCCAAGACTGACTTTCAGGCCACGGGAGACTAGACCAGCCCTCTCTGGCCTCCACCTTCCTCCTTCCCTGGTGGGAGGCAGCCTCCAGTCTGCAGGTGGGAAAAAAGCCCAAGAACAGCTCTGTCTGGCCTCCCCTGTGGCCAGGAGCCCATCCGGATCCCGATGTCTGGGTCACGTCTACTTTCCCGGAACATTCCCCTGTGGCTGCCTTTTTTGTTTTTTGAGACAGAGTCTTGCTCTGTCACCCAGGCTAGAGTACTGTGGCATCAGCCTAGCTCACAGCAACCTCAAACTCCTGGGCTCAAGTGATCCTCCTGCCTCAGCCTCTTGATTAGCTGGGACTACAGGCGCTCACCACCACTCCCAGCTAATTTTTCTATTTTTAGTAGAGATGGGGTTTGGCTCATGCAAAGGCTGGTCTCCAACTCCAGAGCTCAAGCGATCCTCCTGCCTTGGCCTCCCAGAGTGCTGGGATCACAGGTGTGAGCTACGGCGCCCGGCATGCAGCTGCCTCTTGAAGGCATTGCTGCCACCAAGAATTCTGTTGGGCCTGGTCAGGCTGGAAGGTCTTTGTGATGTTCTTGGATTGTACTGAAAGGTTTTTCCATGTGGCGTCTTCTTATTTCTCTGTTCAAGGGACTCAGGCCCACCCACAGCCCAGCTGCTCCCTTGCGGCCTGGCAGGAACCCACCCCAAGGCTGCACCTGACCCCTGCAGACCACCAGGTGGGAGCCTGCTCAGCCCAGGCCCTGCCCAGCCTGCCCCTTGCCTGGCCCGGCCTCTGCGGGCTTTGAGCTGATCCCAGCTGCTGTTCTAAGACAGCCCCAGCTGGTCCCTGGGGGCCGCGGGCTGTGTGCACGTCCCCCAGACTCAGGCTTCACGGCTTCTCAGGGAGGTTTGGCAACACGGTACCGGTGCCCTAGAGGGGTCCCAGGCTCTGCCCATTTCCGAAGGGCCCTGTGTCTGACTGCCACATCGAAGGTTCGGAGCCCGTGTGGACTCTAGAATGGCCTTTCCCCCGAGATGACAGCAGACATTTGTCCAAGATTTATCTGGAAAGAAGTTACTTGTGCAGCCGGAACAAGAGCTCGGGGTGATCGGTGTTTGAGTGCCTCAGACTTCAAAGGAAATAAGAAGCCCTCGGTATATTGCGTAGTTCATGTATGTCCTAACAGTGAGGTCAGAGCATCTGAATGACCTTACACGAGAACAGCTTGCGGGAAGGACAGCTGGCCAGGCGGTATCAAAATCCCAGAGCTCAAGGCAGGGTGTGGAATCTCCCAGGGGCGGAGGAGGGGGGTTTGCACCAGGGCTCAGTGCCTGCAAATTCAAGGATTGCAAAACTCCCTTGGTCACTCAAGCTCTAAGTTCTTTCAGTGCCACTCACTTTTCTCAAACACAGAATGATGCGGAGGTCACCGAGGGCTCTGTGGCAGGGGCTGCACCTGCTCTCCAGCGTCCACTCAGGGACACCCCCCCCAGCTGGCACGGGACCCCTTGGAGGCCCAGACATGAGACACAGAGTCCGGGCTGCTTGTGTGCCTGCCTGTTCTCTGGTGACAAGGACATTCTTGAAGAGCCCAGCCATTATTCTGCAGAATCCCAGGAGCAGGGTAGACCCTCAGGGCAGTGACTGCCTCTTCAGAGAGGGACACGCCTGGCCCTGCAGCCTGGGAGTCTGGGGAGGGGCGGGTGGGGCAGGGTCCTCTGCTGCAGCCCTTCTGTGAGCCCTGCAGGTGGTGGCAGAGGTGGCCCGAGGGACAACCTGGCCATGGGCAGAATTCTCCGCAGCCCCAACAGGAGAGAGCCCAGACCCTGCAGGGCAGCCCCAGCCTCCACGCCCCCCTGGTGTGTTCACACCCGTCCTGCCTGCTTACCCCAAACTAAAGTTATTTTTTTAAAAACGACAAAAGTTTCTACACTTATTTGTTTTTAAAAATAACTAGCTTTGGGTAACCAAGGCCTCCCTGCCTCCATGGGCTCTCCCAGTGGGCTTAGCCCTCGGATCAGAGCAGCGGCTTGGGCAGCGTCTGCTGCGCTCACCATTCCCCGGGACAGGTGTGCACACCTGGGCAGGTGCCCGGGCCCTGCCAGGTAAACAAGGCAGCTTTCTGGCATGGGCTCCCTGGGCCGGCCTCCTCCAAACATCCCCTTCCTGGACCTGGGGCTCTCCACAGACAACCCTGTGTGTGCTGTGGTCCGAGAGGTGCACCCCGTGTGGTCCCCAGACAGCAGGTGCCCAGCCCAGGAAGGTCAGACAGGGCCTGCCCGTCAGACGGCAGAAGTGCCGCCTACCCAAGGTTTCGGGGAGAAGGTGAGACCTCCCCCACCACGGGGCAGGACAGAGGACACAGGGATGCACCGGCTCTGAGCACCGCAGCACTGAGACACCCAAAGGCCCCGTCTGTGACTGGCAGAGGCAGGCGCCTTCCCGCCATCCCTGCAGGAAGGACGGGTGACACAACCCTCGTTCCTCCACACTTGGAAGCTGACACAGCAGCAGCCTGTCAATCAGTCGGAAATTCCCTCTCAGGTGCAGAGGTCAGGACCTGTTTTGAGAATCTGCACGTAGCAACCACCACCCACAGCAACCACATGGTGATGCGGGGTCCCGGGCTGTGCCTGACACGTGGCCAGTGGCATCAAACAGCCAGGGCCACAGCAAAAGACCAGGCTCCGCCCGGCGAAGCTAGAATGATGGGGGGACCCATCAGAAACGTTTGAATCTCTGAGTTTGTAAATATATGCTAAACAAGATGCAAGTCTGATCATTATCATGAAAGCTGCTAAACGGGGAGAAGCCGGCATTTCCCTGCCCTTCCTACAGAGATTGTCCCGAAGCCAAGTAGACTCAGACGAGCCTTCCTGGAAAATTATTGCAGTGGATTCATGGCAAATGACATTTAGAAAGTCATGATTTTGCAAGCCCCACGAATCCATTTACCTACATTTTTTTTTTTTTTCCGAGACAGAGTCTCTTTTGCCTGGGCCGGAGTGCTGAGGCGTCAGCCTAGCTCACTGCAACCTCAAACTCCTGGGCTCAAGCGATCCTTCTGTCTCAGCCTTCTGAGTAGCTGGGACTACAGGCATGCGCCACCATGCCCGGCAACTTTTTTCTATATATTTTTAGTTGTCCAGCTAATTTCTTTCTATTTTTAGTAGAGATGGAGTCTTGCTCTTGCTCAGGCTGGTCCCGAACTCCTGAAACCAAACCATCCTCCCGCTTCGGCCTCCCAGAGTGCTGGGATTACAGGCGTGAGCCACCAAGGTTGACCCCATTTACCTACAGATTGAGCACCGATGGCTCAGACAAAAAGGGCCACCCCAGTGCATGACCCCTACTACGACAGCACCGCCACAGGGACTGAGCCTGGACCCCGGCAGGCTCCTGACCCCAGACGCCCACCTTCAGGGAGACAGAGGTCTGGAAACCGTCCCGAATCTGCAACAGGTGCAATGTGAGGCCAAGAAGGGGCGAAGGTGGAGGAGGAGGCTGTAGGGAGAGAGAACTCAAAGACATACGGTGGCATTTAACCACTGAGGCGGGCATGAGAATGTGCACTTGGGAGAAAGCCACAGGGAAGCGTGTGCTTGTCAAGACAGGTCACTTCTGGAGGCTGGGGGAGGGGCTGAGACGTGGCTCCAGATGGCCACCTCTGGGTCTTGACCATGGGGGTGCTTACAGGGTGTCCACGTCATAAGGACTCGCAAGACCAAGACCAAAAAGTAGAGCTGCCCCGGCCCCAGGCCTCGTGTGAGGTCTACAATTTAAATCACAGACAGCCTTGCTGTGGCCACAGCGTGTGGTCCTAGCCACAGTTGGGTTTCGTAGTCCCTGAGAAGGGACTCCTGGGCCTCGTGTCACCCTCTGTGGAGTGAAGGGGTTGACCTGGCTCAGCCCCCCCAGACCACCCCTCTGAGGACTGCGGTCAGCAGGTGGCCGGCAGCCTCCTCCCCTGAGGGCCTTGCAGATGTGCGGGGGAGCTACCACGGGACTGCTACCATGGGACCGCTACCACGGGATGGCATCTGTTCGAAGCTTTGCTGCTTGTCACGGGACGGGGCCTGATCCTCTCCCAAGGAGCTCTGTGGGCTCTGCCCTGTCCCGTGGGCTCTGCCTTGTCCGCCGTGCATCTGCAGACACCAGTGTCGTGACTGAGGACAGGGTTTGCCCAGCACCCCGGGGAGCGAACCATGTGACAGACCCCCCTGGGGTTTCCATCCCCACCCCCAGATCTTTTCAACAAAGCCAATTCCCCCAGAGAAGATACCTGGACACTGTTTTACCTTTTGGAGAGGTGGTAGTTTCCCACTTTCTATCTTGACCAACAGGGAGAGGCATCTGGCTGGGAGCTGTCTGCCGCCCTGACCTCCCCTTGGCGGAAGGGGTGGGGGTGAGCCCAGGCCAGCTGCTCCCGCCTCCGCCTCCGCAGAGCACTGGTGCCCTGGATGGGGAACAGTCCAGAGGGATCCAGTCCTTCAGTGTCTGACCAGAAGAGCCCACGGGGCAGAGGCCAGAAACCCAGGTCCCTGCAGAGTGCTCTGAGCCTCTCACTGGAAATAGCTTTCCAGAATTTGGTTTCTTACTTCTTGGTTGTCAGCATGAAAACAATGCACACCCAGCTCTCAGCCCCCAGAGGACCACTGGCCTCCCAGCTGCCTGTCTTTTAGGGTGACAAGGACACGCACAATTTTAAAGCATGCTTAGACCATGTTGACGTTCCCATGTGACAACAGGCTGTGACCATCTCTGCCCACAACACCTGCATTTCTGCTTGGCTGCTGTAAAACAGTTTTGGGGTGATTTATTGCACTTCTGCGTACCCACTTATTGATGGACATTTGGCTGCTCCCAGTTTTTGGTGAAAAATGGACCAGGTGCTGGCAGGGACAAGGCCAGTGCCATCAAGGCACAGGCGGGGCCTATCATAGAGCCTGGTGGCTTCCCTCCCCCAGGGCCACAAAGACCTTCTCAGGCCGGGCTGGTTGAGCCAGGACCACCTGAGGAGCCCAAGCCCCAGGCCAGTGGGCGGACTGTGAGGGGGGAACTGCCGGTGGGTGGGGGCCGCGCAGTGCTGAGTGGGCAGGACACTGCCCGGGGATGGGGGGGCACAGT
>VBSM01003197.1:104776-116391 GCA_008086735.1 Cheirogaleus medius | reverse complement strand
AGCGCTCTGTGAACGAGGGCTGAGCACACGCCGGACCAGGAGGGACCTCTGCCTCTCCGAGGCCTGGCCACAGGGTGGCAAGGACGCACAGGACAGGCGGGGCCCGAGCCCCCTGCAGCTGACCCAGGAGACGCCACGTCTCAGGAAACGGCATCGCACCGGGAAGCACCAGCGAGGGCCCAGGTGACCGTCCCCTGCACAGCTCGTCTGATGCCGGCCACACTCACAAGCCAGCACGAGGCAAGGCAGGGGACCCGTCACCCTGAGGGCAGGAAGGGCACTCTGGAAAAGAAACCTGAGCACCAGGTCAGTAGCGGGCGCTGCTGGAACACCACCTGGCAGCAGACAGGGACCAGGTTGTGTATTACTTCTGCCTGAGCTGGGTGAGCAGACGTCACTCCCTAAAGCTCAGTGACGGGCCTTGAGCCTTCAGGGTTGGACTGTGGACACGTGTGGTCCAGGCCACGAGGGACTCTGCATGGGGCCAGCCCTTCAGCCACAACTGGTGGCACTGGGTGTTGGCACTGACGCTTGGACGCAGCAGTGTTTTATTCTATTTCGTGCTTTTCTGCGACGTGTGAAATTTCACCATGCTCAAGTTCTACTTTACATCTTCAATACTTTTTTTTTGAGACAGTCTCGCTCTGTTACCCAGGCTGGAGTGCAGTGGCATCATCACAGCTCACTACAGCCTCAAACTCCTGGGCTAAAGAGATCCTCCTGCCTCAGCCTCCCGAGTAGCTGAGACTACAGATGTGCGTCATTGTGCCTAGCCCATTTTTAACACTTTAATGTATTAAAAAACACTTAACTTCCAAGAAAAATCCATGTACTACCTGCCGCCTCCCACGCAGAAAGACAGAGCCGACACTCGATGCCAGATGCACTTGTAGTTAAAGGAGCCGGGGGGGGGGGACCTGGAGTTGTACAACAGTCACACATCCTTCTGGAACAAACTGCTCCATCGCTCCTGATTTAACACGTAAAATGACTGCGTGTCAGAGCATTACCTTTTGATCTGATCGATCTGGGTAAGGACGGCGTTGACCACGCGGATGGCATCTGACGGCTCGGCTCCCGCCCTGCAGGCGTTGCGGGCGGCCGTGAGACTTTCCACCTGCGGGGACAGGGACAAGAGCAACAGGTCAAAAGGGACAGCACCTGGCACTTCACAGGCAGCCGCAGGGACCAGGACACCGAGCGAGTGAGCGAAGGCATGAAGGGCGCACACGCCTGGCCTGGGGCGCAGGGAAGGCCTCGGTGGTGCCAGAGCTCAGTCCGCAGAGCAGGGGAAGGCCAGACAGTGGCAGGAGCAGGACATGTCCCGAGACACAAGAGGCAACTTAGTCTTGGACTCCTTTCAGTCACGGGTTTAACATCTGCAAACGCCCACCTCGTCAATCAGCACGAACACCAGAGCGTCTTTATCATCAATCAAATCCTGGATCTTCTGGAACATCTTAGTCACCAGCTTGCCACTCTGGAACCAAAACACCCTCTCAGCATCCACTGCTGTGAGCACACAGGCCCCGCCTGGCCTCCGCCCCGGCTGCCCCCACCAGCCCGCTGTCTCCTGACGGCCCCTCAGAAAACACCCTGGATCGAGAGCAGCCAGGTCAGCATGGAGGTCAGCCTATGTGCTCCCTCCCTGTGGAGACCTGCGCCTGCACCTGCTCTTCCCAGGGCAGCATAGCGTGGGTGACTGCGCCTCTGCTCACCCATCTGTCCCCACTGACTGGGGACGAGACAGATCACAGGAGCAAGTGTGCACACAGGCTGCAGTTCACTCCTGGCCTCCAGTGTGCTGCGTCCTGCCTCATCTCGCTAGAAGATGTGCTGACACCTGTGCCTGCGCACAGTCCTCAGAGGGAGGGGACATCGCCTTCTCTGGCCCGCAGTTCACAGGGGAAACAGAACACACAGGCACCGATGGCGTGTGCAGCAGGGCAGGTCCCCTCGAGGAGGCCGGGTCTGCACCCTGAGGCCCAGCGGACACCTGGTGACACCCGTCAGAGGGCTGGGACAGACCAAGGGAGTCCTGCAGGCCTTAGCTCTGGAACCCTCCTCTGACCATGGGTAGCCCTTCCTTCCCTTTCCCATTTTGCCCATTTCCCTCCCGGAGAGGAGCATCTGCCTGACGTACGGGACGTGTGTTTTCAGCTACATGGTTGGCAATCCAGACGACTGGAACATTTAATACTTACTTCTGAAAACCACTTGGAAAAGAGGCTGTGGCTGTTTATTTCTATTAATTGGCCATACCGGTACCTAAGATGACAGAAGGGATTAAGAAATTACTGAGCAGTCCTGTCTCGTCCTCGGTGGCAGCCACTCCTGACTCATCGGGTCATGACAATCACTGACAAAGAATCAAGGCACCTTCAAGGCCTCTGTGCTAAATAATCATGAAAAACTTAACTCAATGCAATGAGTAGTTCTGGACTGTACCAAATTAATTTTCCCATAGCCTTATTTGAGTCAAAAAGTAAAAGCCCTCTCATTTTTAAGCTACTTATAACTTATATTTCTATGTTTAAAAAGTAGTACCAGTACTAAGATAGCAAACAAAACTAAAGAGAGGCATTAAGAGTTCTTGGCAGGAGCCAAACATTTTTTCCTCTTTCCACGAAACCCTGAATGAGGGCACCGTGACTGATTTTCCAGCGCAAACCCAAAAGTCCACGCCGCACGCCCTGCGGGACGGAACCGACGGCAGCACTCCTCTGCCCACGCAGGAGGCACCCACAGAGCTGTGCGCACTCAGCGTGAGACCGAATCAAACAGGAAACACGGCTGAGGCGAGAGAGGAGCCGACTCCCAGGCCTTCTTTCCAGTTTCTTCCGTCTCAAAAGTCCACGGAAGAAAAACAAGTACTTTCAGAAAGTGTCACTGGCCTCCCATTTAAATAAAGAGAAAAGGACCATTACTAAAACTGTTTACAGAAGAGGGAGGGGGACAGTCCAGTGACATAAACCAGCTGAATATTAAACAGAATAAATTATAAAACACTGGCTATTTAATGGAACGAGAAAAAAAAGGCCTGCTAAGGATTCTCTTTACCATTTCTAAGCCACAAAACGTATTTCCAGATCTTTGTACTGGAAAACGTTATTATATTTCCGGTGTTTCAGGAAACTGACCCCAGAGATCTTTAAAATACAGATGCATTTCGATATATCAAAACAAACACCAAGTTGCTGAGCATCACATGAAGGGTTGAAATAGAGCAATTTTCCTACGAAAATTACTTACATTTTTGAAAAGAAACAGAATAGATACACAAAACTAAATCTCATAGGATTCCCTCTAGTGCTGAAGTAACAGGTACCAGATTTATTTTCTGCCTTAAATGATGAGAAAACCAGACAAAATAAATGAAACAGCATTTGGCAAGAGTGTTGGACGACAGACAGCGAAGAACTGTGACCCCCGAGAGAAGGGAAATGAGCGAACCCTACCACTGCCCTGGCGTTCAGCCTCCCACCACCTTCTAGCCACGGCCCTGGGGGGAACCCGAGCAGGGCAGCCCTCCAGTGCAGGAGACGGAGAGCCAAGCTCAGGGAGTTGGGGCAGCTGCAGGCCGCAGAGCAGAATTCCAGGGGGGAGGAGACCCCCCAGAAGGCGTGCATGGAGGCATGTAGGAGCAGGGAAATTCCACAAGGCCAGTAAAGAGGGACTGCAGATGTGTGAGCCGAGGGCTCCCGGCGCCCACACAGGTTGGTGGAGCTCAAGCCACAGCCGCAAGTGGGGGCCTCACTGATCATCCCAGGTGTGCACAGGAGACCCCAGAAGGACCACACTCTAGTGCTGAGACAAAACTGAACCTAAACCCCTCCCTAACACAGCTTGAAAACAAAGCTCAAAAGGATTATCCCAATCGCAAATAACTGAAATGCCTGTCAGAAAAAAGTCCAAGTCATTACAGCAAGACAAGAAAATCCATATGCTTCAAATCACAATGTTCAGTATTAAATCAAAAAGGAATTGACATGATGAGAAGCAGAAACATGTGACCCGTAACCATTAGAAAAACCAGTCCATAGAAACAGACTCAGAAATGATGACGATGGAATTAGTAGACACAAATGTTAAAACAGCTATTCTAAATGCGTTCAAGATTTTAACAGGAACACAATGAGAAAGGAAAGCCTACAAAGAACCAAACAGAATCTTCAGAGAAGAAAAATACACTGTCAGAAATGAAAATTCCACTGGAAGGAACTGAATGCAGATTAGACACTGCAGAAAATCAGTGAACTTGAAGATGTAGCAATAGAAACTGTTCAAAATGAAATACAGATATTTTTAACAGCCTGAAAAAACAAGAAAGCACATCAGTGCCCTGTGGAGCCAGGTCAGGCAGTCTGTCGTGCAAACAGATGGATTCCCGGATAGAGAGGAGGGGTGAGGAAATCAGCTGCAGAAATGCTGCACACAGAGCTTCCAAATGTGGTAGAAACCGTGAACTGAAATCCACGATTAGACTCACGTTCCTCAGTCACTGATAGCAGGGGACAGAAAGCCAGCAAGGTGCCCACGCGCCTGGCCCAACCTCACAGAACACACCCTCCAACGTCTTTCCGAAGTGCAATTCGCCAAGACAGACCACAGCCAGCAGGAAAACAAGACTGAGGCCA
Source organism: Cheirogaleus medius (assembly GCA_008086735.1). NCBI lineage: Eukaryota > Metazoa > Chordata > Mammalia > Primates > Cheirogaleidae > Cheirogaleus > Cheirogaleus medius. The sequence continues at coordinate 111,754 of VBSM01003197.1, read as the reverse complement.
CAGCTCGAGGCCACGCAGAGTACAGAGCGATGACCTGACTTACACTGAAGGGAAGGAAAAGATCATTTGTGCGCGAGGGTTTAAAACAATAAAAACGGCTTTGTGTGTTATCAGCCCCATTGCCACCGCTCTCCTCTCCGATCACCAAACGTTACCTGCTCGAAAGTCTGATGGCCAATTTCTGAGCTAATGCTTTACACAGTGATGTTTTCCCAGTTCCGGGAGGACCTATAACAAGATCCAGGCAAATGGAAGTTTTTAACTCAGTCCTGTAACAAATCTCTTAATAGTTGCATTATCCACAGGTAACAAAATAAAGAGCAGAGTTAAACCCCATTAACATGTCATTACTACAAATACCCGTTAACTTGCAAAGAAGTCTGCCAGCAGCTTAAATGCAATAAAATATTACCAGTAATATTCTTTTTTACTAATGTGAACTCAACTTGTTTGTCCGCTCTTAGCTTCACCCCGCACCCGGCACTGTCACTGCTTCCTGGCCACAGGCCCCGCAGTGCTCTGAGCAGGCACCACGTGTTCTAGTCCACGTCTTCACAGACACTTGTCCTCCTCCCCACGTCCTCTGTGACAGCCACTGACCAAGCCACCTCTCAAAGGTCAGGCAGAAGAGAGGCATCTGCCCTCCCCAGCCCGAGCACCGCCCGCTGCAGGTGGCTCACGTGAGCCAGAGGAGTGGCTGAGGCAAGAGCTTCTCCCGAACGGCTCCGTCCTGAGTACTCAGCTCAGGGCCTCCCAGAAGCCCCAGGTGACCCGCAGGGAAGAGCCCACGCACCTCACAGAACAGAGACACATTCAACCCTAGTTCTCTACAAGCATTTTCAATAACTGAAGAGGAAATGTACAACTGGTTCCAAACAGAAGATACCGTATTGCCCCATAAACACCTGCCAACTGCCTACTCTACCCACTATGGGGACAGCGTGCTGGGGAGCTGCCAGGACACGGGCACTCACTGTCGTCCCGAGGTCACGCACAGCCCCACGACCTCAGCTGGCACAGAGGCCAGCACTGCTCCCGCGTCTCTTCTGCTGTAAACTGGGTGCTCCCTTGAGTCCACGCAATTCCTTTGTCCTCTTTCCACTCAGTGACATCAAAACAACAACAAACCCCCAAAACGCATTATTTCCTTCTGAGAAAAACCGGGCAGAATTTCTTTAAAGTGTGCCCTTTTCAGTTTACTGCTCACGAAATGAAGCTCTGAGCATACTATGAAGAACATGAGACAGTTTCTGCCCTCAAAAGTTATGCCCAGTTGGGAAACAAGGCAGAGTTATTTGAAAATTGTGTGACACAGCACTCCCCATTATCCTCAGTTTCACCTTCCATGGTTTCAGTTACCTGCGGTCAGCCACAGACTCAAAATATTAAACACAAAATTCCAGAGATAATTCATACGTATTAAATAACTGTTATAGCATATCATTATAATTGTCCCATATTATTTTTAGCTATTGTCGTTCATCTCTTATTGTGTTTAACTTATAAATTAAACTTTATCACAGGAAGGTCTGTATGGGAAAGAACATACATAGGGTCAGGACTACCCGTAGTTCCAGGCATCCGTGGAACATCTTGGAATGTACCCCACAGATAAGTGGGGGATACCGAATGAAGGGCCAAGGAACAAACACCCCAAGTGTTGTGAGCGGGTCAGCTTCACAGAGAATATTCTAGCATTCTAGTTGGCTCCTTCAGAAAACAAACAGCTGTGACTCCCTGCAGGAGCCCAGAGGGACAAGGGCTCTGGGAAAGCTAACTTCACAACTGCCTGCTTCTGTCCAGCCCAGACGGCGCCTGCACATTACCGTGTAGCAGCACCACCCGGTTCCAGGTGATGAGGTTGCTGTTGACATTCTTGTCTGAAAACAGTAAGGTCGTCATCACGTAATCAAGGAGCTGATGGGAGAAAAGAATAAAACAGATTCAAGGAAAAAAGGTGCCCACAAGACAAAGGCTCCAATACATGTGCCGCTGAAGCTCGATCCTAAATGAGAAGGGGCAAGAGCAAGGCCGCTCTGGAGGGACCGCCACCCCCATGCTCGGGGAGCACCCACAGGCTCTCGAGTCAGAGCGCAACAGGACCCATGCTGGCCATGAGCATCACAAATATGAGAGGAGAAAGAAAAGGATCACTTTGATGTAAAATGCCAACATTCAACAATATCTCAAAGGGATTTATCAAGTAACGAGTAAGTCCCCACAGCAATGGGCAAGTACATGGCCTATTTACTCAAAAATTCACAAGAGCCACAATGCTGAGGGCAGCCTAGGGACGGCTGAGTGACAGTCTCCTAGCACGTCCCACAGCGTGGAAGGACTATGGCCCTGCCCATTTCTCAGAGTTCAGGGCAAGATCAGGACTCGAGATAACTGTCCCCACAGTCTGCTCCCTTCCCTCTTCCCCGCAGGGAGGTGCAGAGACTAGCTCCACTCTGGAGCAGTCGTCGTGGGCAGACACCCAGGACAGGAGTTCCCAAAGCCCATTTGAATTGAGGAGCTCAGATGTGCTCATGCTTCTTCAAACAACAGGGCGTTTGGGGGAAGAGTGCAGCGACTTACATGTGACTTGATCTGCACGTCATACACCAGGCTGTCCCAAAGCCCGTGGAACTCAGCTGTGAGAGAATAAAACAAAGACCTAAGTTTAGGAAGGCAGGTGTTACACCCCTACTCAGTCTACCTGCACCACGGGCACACCCCGCTGTTCACATACAGTCGACTAAGATCCTGACTATAGGGAGGTGTCAGTTTTTCAAATTTTTCCTCAAATTTTGATTTTTTTTAAAATTGAAGATGCAAAATAAATGCTGGTCACATATGATTTTTAACAGATAAACAGAGTAAAATAACTACTTTTTCCACCTTGTTATTTTATTTTATTTATTTTTTTTTAGACAGAGTCTCACTCTGTTGCCCAGGCCAGAGTGCCGTGGCATCAGCCTAGCTCATAGCAACCTCAAACTCCTGGGCTCAAGTGATCCTCTTGCCTCAGCCTCCCGAGTAGCTGGGACTACATGCATGCGCCACCATGCCCACCTAATTTTTTTTTTCTATATATTTTTAGTTGTCCAGCTAATTTCTTTCTATTTTTAGTAGAGATGGGGTCTCACTCTTGCTCAGGCTGGTCTGGAACTCCTGAGCTCAAAGGATCCGCCCGCCTCGGCCTCCCAGAGTGGTAGGATTACAGGCGTGAACCACCGTGCCCGGCCCCATCTTGTTATTATGTGCACTTTAACACAAGCACTAAATCCTCCACTCTCCCCACACGATGACCAAATTCGCCCTTTGGACTCTGCCTGTCAGAGCCCAGTGGCTCCGCCGGCATCCTCAGCCAGCCTCCACCTTGTACCCATCCAAAAGGACGATACAGTCTTACATTAGAAATCTCTATTGTCCTCTTTTGTGATAAACTTTCCATTTCGTAAGAGATAAAATATCCCAAAATCCTACAGAACAAATGGACAGACAGAACCCCCCAGTGGGCTGACTTCGCATCCCCCAGGAGCGTGTGATCCTCTGACCTCAGCCTCACTCAGCTGCCCCACACTGGGCCACCGCACCCCGCACCTGAAGGCAGAACCCAGTGATTTGCCGCAATTATGTTTTCTGTCTCTTCCTCCAAATTCTCACTGCTGGGGCCATCTTCATTCAGCTGGAAGATGTGAAATGCAATGGTGCATGCACTCAAATCAATGGGCTGTAAGGAGAGGGAGAAACCAAATAAACCTATGCAAATTTAAAATATCTCACTTTCTAATACCAGCTATACAAATTAGATGCTAAAGTCCAAAAACAAAATTGAACATATGGTATGTTAAAAACTAGATCTAGATTAGATGAGGTTATTAGTTCAGATTTAGGATTCTCTTTTAAAATGTATACCTATCCTTCTCCCTTTGAGCTCTACATTTATTTTTTTTAAACTTTACTGTTTCTTATAATTACAAAGTAATGCATGCTTGCTAAGAAATATGCAAACAATATAGATGAAGACTGTCCCCTATATCCAACCTCAGAGATGTTATAGTCTGTAGCACACTCACAGATTTAGTGAAAAATTGATTTCCAATATATAGTTTTCTAACTTGTGCTTTCACATTTATTTCAGCTTAGAGACATTCTAACATCAGTAGAAAGAAATCTATTTCATTCTTTTTAATGGCTACTCACATTTGGTGTAGATGTATGCAATTCCTATGTTCATTAATCTGATTGGCAAACAGTTGGAATATTTCAATTTGGTGACTTATTAACAACACGTAATAAATATTTGTTCATATGTATCTACAAAACCGCATAATAATCTGTTAAGATAAACTCCTATACTGAATCTGTAGTCAAAGAGGGAACATCAAAGCTTTCCCTGGCAGCCCCAACTCCTCCAGCTAGGCTGTGCCCATCTGTCCTTCCACCAGAACGTCAGGAAGCTCTTCCGGAGACTGGCCAGAGCCACAATGATGGCATTAGCCCTCAGTGTGGATAAGACTCGGACGTGCCACAAACACGAGTCCCAGTATACAAATGTGGAGCTCCACCTCAAGGGCACAATTTAGTACCAAGCTTATCCTGCAAATTTGGTTCTTTATAAGACAGGAATTTCACAGCACTAAGTGATGTGTCTTCCTTAACATGTTAAGGACCGCTCACGAGTTTTCTCCTGTTTCGCGCATCATCTGTTAAGGACCGCTCACGAGTTTTCTCATTTTTCACTGTAGTTAAGATGATTTAAATAACGTGCAGTTTGCCCAAAAACGTGCGGTCCCTGGCGTATGTCTTAGAGATTTCTATGTGGTACAAAAGGTGTTAAAATACGTTTCAGATTGTTTTTCTTTTTTTTACTTTTTTTTTGTGTAGAGATGGGGTCTTGCTATGTTGCCCAGGCTGGTCTTGAACTGGCCTCATGTGATCCTCCCTCCTTAGCCTCCCAAAGTGCTGGGATTACAGGTGTGAGGCCTTCAGGTGGTTGTTTTACTAGTGCTAGAACTGCCCGAGGACATCCGTGCTCTCACACAAAGTTCCAAACTCCCACACGTGAACTCAGTAAGATGGTGGGTGAGGCAGACAGAAAGTGGAACAAGATGAGGAACTTCTACCAGGCAAGTCTGTCTCCGCACTTCTCCGCCCCCAAGCCCTCACCTCCTAAGGTCCAAACACACACTGAGCACTTCATGAGTATTTGTTGAGCGAAAAAATAAGAGACAATGCACACAGCCTCCTCAGTGCAGCCCACTGCTCTACAGCGTCGCATCCTAGTTCCTTGGTTCCAGTCTGTCCTGCTACTATACTGAGAGGCTGTGCAGGGGTCCATATCCTGACAACAGGGCCACTTCTTAATACCGGGGCCTGGCTCCTGACGGATAGCCAGAGCTTCTGTAGTCTCCCCAACCAACACACACGTGAGCCAGTGTCTGACAATCTGCTATCACAGCAAACAGCAAAATATATCCACAACCCTGACTTTGATTCCAACAAAGGGTTAATTGTTGCTTGGCACCACTAGTAACTTACCTGTGGGTCTTTAACCTTTAATTCTGTGTCAACAATAGAAACAGACTGCACGTTTCTCGTCAGAAAAGGTTCATCGAACTCAGTCCACGTGTAATCACCAAACACAATATTGTGTCTGTTGAGCAGCTTCCTCACGTTCAACTTTATGTCTTCTCTTTTTGCAGTGCTGAAACACAAACAAAAAAATGCATAAATTTCAGTTAAAAAGCAAGATTTTAAAATTGTTTTTCAAAGACTCAGACCACACCTAAGAAAGTGCAGTGGCTGGGAGGACAAGTGGAGCTGGCCTGTGGCCAGATCTGTGCCAGCCTTGCTGAGGCCCCTCCACCAGCTGTGTGGACCGTGCCTGGGCTCCCAGGCGGAAAGGGGGTATCAGTGAGATCTCCTGCTACGCTGGGCTGCTGCAGAGACTAGATCAGGCAACACATCCAAAGAGTTCAGGGTGACACCTGGCACAGTCAACATCTGATAAATGCTGGCTATTGCTACTATTAATGAAAGGATGAAGCTCCACAGCTGTGTGGTCAGGCCTGGAGTTGGCATCGGAAAACGCCTCTAATACCTGTGACTCGTGCTGAGAAAGCCTGAAACTTGGAGCCTGGCAACCAGGGCTTCCCTCAGCCCACCTCATTGCCGTCCTGATACTCAGCTTCCTCCAGTGCCGCCTGCAGAGCGTCGTGCCTCCCTGCTGCTGCCACAGCTCGCTGAGCTGATTCACTACAGGCATGTTTTAGGTTCTAACTCAAAGGCTGCCTCCCTCAGAGCCCTCCTGGACTGACCCCTCAGAGCCAGGCAGGCGATTTGCTGTCCCGCTGCAATTCTGCGGCACCCTCCAAGGCTGCAGCCACAGCGCACAGTGCGGTTGTGCGCGGGTGTCTGTCAGCTCCGATGTGGCTACGCCTGGGTGTCTTTGGGCCCAGGTACAGTTAGTTGTACACAGGTGTCTCCAGGCTGCGGTGGCAGCGTGTGTAGGTGTCTCTGAGCTCTGAGGCAGCTATATAGGTGTCTGTGGGCAGGGGTAGGGGTACAGCCCACAGGACCCACAGGAGCCATACCACGACCTGGCTCAAAGTCACAAACGTGTAGGATTTGCTCTGAATCGTCAAATCCGTGGGGACCGGTGGGAAATGAAAGAGTCTGAGAAACTCTGGCTCAAAGTTTAACATCTCAGCTTTCAGCCCAGGATTTACTTCAGCCTAGTTTGAGCCCTCCGATGTACGATAACTGCGCTGTCCTGTCGCCCAAATTCTGCCTCAGGTCGGACTCGGGTCAGGGTCCCACCCCCGGGGTCCTGCGGGGTAAGGCCCTGGCGGGGTAGGGACAGGTCTGTGTGCTCGGGTCAGCGCGGCCGGGTGGGGCCTCCTCAGGCGGGACCTCAGGCGGGTCAGCGCGGGTCGGGCCGGGTCAGCTGGGGTGAGCTCCGAGCGGGTGCGGCCACACGGGCCGGGT
>VBSM01003197.1:80543-104676 GCA_008086735.1 Cheirogaleus medius | reverse complement strand
GTCCTGGAGGTGGGGGCGGGGTCGTGGGTCCTGGCGCGGGATTGGAGCCCCGGCTGGGGTTGGCAGAGAGGACGGGGGTGTACCTGCCCGGCATCCAGGCTTGGGTTCCAGACTCGCAGGTCACTTTCCCCACCCCGGAGGAAAAAGCAAAGCATCTCTGCTGGCTTTCCCGCTCAGCTCAGGGAGAAGTTCACGCTGTCTTTTTTCTTTTTCTGTCTTGCATTTGTATCAGGTAGTCTATGTCAGGGGTGGACAGCAGGCCTCGGAGTCTTGGGGATGGGAGATCAGGCTCCTGGGTCCCAGGTCCAGTCTCGTTCCTTCCCCTCACCGGGTGATGTGTACATTGTCTTACACAGCCTCCCCCAGGCAGGCTCAGGTAGTTTCAAAGGGACCTGAGGCTCACTTTGGAAGGAGTGGGGAGGAAGGGAGGGTGCAACCCATGCCACTGTGGGCTTGCCCCTCCATCTTTCCTAGAGGATCTAGGCAGTCTTCTGATGTACACCTTCCCAAGGCCAGCACATCACCCTCTCGGGCCTTGCTGTTCTCCTGGTGATGCCCACCCACTGGGCCAGCCCTTCCTACCCCGGTGGCAGGAGCTTGGCCCTAAGCACATGGTGAAGCTCACAGTCCGTGTCTCTGCAGACTATGCAGACAAGCCCCTGGAGAAGCCGCTGAAGCTGGTCCTGAAGGTCGGAGGAAGTGAGGTGACTGAGCTCTCAGGGTCCGGCCACGACTCCAGCTACTATGACGACAGGTCAGATCATGAGCGAGAAAGACACAAAGAGAAGAAGAAGAAAAAAAAGAAGAAGTCAGAGAAGGAGAAGCATCTCGGTGATGAGGAAAGGAGGAAGCGAAAGGTGAGGCAGAGCCGGCGGGTAATGGCCGCTCGGCTGATGCAGACCTGGGGCTCAGCGTGTCTGCGTGGCCTGCGGAGCAGGAAGCACCTCAGCTGACCCCTCTCGGGGCATCTTTGTGAGGGAGGGAATCGTGGGTAAGGAGGGTCTCTGAGGGAGGATTTTTCTTTCGTGGCTTCTTTTCCCTGGAAACTGAGGAGGTGGTTGGGAAGTGTGTTTAGTCCCTGCTGTCCCTAGCCTGGGGTGAGGCCCCAACCATTCCTGCTGCTCTCACTCCCTTGACTCTACCTCCCAGGAGGAGAAGAAGCGGAAACGAGAGAAGGAACACTGCGACACAGAGGGCGAGGCTGACGACTTTGACCCTGGGAGGAAGGTGGAGGTGGAGCCGCCCCCAGATCGGCCAGTGCGAGCGTGCCGGACACAGCCAGGCAAGGCTCTGCCCAGCCAGAGACTCTCCCGATGCTCAGAGCTCCCCGTTGTAAATTGAGGGTTGGCACCACACCTTCTTGCGGTGGGGAGAAGCGTGGGAAGGAAGAGAACTAGCGTTTTTCTCTTCCAGGGCCTCATGCCAGGTGTCCCTGGACACGGAGTTACTGCCAACATCTTCGAACGTCTAGAGCTTGAGCAGGGCTTGGCCAGTGACCACTCGTGATCTTAAGTTTTGTTTTGGTTTTTAACCCATGAGCTAAGTAAGAATGGTTCATACATTTTTAAAGACTTCCAAAAGGAAACAGAAGACCTGTGCCATGAGCCCTTCCATATGTGGCCTATAGAGCCTAGACTGTTTGTTATGTTTCTGTTTAGAGACAGGATCTTACTCTGTCACCTGGGCTGGAGTGCAGTGGTGTGATCATAGCTCACTGCAACCTCAAACTCCTAGGACTCAAGTGATCCTCCTGCCTCAGCCTCCCGAGTGGCTGGGAGTGCAGGTGTACATCACCACGTTTAGCTAATTTTTAAGTTTTTTGTAGAGATGGGGTCTCACTATGTTGCCCAGGCTGGTCTCAAACTCTGGGCTCAACCAATTGTGCCGCCTCATCCTCAAAAAGCACTAGGATTATGGCACCAGCCGTTGTGCCCAGCCTTAGACTATTTTTTATTTGGCCTTTACAGAAAAGCTTTGCCAACCCTGGGTCTAAAAATTTGGCTTTATCTGCTCTTACTATCCAAAATAGAGCAGCATCAGAAGAGTAGCCCCATGATAGTGAGACTCATAAAAGATGCACATGACAGCAAAATGACACAGTTCCCATTAGGAAGAAGGAACCTAAAGCCCCCAATGGTGGGTCTGAAATTGCTTAAAGTGGCCATAGGCTGGGGAGGAAGAAAGTTGGGGGCCTTCAGTGACCTTCCTGCCATGGACACCATTGTCAGGAATGGAGTTTGGCGAGAATTCCCACCTGACACTGTCTTGATGCACATGACTCAGAGGAATTGGGGCATTTGTACTTAAACGGGGGTGGTGGGGGGGTTCTCTTCCCAGTGAGTTGCTGCATCTGGTGGTTCCCAGATTAGGGAAACTGAGGCAGTTGAGACATGGGACATCAGGGACGGGAGGAGGCCATCAGAGACTGCTGGCTCCACCCACCAAAGGAAAGATATGGAATGCTCGTGACCCTCTGAGGCTATGGTCCTTTTGCTTTTCAGGCATTTCTTTTCTTTAATTTTTTTTTCTAATTTTAATTTTTTTTTTTTTTTTGAGACAGAGTCTCACTTTGTTGCCCAGTCTAGAGTGAGTGCCGTGGCGTCAGCCTAGCTCACGGCAACCTCAAGCTCGTGGGCTCAAGGGATCCTACTGCCTCAGCCTCCCGAGCAGCTGGGACTACAGGCATGTGCCACCATGCCCACCTAATTTTTTTTTTTTTTGTATATATATTTTTAGTTGGTCAATTAATTTGTTTCTATTTTTAGTAGAGACGGGGTCTCACTCTAGCTCAGGCTGGTTTTGAACTCCTGACCTCAAGCGATTCACCCGCCTTCGCCTCCCAGAATGCTAGGATTACAGGCGTGAGCCACCATGCCTGGCCCATTTCTTTTCTTGAATGTGGCTTTGACCATGTCCAGTGTGCTGGGGAGCAGGGATATCAGTGCAGTCGTCGTGAGGAGGGGCTGCTGTTTCCTTGCAGCACCCCTGCCCCGCGCTAGTCGGAACGGTAAATGGTAGCACTCGGGGCTCCTGCTGGCATGCTGGTGAGTAAAGAAGGCTGGGCACAAAGTAAGCAAACAGGTGGTCCTGTCTGCAAAGTTAGCGCAGTCGTTAGCCTAAGCGCCTGTTAAGGCTCTACACCGATGACTCTCCCAGAGTACCTGCAGAGCTAATGATGTGATGATGCTTCTTGCCCATACCTGGGTCACTCTCAAGAGTGTCACTGTCAGGAACCTGCCTTTGGAGGACCACTGTGGGCCCGGAGATGTAGTTAGCTGCAGTCCTCACAACAACCTCTGTGTGCGTGTGTGTGTGTGTGTGTGTGTCACCGTTTTCCAGGTAAGGACCATGAACATAACCAGAAGTTGAGGGATTGCAAGTGCAATGATAAGCAGTGAATTCAGGATCAACTGTGTCCAAAGCCTTTGTTTTCTCCTTCGTGCCTTGTCTATAGTGGTCTGAGATGAAAACAGATCGAATGCTGATAGTCTCATATTGTTGACTGAAGGGCTCTGGAAACTGTAAGAGGCTTTGAGGCTGATGCCGAGGGAGCCCTTCCCACCCAGCTGAGCTTCACGGGAGCCAAGGCCAAGTCTGATTTATCTTCGCATCCTCACCCTTGATTGCACTTAAAATGACATGAAACATCTAACAAATAATGTGAAATGGGAGTTTTCTGACAGATAACAAAATGTTTCTACTCGTTTTTTTGTTTTACTTTTTAAATTGCCAGCTGAAAATGAGAGCACACCTATTCAGCAGCTGCTAGAGCACTTCCTGCGCCAGCTCCAGAGGTGAGACCTCGGGCCTTTCTAAAGAGCTTGTGTTTGGGGCACATGCAACGTCATCTTTATTTTCTGAGGTGTTACCTGCACCCCATCCCCATCAGCTGAACCAGACCCTTCACCTTCCCTAGGCAAAGGCCTGTCCAGCGGCAGGTGGGCGTGTGCTGTGCAGAGTGAGCTCCGGGCCATGAGGCTGGGAGCAGAGCAGCGAGGGCTGGCAGAGTCCTGGGCTCTGTCCATTCTGAAGTCGTGGCGCCTGCCAGGGCGGGACCCGGGGCACCGACAGGACCCAGAACACTTGTGGGGGACTTTTTGTTGTATCCAAAGTACCTATCACAATTTTAAAAGGCATACCTTTAATATTTTTGATTTTTAAGAAATAAAATTTGTTCAATTATTTCACATTTTTGGGTTGTAAGGAATTTCGTATCTTCTAGAAATCTCGATTTTAGAGTGTTTTTGTTTTAAGTGAAAGTGTCTTCGCTTTCAGGAAAGATCCTCATGGATTTTTTGCTTTTCCTGTCACTGATGCAATTGCTCCTGGGTATTCGATGATAATAAAACATCCAATGGATTTTGGCACAATGAAAGACAAAATTGTAGCTAACGAATACAAGTCAGTCACGGAATTTAAGGTAAACTCATTTCATTTCATGAAGTAATTGTGATAGAGCTCTGTGTTTGTGTCCAGCGAACAGGTCTTTCACCTTAGGTCATTTGTGGCTTAGAGCAGACGGGTGTTTCTGTGTCGGGTGATGTTTCACAAACACAGCATTGAGGAAATGGCTTGGTTGTAAACATTTTCTCTTCATCTTGGTCTAGAAGCTATACTATATGTTGTATGCTATTAGAAATATGTTTCTTTTCTTTTCTTTGTTTTTCTTTTTTAAGCTACTGTGCTGGCACAGACAGGACATGTGGGTTCAAGCAATGCTATGTCCAGTTTGGCCTGGCTTGACAATGGATATTTTTAGAAACATGATTTTCCAACTTCTTAGTTTTTTCTTGTAATAATTGGGTGTTAATTTTTTTAGGCTAATAAATTTTTATATCTCTTGAGTACTTTGCTCTTAATTCTGTGTCTTGGTACTAGCTATGAGAGTTAGAGATTGCTTATTGGTTTTGAAATCTGGGGAAAAAGCCCAAATGGATGCTTGATAACTTTGGCATTAATGTCATTTAGAAAAAGGCGTTAGGTTTCATTTTTAGGTTCCATTAACTTTGAGAAAGCTCGACTTTTCTATTTTCTGTTTTTATGTACCGGAGACGTAACTAAAGAGTTGCCGACTCACAGCAGCATGGTGCGGCAGACTGAAAGGGGAGAGGGAGAATAGGAAACTCACAAGAGAATCTAAGGGAAGCTGGAGGCAGGTCGTTGTAGGTCCTCAGCAATAGCGTTTGGCACGTGATGGGTGTGGGGGCCTCGGCCTCAGGCCAGGCCCTGGGGACACTGCACAGCTGGCCGTGAGTGCAGTGTGGCTTGTGAGGGCCCAGGTGGCACTGTCTGCCAGGGCAGCTGGCGTTGCGGTCAGTGTCCTGCCTGACATCACAGCTCACCTGCCAGGGGCGTGTGCTGAGGAGATGGGGTACGGTAACAAAGTACTGAATGATTCGCTCTCACTGTAAGTTATTCAGCAATGCCCTCCTTATTTGGGCGAAAGTCTTTTCCTAGTAATTCCAGGGCACTGTGTGTCGATAAGGTTTTAAATTCTGTGCTGTGGAAAAGCTGAGAGACGGAAGATGTTACCATGCCCCACCCTCACATCATCCCTTGGCTTTTACTGAAAAGAATTGGATTGTTGTTGCTCATTCCCGTTTATGTCCAAGTTCCTCCTAAAGAGAGGGAGGAGGGCTAGAGAAGAGAAGGAAGCACAGGAAACCGTCGTTTTCCCTCTTACAAGATGTATTTATGATGCTCAAAAGAAGTTACAGACTTTGGCCAACTCTTCAGTGGAAAGTTTTTCATACCAGTGTCGACCAATGAGCAACCATGAGAATTTCTGAGTTCTTAAAAATTATTTTTTTGATGAGAGAGGCAAGTTTAATTGTTTTCCACTCAGTTTCAGTCTTTTGCTTTTGACTTCTTTTGACAGGAACAGAGAAGTCTGCTGTTGTCTGTGTGGTGTTGCAGACTTGATGAATCCTTTTCTTTTTTCTTTCCAGGCAGATTTCAAGCTGATGTGTGACAACGCGATGACCTACAACAGACCAGACACCGTGTACTACAAGCTGGCTAAGAAGATCCTCCATGCCGGCTTCAAGATGATGAGCAAAGTAAGGAACCTACTGACTGCACTGAGCCAAGGAAAACCAGAGCTCTGTTCTGCATCCTGTACACCCAAACGGAAACTCACCGTGACTTCCATGCTCCATCCACCTGTCACCACCATGGTGTTGACCCTCTGCTCTAGGGTAGATGTCCCTGGCCACTCTCTCCAGGCCTGCCCCCTTCCTGCACTTGCTCACGACCTAGCTGTAACATCTCATTTAGTGTTGCCAGAAAGTTCTGGATCTTTTGATCCCGAGCCTGGGTGTCCATCTTGCTGGGTTGCAGCCGACCTTGCAGGCTTGCTTGCACTGCTGCCTCACTGGGTCCAGATGGGATATTCTAGTTCTACTTTGCCATCCTGAGTGGCTTCCCAGACCCGTGCCCTGAGCCAGGATGCATGGGCCACGTGCAGGGGCATGTGGCACCTGCCGTGCTCTGGCCAGCTCCCTTCTGCCGGCTCTGAGCCGAGCCCCCACGACCACCTCATGCTGCGCCACCGTGGAGAGTTAGTGGTCAGGCCAGGTGAGGCTATGGCCATCCCCATCCCATCCCATCGTCATGGCGCCTTGGCTGTGAGGGAGAGGTAAAGTCCCTGCTGCTCTGTCCTTTCTGATTCTAGGAGCGGCTGTTAGCTTTGAAGCGCAGCATGTCGTTTATGCAGGACATGGATTTTTCTCAGCAGGCTGCTCTTTTGGGCAATGAAGATACAGCTGTTGAGGAACCTGTTCCTGAGGTTGTGCCAGTACAAGTAGAAACTGCCAAGAAATCCAAAAAGCCGAGTAGAGAAGTTATCAGGTAAAGGCTCCATGGGAGCTGCATTGGCTGTTGGAGTTGAGCAGCCGTGATCGGGAAGGCGGGTGCTTTAAGGGTGAGAATGGGGGACCTGTCGTGTGGACTTCCCGGAGTAGCTCATCCAGCTGGAGGAGCGCAGTCTGCTAGAGTTTCGAGGTCTGTGTCCTGGACCAGTCTCATGAAGCACCAGGTGCAGACCAGGCAACCTTTGGGTGGAACGAATGCTCTCCTAGACCCCGCATTGCAAAGGGATGCAGCTATCCCTCCCTGCCCACCTGAGAGTGAGGTGGCATGCTGTCTAGGTGATGTCACCATCCTCACCCATGCTGTTGCGTCCTGCAGCCATCAAAACAGCTTGTTCCACTGGGGCAGCCCCTCCTGCCCGCCTGCCACATGTGCTGTTGGACCCCAGTGTGGTACGGTCTGTCTGGCCGGCTGTGCTTATGTCTGCTGCCAGCTGTTTGTTGATGTCCATTGGCCCTTCCCTCCCAGGAAGTCCCCTCCCACGCACGATGCCTGCTGACAGCCTGGGCTGTGCCTATCCTGAAGTACCTGAGATATCGCGGGGCCCGCTTTGGGCAGCCGGCATGCTGGGCCTGCTCTCTTGCATCCAGACGGCCCGTGCTCCCCGAGTTCCTTCCACAGCTGTGCAGATGTGCGCCTAGGGAGGGGCCTGCGGGCTGGCAGGTGTAGGAACTGCCGGGCGGGCAGGAGCAGCAGCTTTCCAGGGCTCTGCTCCCTCCACAGGTAGCAGCTGATTGGGGTGGTCCTTGAGGGAACCTTCCTATATCCCAAACCCACAGGGGTTCTTGTGGTGCCCTTTGGTGGTGGAGCATTGAAGTCACAGTCGTTAGCACGGGCGCTCCTGTCTTAAGGTTGGGCTGTGTCCTGATAAACCCATCGTAAGTTGAAAATGTCTGTCAAAATCTCCTTAAGTCCCCCTAACTTCCAGAATGTCGTAGCTTAGCCTACCTTACCTTAAACATGCTCAGAGCCCTTCAGTAGCCTGCAGTTGGGCAGAATCATCTAACGCAAAGCCAATCTTTATAGTGTATTGAGCGTCTCGTGTAGATCTTCGAATACATAGCATTATAGAATTGTGCGTTGGTTGTTTACCCTTAAGATCGTGTGGCTGTGGAGCTGTGGTCGTTGCTGCCACCCACCCTCAGACAGTGTCACACAAAGTACGGTTTCTGCTGAATGTGCATCATTTTTGGAACCGTCATAAAGCCGAAAAATCCAAAGTCAAATTATTGTGAGTCAGGGACCATATGCACTGGTTTTGTTTGTTTTTTTGAGATATGGTCTTACTCTGTCATAAGGCTGGAGTGCAGTGCTGTCATCATAGCTCACTGCAGCCACCAACTCCCGGGCTCAAGAGATCTTCCTGCCTCAGTCTCCCAGGTAGCTGGGATCACAGGTGTGCACCACCATGCCCAGTTAATTTTTCTATGTTGCTCAGGCTGGTCTCAAACTCCTGGGCTCCAGTGATCCTTCTGCCTCAGCCTCCCAGAGTGCTGGGATAACAGGTGTGTGCCACCATGCCAGGCCCTATGTTTGGTTTTAATATCTTTCAGAAAATTCTAATAAGTCAGGGCCTTCCATTGTTGTTTCCCAAAAGTGTGTCTAGTTTACAGCCACCCTGCCTGTTGACAGCGTGTGGGGGCTCTCCTGGGGGACAGAGGGGCAGCAGAGATGCTGTGCTGGGGGCTCAGTGTGTCTGCTCTAGGTACCTCCCTCTGACCACAGACTAGCCCTCGGGTCCTGTGGCCTCGGTACATTTGTGGTTGAGGGGACAGAAGGGTGCCCATGAGACGTGTGTATGACACAGAAGTAGCTGACAATATCCTAATGAGGTTCCCACCCCTCTGCCATGTGAACATTTGCACATCATTGGCTTGTGGCTGTGCCTTGTCCCCTCAGTCCCCTGACTCAAGAGAGTGTTGCTGGCCTGTGGCTAGGATTTGGGTGGTCCTGGTGCCAGGAGCCCACCCTTCATCCGTGGGGTCGAGTGGCAAAGTTATAGTGACAGCATCTCCTCTGAATCCCAGGTCCTCATCTGTGCTGTGGTTCGCAGAGCACTCTGGGCTGAGATACTCACATCCCCCAGCATCGCATGTGGTCCTGTGCCGTCGGCCACGCCTGAGCGCCGCCGTGCTTCTGCCATTGCGCGTCAGGGACACATGCAGGGTGTTCTCACAGGCAGGGCTTGTCCCAGGCCTGCAGCTGTCCTTTTGGCATTTGGATCCGGCCACATGTGCAGGGAGGGACCCACCCACCTGCTTGTAGAACCTTCCACAGCAGGGGAGGCTGCCTCCGTGGGTGCTATGCCGCAAGCCTCTCGGCTGTTTGGAGTTTAGAGAACTTCATGGGACCCAGGCTGCCTGCTAGAGTTCTGGCATGTTCCCTGGGCCGCCCCCGCCTGCTGCGCCAGCACTGGCCTCGCTAGGCCCACCCTGCCCGGCTCTGTGGCCAGCGCTGCTCAGGCCACGAGGGAGATGGGGTCGCTTTTTCTAGTGGTACCTTTAATGACTAACCCGTGTGGCTTCTGTCAGCTTTCGCTGCTTTTATTGCTATTAAGGTGACAGAAGCGTTTAACTGAGTCGTGAGAAATACAGAGCGTCTCCTTGGCTTACACTTGCTCTTCCTTTTAATCAGAGCGTCTTGCTACAGTTAGGACAGAAGAGTGTGCTGAGCACAGGAGTTGACGTGTGCTCCTGGGTCTGGGGAGTGTGGGCAGACATGGGCTAGGTTCCGACTGACGGGGTGGGTGTGTGGCAGGGACGCGTCTCCAGTGACAGGTGTCCCCGCCTGCCTTGCAGCTGCGTGTTTGAGCCGGAGGGCAACGCCTGCAGCCTGACCGACAGCACCGCGGAGGAGCACGTGCTGGCGCTGGTGGAGCATGCAGCCGACGAGGCGCGGGACAGGATCAACCGGTTCCTCCCTGGCGGCAAGGTAGTGCTCCAGGGGTTCCCAAGAGGGGCTGCTCGGCCCAGGCACTGGGTGTGTGTTTCCTTCCAGGTGGGGGAGCGCACACTGGCACAACCACCGGGTCGGGACGTTAACACTGGGACATTGTGGGGTCCAGGTGGGAAGCACACGCTACTCATGGTCCCCTTTGTGGGAGGGGCTCCTCCGGCTGGCTGGCCACGTTGGCTCCGCGGGGTCTGGGTGCCTCGCTGGCAGTGCCCCTGCAGGAGTGGTGTGGCATGCCACGTCCTCGCCACATCCTGGTGGAGGCCCTGCCCTCTGGCTTCTCCACTCCAGGTCACTCCTTTCCCTCCGCAGTGAGTATTCTCTCGCACGTGTTTTTGTGGGGCTCAGGCCTCTGAGAGCCCCTCAGTCATGCAGGGGTTGGGCCCAGCAGGTCACAGCTACTGTCCTGTGGCTGCAGTGCACCACCTGTGCCAGGTGTGGCCTGGGGGAGCCAGTCCAGCTGACCCCTCTGTCCGCGAATCAGGCTCTGCTATCCTCTGAGTGCCACCTCCTTTCTGTCACTAGAGGTTCCAGACCAGGCACATCTGATGGAAATAGAACATGGGTCGTGTTCGCAATTTTAAGCTTTCTGGTGGCCACATTAACAAAAGTAGAGGGATGCAGGTAACACGAGCCCTAATGTTTTATTTGACCTGATATATCCAAAATTTTACTGTTTCAACATGTAATCTGTACACAAACTTAACTAGAACTTCACACTCTGTGTTTCATATTAAGCTTTCAAAATGCACATTGCTTTGTACGTAAAAATGTTGAATAACATTTTTTCATATGTCAGGTTATATAAACTTTATTAAGGTTAGTTTTGCCTGCTTCTGTTTGCTTTTTTTAACATGCCTGTTAGAAAGTTTGAAAATGCCGCATGGCTTCAGGGTCGGTCCTTTGGATGGCGTTGGTGCGCAGCCTGGGAGTGGCCGTCCCTCCAGGGAGCCCAGATTCCTTTTCTGGAGAACCTTGTTTAGAAACCAGGACTTGGATGCTGGGCAAGGCCCTCTCAGCAGTTAGAGCTGGGCAATGTGTGTGCGTGCGGGTGCAGCACAGACGTGTTTGTGGGAGAGGGTCCGTTGACACCTGAGCTTACATGGACCGAAAACTGTTTTTACAGTAAAACCTCCGAATCCACACAGCACCACGGGGGCCACTTCACTTTTCTCCCTTTCAGCGTTGTAACTGCTATGAGAAGCCGACTCCTGTTACCTTTCACGTGTTTATTGGATTGATGCCCTGGGTGCTGATCTGCCTGCCACCTCTTCCCCCGTGCCCCACTCACCTGTCTGGACTCTGACACTCCTGGGTTGCTATTCCTGCACAAACACTTGGGCCCAGCCACCCCCAAACAACAGCCCCCACCAGCAGGTGCCACCTCTTCCCAGCCCTCCTGGTGGCTGTGGACGGGGCGGGGCGCTGGGTTCCCCCGTGCCGCCAGGGCAGTCCCATGCCTGTTGACCAGCTGACTTGCTCCATCTCTTGTTATTCAGGCTTATGAACAATTTTGAATGTTGCTTCAACAGCACCCCCATTAAGGGGCCGTGAGAACCCTGAGAGGTCCTCTTTGCACACGCGTGCACTTTGTTGTTTGCAGGTTAGTCTTAACTTCCAGGGAACAGCGTGCGAGGACCTCTGTGTTGTTTGCTCACGGAGAACTCCTCACCTGTGGCCTTCAGGGGTTCCCCACGCTGAGCCCTGCTGGCGGCCTGCATTTCATCTGTGCCGCAGCGGAAAGCTGTGGGCCCACGTGCTGGTGCTGGGGGACAGACTCTGAGGTGGTGCTTCCTTCCAGGTGGGCTACCTGAAGAGGAGCGGGGATGGCAGCCTGCTCTACAGCGTGGTCAACACGGCCGAGCCGGACGCCGACGGTGGGTGCCTGCGCAGGGCCGGCTCCCTGCCACCTGCACGCCGTCCTCTGACCTGTGTTCATGCTCAGGGTTGCAGGGAACCTCTTGCGTGTTTAGATACCGTGCTGTGGGCCCAGGGGCAGCACGGGAAGCTGTCCGGCCTATGTCCCTGTGCCCTCCCATGTGACATAGTGAGTCATGGACGGTGGTCCCGAAGGGCTCCCGGGAGAGTGGCAGGACTCCGGCAGCGCTTCTAGCGAGCTGCTGGGAGGTCCTTAAGGCTGAACTTGGCTAACATCATGAAGGGTTTACGACCCAAGTTCAGTCTTCACCAAAAACCAGAGTGCTGAACAACTTCTGTTCCTTGAAGCTTGAAAGTGGTTTAGGAGAAAAGGTGGGCTTGATAATCACATCAAGGAAGACGTTGAAGGGGGACATGAATACTGGGCCCACCCAGCCCAATACGGGCGTTTTCGTGGTCTTGAAGAAATAGCTTTACACTTTTCCATCTCCTTGGGAGTGGTTCAGGGGCTTGTCCTTTGAAGAAACGTGCATCTCACGTGGGTTTGAAATGCACATGTGGGCACCACGAGGACGGGGAAGCCCCTCGAGGGGGGCCTTTGGATGTTCCCACTTTTCCTTGGTCTCGTCCACACACATGTGGGGCAGCCTCACGTGCCTGAAAGTGCCCCAGTGTGTGCAGATTTCTTCTATCTGTAGCTCATTTTCCTGAAGAGAGTAGATGAGTTGCTCAATACTTAGTTCAGAAAGAGAGCTGGCTTGTGGTTCGATTGGGAATTGAGGGATCCCTGCTCAGATCCCATGAGTGGTGTGTGAGTGACTAGTGTCCGCAGCGAGAACATGCGGTCAGGGTGAGGCACGGCGCAGGCTCGGTGCTGTGGACATGGAGGGTGAGATGCTTCTGGGGGTACTGGGTGAGCAACTGGAAAACGCTAAAAGTGTTGCTGGTGTGGCCAGCTGAGAAATTTTTCATGATGTTGTCTTTGGGGCAATTTTGAAACTGAAATACAGTTAGTTTTGAGAATGGTAGCTGGCTTTTGTAAATTCATTGTTCGGTGGTTATTGTAGTCCCTGCCTGTTCCCCCCTCACCCCCCAGCGGATCCGCTGCGGTGCCGAGAAAGTGCTTATGGCTCACAGTCTCCCGTGTCCTTGTTGCAGAAGAGGAAACCCACCCTGTGGACCTGAGCTCGCTGTCCAGCAAGCTGCTGCCCGCCTTCACCACGCTCGGCTTCAAAGACGAGAGAAGAAACAAAGGTAAACACGAGGCCTGTCCACGTTGCCAACAGCAGCTCGGGGAGGGCAGGGATTTAGTGGGGTCGCACCCATTCCTACTTTAAGGTTTTCCTTGTGCGCTTTTTTTACTGTGTCTGGATTCATATTATGACACTAGTTAAAGTGACAGGCATGGGATATTGGGTTGGTGTCTTTGTTTTAAAAAAGTCCGGTGAGCACCGTGGTTCACATCACCTGGGTTTAGCCTTAGTTGGTGTCCCGCATCCTTGCGCTTTCTGTCTCCACTGCATTTGCAGGAACGGCCTC
Organism: Cheirogaleus medius; assembly: GCA_008086735.1. Classification (NCBI taxonomy): domain Eukaryota; kingdom Metazoa; phylum Chordata; class Mammalia; order Primates; family Cheirogaleidae; genus Cheirogaleus; species Cheirogaleus medius. The sequence continues at coordinate 91,437 of VBSM01003197.1, read as the reverse complement.
TGGGGGGCAGCACCTGTGACACTCACACACACACACACACACACACACATACACACACACACACACACACCCCAGCCCCGCCTCTGTCCTCTGTCAGATCTCCTCCTCCGGTCTCTGTCGTTGTGTCCATCTGCATTGCTGTTGGAGCCCCCGACACCCCGGGCTCCATCTCTGCCATGCCAGGGTTCTCTCTGGAGGGGCAGTGCGGGTCCTCCCACCCAGACAGTCGCATAGACCCTGTTCCCACTCTCCCCGTCTCACCACCGCCCATACCATCTCCCACCAACAGGCCAGCTTGCCACGCCCTCCAAACCATAGCCTTGGCTGAAGGGCTTCCTTCTTTCTGGAGTGTTCTTTCCTCCTGCTCTGGGCGTTAAAATTCTCCCTGCACTGGGGCCGTCTGTGAAGTGAAGCCCCCTATCGGGTGGTTGGTCCCCTCACTTGCACCAGCCCCACCCAACCCCAGACCCTCCATTGCTGCTGTGGTGTCTCTCACACTTTGCTTCGGGGGCACCGCTTGTCCTCTCCCCCGACACAGTCGCCCAGTTCTCAGCTGCAGGGTTCTGTGCACGGGGGACACTGGGCACTGTCTGGAGACGTTCTGGTTGTCACATAGGATGGGTGCTGGCGTCCAGCGGGAGAGGCCGGGGATGCCGCCAGCTCCCTGCGGGACACAGCAGGGAGGCCCTGGCCATGCACGGATGGAGAAGCCCCACACTGACACGGGCGGTCAGGTTCCCTTCGTGTCCTCTCAGCAAGTGCCAGCCCTGCGCACAGTCTGGTCCCGGCAGTGCCTGTGGGTGGGCGTCCTGTGAGCTGGTGGGCCGGCGCCCTCTGCCCGCATCGCCGACCCAGGCACCATGGAGCTCTTGCGCCACAGAGCCCCTCCCTGGCAGAAAGTTAAGTTGTTTCCCAGCGGCCGTGGCCCGCAGAGGTGCAGCCAGGGCCAGGGACTGTGTTTGGCTGGTCACACGCGGAAAACCAACTGTGCTTGGGCGCAGGAAGGTCAGAGAGGCGGCGGGAGTGACCAGGATGGTGGCCAGTGCGGTCACTCAGCCCTGGGCACGGTGGGGAGGGGTCTGCGCTCAGCGCCCTTCCAGTGAGCCTGACGTCCCTCCTGTCCCCGTCCCTAGTCACGTTTCTCTCCAGCGCCAGCACCGCGCTCTCGACGCAGAACAACTCCGTGTTTGGCGACTTGAAGTCCGATGAGACGGAGCTGCTGTACTCGGCCTACGGGGACGAGACGGGCGTGCAGTGTGCGCTGAGGTGAGCGCTGCCGCGCACGGAGCCCTCGCCTGCAGTGCGGCGCCAGCTGTGTCCAGGGAGGGATTCGGGGCGCTGCCTGTGGACACGAAGGCAGCGCCCTCGCAGCAGGTCCAGACGGCAGCAGAAATCTGTTTCCGGCATCCCACTCTGCTCCGCCACAGGCCGGTCTTGAAACTCAGTCACAGGTTCAAGGAGGCGATGATCTGGGTGCAGCTTATAAAGAGAGAGTGTTTAGCCAGCTGTGCGTGTTCAGTAGGAGTTTCGCTTCATGACTGTTGACGTGTGTTTCTTAGTGAATGTGTTAGTTTCCTCGGGCCGCAGTAATGAGGTGTCACACACTGGGTGGCTTAGAAACAGAAACTTACTCTCCCACGATTCTGGAGCCTGGAAGTCCGAGCTCAAGCTGTGGGCAGGGCTGGTTTGTCCTTAGGCCTCTCTCCTTGGCGTATAGACACCGTCTCCTCCCTGTGTCCTCACGTGGGCTGTCCTGTGTGTGTTTGTGTCCTTGTCTCTTGTAAGGACACCAGTCAGATGGGCCAGGGCCCACCCTCATGACCTTAGTTTACCCAACTCCAAGTTCAGTCACGTCCTGGGGTGCTGGGTCTGGACTTCTAGTTGTGAACTTTTTAGGGAGACACAGTTCAGCCCGGAACAGGAGCTAAAATAGAATATTAAAATCACAAATATAGTAATGCATTTCCCTAGAACTTTTTTGTGCGTATTTTCTAGTTTTCTGTGGCAAAATAAAAAGTGAGTCACACTTGTAGAATTTTAGTAATTTTTTTATGGGAGAAGTAATTTTGCTAGCTCCTAAGAAATGGAATCTTTATGTATCAGATCTTTGTTTTGTTTTTAAATAAACGCAGAATATATTTGCAGAATAAACAAGAACTCAGAATCCTCATAGGAAAGGGTTGTGTCGTGACTCACCAGTTACAGGGCTAGTTACCCCACACTCCCCAGCACGGAGCCTCGCCCAAGACTGGTCCCGAAGGCCTCAGTTCCCTTCCTGGTACCCTGTGAGTAGCTCTCGGCTCTGCAAGGAGGCAGTCACCTGTTCAGGTGGTGTAGTCATCACCAGATTGCTGGCATCCCACCTGCCTTCCCCGAGCAGCTGCCCCCAGAACACACACAGTCCCACACTGCTGCACAGCCAAGATTGTAGCGATTGTGCCTACCACTGGCTGCAGGAGACAGCACACGAAAGTGCCGCAGATGCTCTGTCCTGGGACACTTGCCACACACCAGGGTCAGTGAGGTCGTCGTGGCCGGGCACAGTCACAGTCTGTGGCTGTTTCCCATGAAGGCACTTGTTCCTGTCACTGCCTCCTGTCACCGAGGCCCAGCTACCGGACAGCCACCTCCCTGTTTCTCTTTGTGGAGGTCTGAAGTCCAGGAGCCCTTCTGATACGCTGGCTTGGTGCTTTGATTCTAGGACTGCGGGGTTTTGTTCCCTGCTTACTTTTAGGATTTTGTTCATTTTATTTTTCTGTCAGTGATTCCTATGGCCCAGATCGAGGTAATGGTGAAGGGTGTGCGGGGGAGTCTCAGCCCCAGCTGTGCTCCGCTTACCGCACGTGGCCGCTCACCACGGCAACCCTCCGTGACCCACTTGGTGTTCTTCAGCCAGAACTAGCAGGAGGCTGTGAACACCCTCCTTTGACTAAAGCCAGCCCGGCATCTGTTGTGTTTCTGCGTGTCACGGCATGTGTGTGTTGTGTTATGGTGTGTGTGTGTTCACTGCTCTCGCCCTGGGTTTTTTTTTTTTTTTCCTGGAGATCTTTTTAACCTTTTGGGGTCATGGACCACTTTGAAAATATAGTGAAAACCCCCCAAAATACCACACCTGGAAGGGGCACGAGGGAATGTCTGAGGAGGCTCGCCGACACAGGCCTCTGCATCTTGGCACCGGGGCACGTGGGTGCTCCAGAGTGTCCTGTCCTGTCGTCCCCTTAGCCTGCAAGAGTTCGTGAAAGATGCTGGGAGCTACAGCAAGAAGATGGTGGACGACCTCCTGGACCAGATCACGGGCGGAGACCACTCGAGGGTGCTCCTCCAGCTGAAGCAGGTGGGCTGCGCCTCGGTTCCACCCTCGCGGCACCCGCCCTCACAGTGCTCCTTGTAGAAAGCGCGCGTCCAGGCTGGGCTTCAGGGAAGAGCTTGCTGCTCTAGGTAATCTCCCGCCGGCCTTCTCTCACAGGCTTTTCAGCTCTGCGTCAGACAGTGCGGTGGTTTCAGGAGACTCTCGTGCCCACCATCCTGGTGCGCCGCCTGGCTTTCTGCACACCCAGATTTCTTGTCATCCCGAGGAACTTTCTTTAATGGTTGCCATACTGCAGACTTGCTGGCAGTGAACTCGCTCAGTATAAAGTCTGAAAATCTTTATTTTGCTTTCATTTTTAAAATTAATTTTCCCTGGGTGTAGCATTCCGGATTGACTTTGTTTCCTCTCCACCGTGAGAGTCTGGCTCGCGTTGTTTCCGAAGAGGAGTCTGTAGTCACAGTTTTATCTGTGTTTTCCATTTGTGACGTTCCTTTCTCGGTCAGGTCTAGAGTGGGCCGACTGCGGCCTGCAGACCAGGTCTGACGTGCAGCTGGCGTTTGCACCGCCTGCGAACTGCGACCGTGTCACGTTTTTCAAGGTTGTCACAAAAGGAGGGCGGCGAGGCATGCGCTGCGGCCAGTGGCTCCTGGAGGCTCCGTGTGCTCTTGGACGTTTGAGTGACAGACTTTTGCCATGTGCCTCGGGCTGCTTTTCTTTGCATTCAGTCTGCCTGTCATTTGTTGAGTTTCTTGAAAACTGTAAAATTGTTGGCTTATAGTTTTCACTGAATTTGGAAGATTTTCAGCAATTTTTTGCCCTTGCCTCTCCCCCTGTTTTCTAGGACTTGGACACATTAGACATTTGATGTCATTGTAGGCGCTACCAACGCTTTGTCTTTTGGTTTGAATAGTTTTTGTTGCTGTGGCTTCACGCTCACTAAACTATTCTCATGCTATCTCTAAACCTATCGCTGATCCCAGACAGGAAGTTTTCATCTCTAGATTCCGTTTGGGGTTTTTTTGCATCTTTTGTGTTTGTTTTCCTTTAAATTGTTGAGCTCGTTCACGCTGTTTGTTGTAGCTGCTGTCCGAGTCCTCACGCGTTCCTCCTGCCGTCCTGCTGTCCTGCCACCGCTGGTGCTGTGTCTGCTGCAGACTGTCCTCTGGTGTAGCCACAGGTGGCTGCTGGGCTGCATTCATGGCGGTGTTGGTCAGATGCAGGGCATGGTAAACGTTCCACGCTGGGAGTCTGGACCCACGAGCCTTGTGTGGCCACTGGGAAATTGGAATTGTGGCTAGTCTGAATTTAGATCTGGCTTAAGTGTGAACGGCAAAGTAGAATTTTAAAAATTAAATGAAAAAAATATAAAATTCTGTTACCAATAACTACTTTGTATGGGCTACATGCTGGAATAAAATGTTTTCAATATGTTGCCTTAAGTACAGTATGCTACAGTTAGTGCATGTTAACAGTGATTTTAATGTGGCCACTAGAAAATTTAAAATTAGGTGTGTGTTTGTGTTTCTGTTAGACAAGGCTGGTCTGGATTTTGTTGTCTTTTAAAGGACATTGATGTTTGTGACAGCAGAGAGTGAAGTTAGTTATGGATCACCTGACCCTGTCAGACTTGTTCAGCTTTGTTGGTGGGGTCTAGGGCAGCCTTTATCTAGGGCTACGCTGAGTGGCCTTCTGGGGCCTCTTCAGTGCCGGGCTTCTCAGTGAGGCCTCTGCCCTGGCTGGTGGGGCGTGGACGGGTCCCTGCCCTGCGTGAGCCCTGGGAACGTTTGGGCCGTGGTTCCCATTGGGGCTGCTTGGACCTTGCAGTCTCATCTGTGCGAGAGCCGGTATGTGCGGAGCACACTTGGGGCCCCTCGAAGATTGCTGGCGCTCCTCCTCTGAGCAGCGCCCTCCTCTCCAGAGCCCAGCCTGTGGCCTGTGCGCTCTGGCTCTTGATGCCGAGTCCGAAGCCGGCGTTTCTACTTGGTGTCGTTGCTGAGGGAGGGAAGGCCCTGAAATGAGGTTGCTCTGTCAGCCGCTCTCTGAATTCCAGTTTGGTCCCTTTTGTGAAAGGGAACTTGCGTTAGAGTTCAGTAATTTCAGATGCGCCCCAGCGTCAAATGACACTCAATACTAAACATTAAAGAGAGCTCATGTGAGGAACTAGGCATGAAAAATGGCAGTATTTGCCTTTCTAATTAAAAGTTGGTAAAAACTATAAGGAACTCGCAGAAACACTTTGGAGGAAGATCACACTTGAAAGAGTCACTCTCGATGGCTGTTGGCAAGGCACATACGGAACACCAGGGCGTGTCTAAGTACATGCTCCTGCCAGGGCACAGGGCAGCGATGCCGTGGAGGCCGAGGAGAGGGCGCTCGGCCCGCAGCCCCTGCTCGCCTGCAGCAGGCGGTGCCAGGAGTGTGCGGCACCTTTGTTCCCGTGCGCTCGCTTCCCTGGGGACTCAGGTGAAACTGCCAGGCCTGTTTGTTTCCCGAGCTGCCCCCAGGACCCGGGTACATTTTAAACCACCCCAGGCTGCAGAGCCGGGGTGGGTGTCCACGCTCCCTTCCGTCGTCTTCTGCCCGCGGGACGCCCTCCCAGCACACAGCCCTGGGGTCTCGCCGGTGCTGAGCGAGCGGCCAGCCGGGACCGGGTCCGCCGCCAGCCCGGTGTGTGAAGACAGCACGCACCTGAGGGGCAGGACTCCTGGGGCAGCGAATGATGTCAACACGTTGCCCTTTCGTATAAAATCGTTTTGGAAAAGCTGGTTTCTGGCCTCTTTCACTTTGCAGAGGAGAAATGTTCCCGCGAAACCTCCGGACGAAGTGAAGGTGGGTTTTCAAACGTGTAAGTAACGTATTAGGGTTCTCGTCGTGGCCTGAGCACAGCTGTGTCCGGCCTTTGAAGTGGGTCAGCAGGAAAGGCTTCAGGTGTCTCTTTATTTGGAAGCTGATGCTTATTCTAAAGAACAAGGTAAACTGGTGGTTTCTCTCCCGCTGCTTTTTAGTGGCTTGAGGTGAGGGTGCAAAGCCACGGGACCTTCTCCCAAATCCAGAAACAGGGTTTGTGCAGCAGCTGGCTCTGCTAGGCGCTGTCCTCACGGACACCCTGCAGGGGAGGAGTGGGCCCACTCGGGACCTGCGTGTTGAGTAGCAGGTGTTGTCTCCGGAGTGGGGGGCTCTTGGTGGCAGGGCACTATGTGCCCAGCCGCAGAACCTGCCCATTGGCAGGTATGGGGTTTGGTCTGGGAGCCCTGAGAGACCCCCTTAGCATCCATCTGCGGGGGGAAGCTGGGCTGCAGGAGCTGACCAGAGAGCCCTGGGGACTGCGTAGACTGGCCTAAGGACGCCCTTTCTGGGAGGAGGACCCTCTCTATTGGTTCGGGACCCGCCACGCACTGCTCCATGGAGTCCCTAAAAGCAGTCGTGGGCCCTCTCGGTTCCGTGTGTCTTCCTTTGCGTAATGCCACTCACTGATTCCCTGAGTGCCTAGTGGAGTCCCCAGACAGATAGCAAAGGCTCGCTTGTTTCTGCTGTTGGGCGGAATGGTTTTCCTGGTGGGCTCAGACGGGTGGTGCCTTGGGTTGCAGATGCTGCAGGCGGCTGTTTCCACTCGTGAGGCTGGGCCCGAGCGTAGCAAACGATGACAGTCATTTCCGTAGCTGGTGCTAAGTAGCATCTCAGCTTCTGTGTCATGTTTATCTGCTCTTCATTGCAGCTCCATCTTTCCGTCTTTGTCTTGCCTCGCACAGGCTGGGGACACCCTAGGGGACAGCAGTGGCTCTGTCCTGGACTTCGTGTCGGTGAAGCCGTATTCTGACGTGTCTCTGGACATCTCCCTGCTCAGCTCTCTGGGTGAGTGGCAGCAAGTGCCGCTGCCCTGCAGGAGTGTGGTGTGGTGAGAAGTAAATGTCTGGTCTGCCCCTCCCGTCCTGACTAGCAAGGGTTGCGAGGGGATGCGTCTGTCCTGGTGTTTGGTCTTCGTCGTGGTTTCTAACCCACAGCTCCTAAAACCCTTGGAATGTCCAAGATGTAAATGTCTTTTTGTTTGCCACTGAGATGGGGCTGGCGACACCTGGGAGCCAGGCCTGGTCACAGCGCCTCCACAGAAACCAGAAGGATGGGGGACATCCTTTATGATAACTTGCTAAGGAAGCCGCTCTAGCACATTACTCAAAGCAGAGGAGGGCATCATGGCAACCCCATTTTAGAACCAGGCAGAAGAAGCACAGGCTTGCGATTGGCCTCTGAAGTGGGGGCAGTCGTGTGTCCTCCCCGTGTGGGATCCGATCTCATGTTACCCACGTGCAGACGCGTCAGCACGGAGCTAGAGGACACCCTGCCGGCGCCTGCCGAGGAGCTGCCAGGTGTGCACCTTCCCAGGCGGCCTGGCCTGGCCTGGCCCTGGGCTGTGGGCTGAGGGCTGAGGGCCCGCTGTCCTCCGCCCACCCTGTGCAGAACCTCCCAGATGGCTCCAGACTAGGTTCACCTGCGTCCGCCTCTCGACTGCAGTCTGTGCCTCGATGATTGCTGGCACCGTGGGTCCTGCTGGCTCGTGGGTGACGCGCCACTTGTCTCTGCCAGTTCTGCTCTCGTGCACGTGCCCAGCAGGACATGCCCTCCTGGTTAGCTGACCCCTCCACCATCAGGAAATGCCTGGGGGCTTACTGGGGGCTGGTGGCTGCCCAGCACATAGCAGATTCCAGGCTCCTGGAAGAAAGTGGTTTCTGCGTGAAGCACCTCGCTGTGTGGCTCTGTGCTGCCAGCACCTCCTCAGCTGCAGGGCGTGCCGCAGCCCGAGGCCCTGGACAGCAGCCCCAGCCCGGCCTCCCCAAGAACAGTGGCCCAGCCGTCACTGCAGACACGGCAGCTGTGATTGTCCTGCGTCTGTGTTCTAGCTCTGTGTCCGTTCAACGACTGCGGGAACTGAGTGCTTACTGCGTGCCAGGGGTGACGCCAGGCCCTGGGGAAGCGGCAGAGTTACCATCCGCTGTGCTGTCCCCCACCCACCCCCTGTGGAGCTGCAGTCTTCGCAGAGAGCACAGAACACCGTCCAGGCCCCTCTGGGGAGTGGCAGCCTGGACTCAGCAGGGCTTCCTGGGGAAGGCACCTGAGCCACGGCCAGAGCTGTGGAGAAACTGGCTGAGACGGGACAGGCTGGGGGGTCTTGGGGCGGAAGGTGCCAGGCAGAAAGGGGCTGGGTTTTGGGACACAGGTTATCACACGTGTGTGAGCTAACACATCTGGCCGTTGGTCTGGCGCGTCTGGGGGCCGTCTTTCCAGCTCTCAGCTTGGCGCTACTGGGTCCCCTGCCTGGCTGTAGCAGGCCCGTTGCACTCTGTCCGCCCTCCGGCTCGCTCCCACTGCAGACAGAGGCCAACGCCAGTCCCTTCCTCCACCAGCCACAGTTCTCCACGAGTGTGTGGGGCGGCCTGGACTTGGCGTGGGGCTGGGTCTCTTGTCCAGGGCTTTGCGTCAGTGGAGGACGCTGCCTTCCCCTCTGCCTGTTGCCACGACGCGCTGCTGTCCTTCGCCGAGCGCCTGCCTGCTGAGCGCACGTCTAGCTTCGCTCGCGGGGGCCGCTGTCCTGAGCGAGAGAGAAGACCCAGCGCAGGGCTGTTCCTCCTTATGCGTGGCCTCTGTGCTGGGCCCTCAGAGTGGGTGGGGCTGCCCAAGCGTCTCCAGCGCCCACCGTCTGTGTCTGCAGGGAAGGTGAAGAAGGAGCTGGAGCACGAAGATGGCCACCTGACCCTGGACGAGACGACCAAGCTCCTGCAGGACCTGCACGAGGCGCAGGCGGAGCGCGGCGGCTCCCGGCCGTCGTCCAACCTCAGCTCACTGTCCAATGCCTCCGAGAGGGACCAGCACCACCTGGGTAAGGCGGCCCCGGTGCCAGGCCCAGATATCCCCCAGGACAGGCGGGCTGACGCACAGATGTGCGGCAGCAGGCACCCAAGTCGCACGAGGGCGGGAGGTTCCTGAGGTGGAGCCCGTGCGTGCAGGTGGTTGGGCCTGCTAGCGTGGAGGAGGCGCGTATGCAGTGGCTGCACTGGGGTGGAGGTTTCCGGTGGGGTTTAGCTGGTGCTGTGGTTTTTCAGGCTTACATGTGTCCTTGCACGCCCTCCTGTCCCTACTGCCCACAGCCCTCTGTCTGGGTGCAGGGCCAGAGCCACAGAGCTGACCTCCCCGCGCAGAGCGGGATCTGGGACATTTGCTGCCACCCGACGGGTCTCCACAAACATCCCGCTGGATGTCAATCCTGAGCCCTGTCGGCCAGCACCTGACCCCACAGGGACCCCGTCTGCAGCGTGTCTCATGGGGGAGCACGTGGCCTTCCCGGCAGGGCTTGGTGTGTGAGGAGAGACATCGGCCCCGGCTGGGATGTCTCAGCCACAGCACATGGCATCAGGTGTCTGCTCTGTGGCTCCTCGAACGTCCCTGTGGTCGCGTGTGGATGCTTAGTTATTCTTTCGGCAGAGTGGACCCTGACATTTTCCTAAGCGGTAGCCAGCCGCAGAGGTGTGGCTGCAGCTGTCTGAAGGAAGACCCTCGTTTTCCATCCAGAGCCTGAGCAGCGCCGGGAGTGCTAGGTTCCGGATGGCTGTAGTCAGCTTGACATCTGAGGCCCCGAGACCCCAGTGACCTTTGGGTGACACGGGAGCCACTGGGCCTGGGCTCTGTCTGGGGGACCCTGGCCTGGGAGCTTCCTCTCCCATGGGGCGGTGGCCAGGCCGACCTCACCCAGGCACAGACGGCCCTCTGGGTGCCAGGACGGCGAGAGGCGCCCGTGTCGTGGGAGCTTGGCCGGCTGAGTCTTGGCTTTGCTGCCCATGGGTCATGCGGGCAGACACTTCTGGCTTCACGAGCCCCGCGTGGCAAACCCATCGTGTGTGTTGAGCTCCCACGTTTCTCTCAAACTTTAGGAAGTCCTTCTCGCCTCAGCGTTGGGGAGCAGCCAGATGTGACCCACGACCCCTACGAGTTTCTTCAGTCTCCGGAACCTGCGGCCTCTACAAAGAACTAGCCTTGTAGGTAGTTTGTAATTGTTGCTTTTTCTTTTTCAAGTTTTAATTTGCATGTGCAGGGGTTATTTTTTTTTAAACAAAGACCTTTTTATCTTGTCCCCTTTGGCCGGTAGGTACAGCCGGGAGGTGTGAACGCGTGTACTGTCCTGTCAGCAGCAGAGGGACCCAGGCCCGCAAACCTCAACAGTGGAAATAACACACACAGGGTGAGGCCAGACTGTGGAGCCATGTGTGGTCTGTTCCGAGCATCACGGTGTGGACACGCCTGTCTCTGCCCCACCGTCCTCCTGGGGTGGCCCCAGTCTGCTGTCAGTCCTGCATGTTCCAGTCAGAAGCCCACGTTGCGCAGGGCCCGTGGGGAGCACACAACATGGGCTGGGGGTGCGGGCAGCCTCCCGCTTTCTGTGTAACGGACGAGCCTGAGGAAGGAACCTGTTCTGCGGGAAAGAGCAAACTGCCTGCCTGTCACGGTGAAACACGCGGTGTCCGTAAGTCATTAGTAACTGGACGTGTTGACCGGATGCCTTTGTGTGTCCGCAGAGCTCTGTAAACACAGACCTTA
>VBSM01003197.1:50350-64140 GCA_008086735.1 Cheirogaleus medius | reverse complement strand
AAAAAAAAACAACACAAAGAATGCAAAGTGACAGCTCCTTTCCTCCCTGCAGTAGTCCCCTCTTGATGGCTGCAGAGGGTGACGGTGACTTCTCCCATTGCCCGGTTTTGCCTCCACCCAGGATCTCCTAGAGCTCAGGCTCCTTAACCTAGAGGGTCCTCTCCGCCTTGCTAGCTCAAGGTTTTAGAGTCACTGTGACCTCCGAGCGGCCAGGACAAATGATGCTTTACTCTAAAGTTACTACACATTCTGCACACACATCACTCAGCACTTGGGCTCCTATTCTTTTTTGCAACTCTAAACCATTTTGGTTAAATAACATTCCACTATAATCTCGCTTCATCCAGTTATCTTTTAGTACATCTGTGAAGTCATCAAATGGCCACACTGTGTCAATATTTCAAACCTAAGGTAATAAATTTTAAGAAGGATAGCATCACATTAACACCCAGACTTGCCGACGGAAGGCAGCCAAGCCATGCAAATGCAAACAGGTCCTAAAGCCGCAGTACTGAGCCAGTACCTAAACTGACCTGAACAATCTGAACATACTTACCTCAGTGTTGAAGGAAGCTAGGCCGAGAACATGTTGGACATAAGAAAATATGATAAAGATTAAAAATTCACCCTGAAAATCATTCACCTTGAAATTCATTTGCAGAACAACTGATCGTATTTTCTTCATTTAAAGACAAACGCAAGAAAAAAGCACTAAGTGGTTTACCCAGGGACACGTAGCAAGTCAGTACAGTAACAGGAACTAGAATGTGCAGCACTCTTTAGGCAAGGGTGTGATGCACCAGGAAATACAAATGAATAGAGGAAACTTTTTAGACCAGATTTACCTAAAAAATGATTTCTCTCTCAGATCAAGTGATAGCAACATAGCAGAAAGATATCACAAGTAGCCACTGAAGAAAGCATCCAACTGTCCTGAGCAGGGCATGGGGCTAAGAGCAGACAGCCCAGAGCCAAGGGCCCTAGTCCACTTCAGCAACTTCCTTCAGTTCTCTGAGCCTGCTTCCTCATCCCTAAGACGGTCCTGAGGATTTAAAATAACATGTAAATATAAATCACACAAGGTTCAGTGTATGATATGTACTCAGTGCAGTAGATTGGAGGAGGAAGCAGCTGCCCTGACTGCGACACACACCACAGCTTTCTGCACTAAGTTCCTATAAGCGTAGCGTTCGTAATCGCTAGTTTTATTCCTATATGGAAGACAGAGGCGGGGTGAAGACTGCGGCATCAGAAAGCGGATGGACGACTTGCTCCCACTCCCGCTTGGCCACTCACTGTCAAGTAACTGCGTACAGGTTACCAGCGGTTCTAGAGCCAAATGCCTGGGCGCATACTGGCTCCAACAGAGCTACCTGTGTGACCGTGGGCAGGTTAACTCTTCCCTCCCTCAGTTCCAGTTCTCTGATCTGTAAAATAAGATGTGTGAAGAATTCACACGGCAGGCCTGAGGCTGTGTCCTTTCAAAGCCCTGTTTGTAAGGTTGGCCCTTGGCTGGCATCCGGGAACTTGGATTTTGGGAGTTCTCAGCTCTTTTAACTTGTCGGAGTGGCTCAGTGTGCCTGAACTGCGCAAACAGCATGGATCATACCAACCCCTGCTCTCCTCTGGGAGCCTGGAATGTCGGCACGGGCCAGGCAGAGGGTGCCATGTGACCAGCCCTCAACAAAAGCCCTGTGTGCTGAGTCTCCAGTGAGCGAACCTGGTGGCTATTCCACATGTTGTCACAGCCTGTTCTTGGGGTTCAGCGTGTCCTGTGTGACTCCACTGGCAGGGACTCTGGGATGCTCACGCCTGGTTTCCTCTGAACTTCACTCCCTTCGTCTTCTCCCTTTGCTGGTTTTGCTGTGCCCTTTCATACAACAAATCTTAGCTGTATGACTCTATGCTGAGTCCTGTGGGATCCCTCAGCAGGTTGGGGAATTGGGGGGTGGTCTTTTGGACCCCCACACGCAGAGAAGAACAGCAATACTTACTTTGTAACTAGAGTCACGATTACATGAGCGAATATGTATAAAGACTCAGATCGTATTAGCTATGAATAAAAAGGAGTTTGTAATAAATGCCTGTCTACCTTTTAGGTTGTGGTAAAAATTGAGATAATATATGTAAAAACACTTTGTGAAGAGTAAAGAATTACACAAATAAAAAGTGGCATTATTACTTACAAATTGTAAGCATTTCTGATTATGTATCATTACTAATAAATAATATCTGCTTACTGAATACAGACATAGCCAAATTCCACACACACGAGGGTATCAACCGGATACAAGAAATGCCTGGCATTCCCTCCCACCCCCAATTTGTGGAGTGAGAGAGATCCTTAAAATGTGAATCCTTGATAATATATTACTACTTTCTATTATCACCCGCTAGGAGTTCTATACATTACCTGACAACTTCTAACTGTAATTTGGGGAGAAAGAAAAATAATTTGAGGAGAAAACAAAATTTATTTAGGGACTGATAATAAAAGACAGCAAATTGCTTATGGTGAAGATCAGCACTGTATTTGACTATTTTTTGAGACAGAGTCTTGCTCTGTTATCCAACAAGAGTGCAGTGGCATCATCATAGCACACTGCAACCTCAAACTCTGGGCTCAAATAATCCTCCTGCCTCAGCCTCCCAAATAGCTGGCATTACAGGTGCCCGCCACCACACCCAGCTAATTTTTTCTATTTTTAGAAGAGATAGGGTCTAGCTCTTGCTCAAGCTGGTCTTGAACTCCTGACCTCAAGCAATCCTCCCCGCCTTGGCCTCCCAGAGTGTCAGAATTACAGGTGTGAGCCACCTCATGCGGCCTTGTATTTGACTTTTTAAAAAACCCATTTTTACCCTAGAGCTAAAATATGAGATTATATTATACTGCTTAATAAAATACCAGTAGCTTAAAAAACGCTTCGGGGAAACTCTATCTGTACAGCTGCAGAGGATGGAGGAGGAAACCTGCTGTCTCTGAGGCCCTGCTGTGCTTCTGCTCACAGAGCATGGTGGGAGTGGTGGTCACAACACAGGGAGCACTGAGTGGAAAACACGGGATGCCCAGAATGCACGACAGACAGCTGGCCTTGAGTCAGGAAAAGAAGTTCCACCTCGCTCTTGTCTTACTTTTCTAGTATGGCTTTCTCTACTCCCTTAAACTTTTTCAATTCAACAATTAGTTCCCAATATTTGAGGTACAGCCACATGAGTCTCCCATTTTGGCGTTTGTTGGTGTTCCAGACATCACCACAATATGTATCATGCTTAAATATGTCAGTTAAACCAGCCACCATCTCTAGGTCAGCAGCGACTGGGTCAACGGATGCCCGCATCAGCAAGTTCTTCTCTAATTCCAGTCGCTTGTGGCGAGGGAGAAACAGACTACAGTAGATGCCCTGTCTTTCTGTGAGAGCATCTTCAAACTCTTTCAGCAAAAGCTTGGCTCTCCTTTGCCAGTCGTCCTCCTTTTCCAGACAGCTCAGATACGCAGCTCTCAAAGGCTGCAACTGCCTTTTCTCTTGCATCACCCGGGCCCGTTCCTGTTCCAGAAGCTTCTTTTCTTCTACCAACTTGCGCCCCTGAGAGATAAGGGCTTCTCGATAACTGGCCGTTCTGTTTTGTTCCTTTTCAAGTTCCAAAGACAACTGAGCAACAGCACGCCGATTTTCTGAGATCATAGCATGGTACTTGGCTTCAAGATCCTTCTGGAAAGCAGTAGTTCTCTGATGGTATGCTTCTCTCTCTTTTTCTATTTCTTTCTTGGACTCCCTAGACCAAATCCAACCTGACATGAATAAATTGGGGGAGAAAAATACACAAAATGAAAAGTTAGAGCCGAAGTTCTAGAATCTTCACTTAAAGAAAACAAAAAGCCAGGTGCAGTGGCTCACGCCTGTAATCCCAACAACTTGGGAAGCCTGCTTGAGGCCAGGCGTTCGACACCAGCCTTGCAACACACGGAGACAGACTCTCTACAAAAAATAAGAAAATTAGCTGAGTGTAGTGGTGCATGTCTGCAGTCCCAGCTACTTGGGAGTCTGAGGCAGGAGGATCAGTGGAACCCAGGAGTTTGAAGTTACAGTGAGCTACGATGACACAACTACACTCTAGCCTGGCTGACAGAATGAGACCCTGTCTCTAAAAAAGAAAAAAAGAAAATGTAAAGCAGCTAAGGATAGCATTTCAATAAAGCTTAAGACTTCCAAGGTCCCAAGAAGACAACATTTTGTATGAAGGATGAGTTTGGTTTTATGCTTGTGGAACTGAGTGGCAACAGCACATCCAAATAGAAATGGATGTGCTATAGCCATCCATGGATGCATAGAAAATATATAATAGGCAAAGTGTCTATTTTAAAATCAGATAAGGGCTGGGAGCCCCAAAGACAAGCAAGGCAAGGCTGTAGATAGAAAGTTCACCTCCCATTCTTCTAACATTCCACTGTGGGGTGAATCCACCAGTTTTTTTCCTCTGAAACCTACCACCATCTGCTTACTCTGGCCAGTGCCCCGAGGCACCACAGGCAAAATTTCAAAAATTTGGGTAGGCTTCAAATATCATTGGCCAGGTTCTTATAAAAGTTGTGCTTGGCTTTGCCTGGTCATGACTAGTAAATAGCTTACGTCTAAGTTATTTGCTTATGTTCTGACAGGGGTGCATAAAAATAAGGTAGATTAAGAAGTTCAACCTCTGCCGGGCTCGGTGGCTCACGCCTGTAATCCTAGGACTCTGGGAGCCCGAGGCAGGTGGATTGTTTGAGCTCAGGAGTTTGAGGCCAGCCTGAGCAAGAGCAAGACCCCATTTCTACTAAAAATAGAAAAAAATTAGCTGGACAACTAAAAATATACAGAAAAAATTAGCCGGGCATGGTGGCACATGCCTGTAGTCCCAGCTACTCGGGAGGCTTAGGCAGGAGTATCACTTGAGCCCAGGAGTTTGAGGTTGCTGTGAGCGAGGCTGACGCCACAGCACTCACTCTAGCCCGGGCAACAGAGTGAGACTCTGTCTCAAAAAAAAAAGTTCAACCTCAAGACCTAGTGTGATTCCCTTTACAAAACTGGAGACCATGGCATCTTATAAACACGGGATGGAGAGAGGAGAGGCTAAGGTAGACACCACCTTGCTCTGCCCCCACGCTGAGAAGCGGCCAGGCCTCAGCCTCCCCCTCACAGAGAAATCCAGTGCCTCCAGGATGGGGTGACCCACAAGGCCAGCAGGCATCCTGGCCACCCCCTGGCTCTGGATGGAGTCACCAACGCTTTCCCGATCCCATTAATGGCAAAAGCCTGGTGTGTTTCAACAATAAACAAAAGATAGTGTGGTGATAGTTTCATCCACATGCTGAACTGATGCTACTGCTCAATAATTTAATAAATGTTGGGGTGACTATATACCAAGTCCTAGTTTTTCAAAATGATGATGTGTTTAGCCCGTATGTCCTAAAAGCTGCATGGATTTGAGTCCCCTGGAAAATAGAAGTCTGTTCAGCAAATTTTTACAGCCCAAGGCCCGGCAGTGGGTTCTTTCATTCACTTCTGTCCTGCAAGCCACCTACCCACTTTCTTTTCTTTTCTTTTTTTGAGACAGAGTCTCACTCTGTTGCCCGGGCTAGAGTGCCGTGGCGTCAACCTAGCTCACAGCAACCTCAAACTCCTGGGCTCAAGCGATCCTTCTGCCTCAGCCTCCAGAGTAGCTGGGACTACAGGCATGCGTCACCACGCCCGGCTAATTTATTTTTATATATATATTTTTAGTTGGCCAATTAATTTCTTTCTATTTTTAGTAGAGACGGGGTCTCGCTCTTGCTCAGGCTGGTTTCGAACTCTTGACCTTGAGTGACCCGCCTTGGCCTCCCAGAGTGCTAGGATTACAGGCCTGAGCCACCACGCCTGGCCTTACCCACTTTCTTTACTTCTCTGTCCACACCCACTTCTGAAACCCCTGGGGCTCCCGTCAACTTCAAGGGCTCTCTTCCTTCTCTCGCAGCCACCCTCTCAAATTCAATTCTTTTTCCCAGGTCTGTGACACCAATAATCACCTTCGTGGGGATAAGCCCACTAGTGCAGTATTCCCATAAGCCTGGAAGCCATTTCTATTTTGATGTGCTGTTACCACCTCAATTCCACAAGCATAAAACCAAACTCATCCTTCCCCAACTAAAAATAGCTTCTAGTCCTATTTCAGTTAACAACTCACATTCAAAAAGCACGTCATCTTTATCCTCTCCCTTTGCCAGAGAGCTCACAGGCAGGGCAGCAGACAAGGAAAGCAGCAGTTACAATGTAATTTGATAAGCAGCGAGGGGTTTGCAAAAGGTACATGAGGAGAGAGGAGGGAAAGGCTCATCCAGCTTTGGGGAAGTCAAGGAAGGCTTCATAAAAGAGGTGATGAAACAAGCATGGAAGGCTGAGTAGGAGTTGGTAGGAAAAGTCACTGTAAGTAGAAGGAACAGGGCACACATTCCGAGAGCAGAGGGATCCCAGGAGTCAGATGTGCTAGGCACATGGGGCTGATGTCAAGGAGGAGCTGGGGATGACAATGGAAAAGCCACAGGGCCAAGTGAGAGAAGCCCTTATAGACTCTGACGAGGAACATGCGTTTACTCTGCAGCCACAAGGAGTCGGGAAAGAATTTTAAGAAAGGTAATAGAATAGATTCGATATCATCCTGGTGGAGGTGTGGCACATTAGAGGTGAGGCTGTGAGGAGTCGGGCAGAGGGCAGAAGGAGGGAGACTCTAAAAAGGGGTGGCTCTGTTATAACTAGCCTAGCCTCTCATCAATAAATCAATCAGTAGTGTTTATCAGACATTCATTTATCTGCCTTTACTTCTACACTATGCTGGGGGCTGATTAATACTCATGTTGCAGTATAACTTCTGACACATGTAGTACTACTTTTGGAGGATCCTTGTAAGAATGCAAAGTTATCTCTGATCACACCACCTCAGCAAAAAAAAGCCAAGAAGGAAAAATATTCCTTAACTCTTCTCAGGGACAGAAAGCATTGTTTTCAAAGCCCAAGAAGGTAAGGCAAGAATTTCAAAAGTGAATTTATTATGAAAGGCTATACAAAATAGAGATGAGTCTGAAAACCAAATGAAAAATGAACGTCACTTCAGGGCCTCTCCCAGCCTCAAAGCCAATTAATCATTACATCAGTAAGAGTAATTTTAAGCCTCCCAATCCACTCGCTAATGTGGAAGGTCACCCTAGCCACAGGCAAGGCAGCCTTCCCCTGTGTCAAGTGGTGCTCTGCAAGACTGCAGGCTGGTGAGCTCCTGAACGGCAACCCCCTAGAGACGGATCTGGACCCACCAGTCTTTCACCAAGAAGCAGACTGCATAGATCATTGAATTATAAATGCCACCTACTCTGATCAGCCTCTACTTCCTATATAGTAAACCTGTTGATGTGACAAATCCAGGCACATAAAAAGCCACTATATAAAAACTATCACTACGATTAGGCTGGGGAGAGAGGTTCACACCTGTAATCCCAGTACTTTGGGAGGCTGAGACAGGAGGATCGCTTGAGGCCAGGAGTTTGAGGCAAACCTGGGCAACAGAGTGAGACCTTGTCTCTACAAAAAATTTAAAAATTAGCCTGGTGTGGTGGCACATGCCTTTAAGTCCCAGTGTTCGGAAGATCAGGTGGGAAGATCGCTTGATCCCAGGAGTTTGAGGTTGCAGTGAGCTATTATCATGCCACTACACTCCAGCTTGGGCAACAGAATGAGACCTTTTATTTATTGGAGACAAAATCTCACTACAAATAGAGGGCAGTTTTTGCCTTTTCTTCCATTCAAGTTCTCATATTCTTAAGTGCCAATCTAGAACCACAGTATGTGAAGAAATGCAAAACTAATTCCTCAGCACCAGTGAATTGATCATGTGACTGGTCCCTACAGCAATGTGAAGTCAATTCAAACTTGAGAGAATTTCTGGCCAAGTTGAGCAGAGGTTTCACTGGATAAAGTCTCCCAAAGACTGATTTCCTACTAATTAAACATATATCCAAAAGTGATTTTCTTTCTTTTTTTTTGAGGTAGGATCTCACTCTGTTGCTCTGGCTGGAGTGCAGTGGTGTAACCTCAAATTCCTGGGCTCAAGGGCAACCCTCTCACCTCAGCCTCCCAGGCAGCTGGGACCATAGGTACGCACCACCACACCCAGCTAATTTTTTTATTTTTTGTGAAGGCAAGGTCTCGCTATGTTGCCCAGGCTGGTCTCAAACTCCTAGGCTCAAGCAATCCTCCCACCTTGGCCTCCCAAAGTGCTAGGATGACAGACATGAGCCACCACGCCCGGCCTCAAACTGGTTTTCTTTATGCCTGTTTTCCCCCATCAGTCCTCATGAGGGCAACTGAAGCCAGCAAGAGACTTCCCCTTTAGAGCAGCGAAGTCCTGACAAGGAGCTAACAGTTATTAAAATCCACTCCACACAAAATGCTTCTAAATACTTTCTTTGTCTTATTTAGTCCTCACAATGTGTTGAGGTATGATTAACCACCTCCCATGAACAGGTAAACTGAGGCACAGAAAGGTTAAGAAATTTGCTCAGACTCACTATATGGGATAAAAATAGGCTGTACCTGTCAGATCCCAAAGCTATGGTCTTCAGGCTCCCACACCTTGCTGCCTCCCCCAGCAGGGCTCCACACTTTCAGCCCAAAAAACACAAATGTTAGGAAAACCATGACTTACGAAAAGCTGCCAATCCCAGCATTGGAACCAATAGGGCATAATTCCACCTGCTTCCATCACCGCCATCAGCCCTGGAATTAGGTCGGATATTCCAATTCGGAGGATCATTTAAGTCATTCATAGAGATATACCTTGAAGTAAAGGACAAACACATTAACCGTAAAAGGAATAAAACATATTTGTCACAATTACATCATCTACATGGATCATATGAATCACTATTTTTATTCAAGAAAGTTTTTCAGTTCTATCTATGTGCTGCACAGCACTGAGCCCTATGGGATTCAAAGAAAACAAAAACAAGACCTTAGATGAGAGCAACTTACAATCTGATGGGGGAAAGTGGGTGAGACACCTGTCTCAAATAACTGAAAAACAGGTATAATGAGGTAAGTTCTCCAGTGTAAACATGTTTAAATGAATGGTTGTTGTGATGGTTAATTTTATACATCAACTTGATTGCACCATGGGGCGCTCAGATATTTGCGTAAACATTATTTCTGGGTGAGTCTAGGAGGGTGTCTCTGGATGAGACTAGCATTTGAATTCTTAAACCAATCTTTATAATCCCTCTCTCTCCTCCCTCTACTGGTTCTGTTTCTCTGGAGAATTCTGTTAATACAGTTGTATATTATTCACAGGTAAAATTATGCAGCTCACACTAGACACAATGTCTCATATGAGTTAGGTTTTGAAGAATGGGCAGCACTTTAACAGGGAGAGATAAAGTGAAACCGTCTCTTCTAAAGAGCAGTCAGAAGAGTGTGAGGGAGGAACCTATGAAAACACCAGCTGTGGCTGGGTGTGCTCCACACCCCTAATCCTAGCACTTTGGGAGGCCAAGGCAAGAGGATTGCTTGAGGCCAGGAGTTTGAGACCAGCCTGGTGAGGACTGAACTCTGATCTTTTTCTTTACTCAAAAAATTCCTTTCTAAGAGGGTCTGGTAAATCACACATACAAATGATAAAATCTCAGCAAACAGGTTTTTATGATGTGGTTTACTTTCCGACCTGATGCTGGTATAGCATCACATGAAGGACAGAAGACACTAATGTTAATTCAAGTATTCCTTTCTGCTGATTCCTGGTCTTTGGACAAAGCCTAACTCTTTCAGTCAATTATCAGCTGAACAATCCCTAAATCCACTTACAACTTGCAAGCCCCCACTTGAGATGTCTTGCCTTAATCCCTAAACCCACCTATGACCTGTAAGCCCCTGCTTTGAGATGTCCCACCTTTTCAGGCCAAACCAATGTATGCCTCCCGTGTACTGGTTTATGACTTCACCTGTAATCCCTGCTCCCTAAAATGCAGAAAACCAAAGTGTAACCCAGCCACAGCGAGTCAACTTGCTCAAGGCTTCTTGGGCGTGGCTCCGGGTTCACGGTCCTCAAGTTTGGCTCGGAATAAATCTCCTTAAATTATTTTACAGAGTTTGACTTCTTCTCCGTTGACACTGGGCAACACTAGGTCTATATAAAAAATTAGCCAGGCATGGTGGCATATGCCCGTAGTCCCGGTCACAGAGGGTCACCGAGCCTGAAGCGCGGACCTCTGCGACCTTGGTGCTCATCACCACGAGCCCTCCCCACACTCCGCCTCGGCCCGTGATGCTGTCCACCACTTCCCGAGCAACCCATGTTGTCTTTTGTTGTTTTTTTGAGACAGGGTCTTGCTGCGTCTGCGGGTCCCCAGAGGGAGGCCTCCGGCCAGGGCGCGGCCGCCGCCCCTCCGACCCCATTTCCTGCCGTCTGGACGTTCGGGCCCTCTCAGTCCTGGCAACCCCAGGGAAACACCTAGGGGGCTATTTTTAGAAACATCGACGCCCAAACACTCCACTGAGCAAAGCCGGCCCGGCCCGGTCCCCGAGCGCCCAGACCTTACCTCCGGCCGGGAGCGCGAAAGCCCCGCGTAGCCTCAGCGCTGCAGTCCGCGGGCTCGCTCTGCGCAGGCGCGGCGTGGTGCGCAGGCGCAATAGCCCGTCCCCGCCTTGCGCGTGGTGCGCAGGCGCAGTCCGGCGCGGGGGCTGGCGGGACAGTGCAGTGGCGGACATGTCCGGGATCCGAAGTTTGTCTCGGCTGCTGGGCGCTCGGCGCCTGGCGTTGGCCCGGGCGGTGAGTCGGCGCCGCGGGGCAGGGCGGGGGCCGAGGCGGCGGCGGCGGCAGGGGCAGCGGGACGGTCCCTAGCTGGTGCGGGCGGAACTGACGCCGGGTGCCCCGCGCCCCCGGCCCCTGCCCCCAGGTCGGGACGGTAGCGGCGGGGCCTGCGGCTGCGCCCCGGTGAAGGTCACGACCCTTCCGCCGCCCGGTCCAGGGCTGGGATCAGGAGGCCGCGCGGGCTGAGCCGACCCTGCCTCAGCCCCGGTGCGTGGACCGGGGGAGGAGCCGTGTCTGCCCAAGGTCACCGGGCGGGTAACCGCCGGGGGCTGCGCGGGGCTGGTCGGGCCGCTCCCGGGCCCGCGGGCGACCTGGGAGCGATGGAGCCGGGGGCTGGGCCGGGCCCTTCCGCTCGTGAGCTGACGAGAAAGCGCGGGTCTCTGGGGGTCCGCACCCAGGCCTCGCAAGTTAAGGCCCTTTGTTTTGGGTTTTGTGCGAGGTGGCCCTTGTGCACCGTTTTAAAAAATCAGATGGAGAATTCGGCACACTGACCAAGCAGGGGCGCCAGGACCTGCGTCTTCCTGTGCACTGTGGGGACAGTCCGAGAGGGGATGGAGGACGCGCCTCCCTGTGTTGGACTCCCGTTAGTCGGGGATGATGGGTCGAGGTTTGCTTTCCTGAGCCCTTGCGGTGTGATCGTGTGTTAGCGAAATCTCCACGATGACATCTCCAGAATCGACCTTTTAGGATCTTATTTAATCAAGCCAAGTTTCGGAAGTTTGCTACTTTAATTGTTTTAAATGAACTCGCCCACCCATCAAGTTAATAATTTAATTACAAAGTAAAATCCCAGGAGGAACCAGGGCGTACAACAATACTCGTTTGAATTATGTCTGTAATTGTGACTGCAGTTTTCTCCATTTTGAAATATAGATGTGAAAAATTATGTTGAGCTAAACGTGAGGCGTAGTCATACAGGCATCCTGTCAACACCAGAAAGCATTTTAAATGCCTCTAATATGTTGCTGTGGTTGGTGCTTACTGAGCTGAGATCCACACACCGCCCCTCCTCAGGCCCTTAAGAGCTGCTAAGAAGGAGTCCACAAGCAGGAAGTCAAGACCTGGGTCAGTGGGACTTTTTATCGGAAGTGCTAATTGGTAATTTATGGCTGGAGAAGAGCTAGTATGTATGTCCTCATCCCAGGTAGCGCCCAGTGTTCCTTCTGTAGACTAAGACCCTTCCAGCCTACAAAACAGCCTACATCCACTGCCCATGCTTTGTGGATTTATCAGTGAAAACATTGTTGTCCTTTTCCCCCATGCTAGATTAGAAGAATTCCAGCTCAGAGCAAGAATAGTGTTCTGGCACATGTAAGGATGTGTAAACTGTTCTTTCCTAATGGCTTGATTATAAGTAATCTTTTTCAGAGGTTAATCGAATCCGCTTTTAGCTGCCAGCACCTAACCTGGGTCATCTCTGAATCTTCACAGCCCTGTGGTTAGGTACTTGTAAACAAGAAGGTGCGATGGAGATAACAAAATTGAACAAGTTAGCCTACCTAGAGATGGTCTTGAGTTTTTTAAGTCTTTTTATCTTGTTGAAGCTAGCTTCTCCTATAGAAGTTAGGGGCTCTGCCCCAAGCCATATATTTATTGGCTCTTTTTCCCCGAAGAATTGGAGTTTACAAAGAAACAAGAGAATCAAATTAGCAGAAAAAGGAAAGACATTTGTGATTGCCAACTGAGAAATACCCTTGTTAAATGGATGCTAAAGATAATTTCAGTAAAGTCCGCAGAGAATTTTTTCTTTATATCATTTTGGTCAATTCTGTAGAGTTTTCAGTTCATTCTGTATTTACAGCTGCTTTCAAGTTACAAGCTTCTCAGACTTATTTTGCCGTTTTTTTTCCTTTTCGTGGTCCCAGTGTACTGACACAGTTTGCAAACTGTTCTAAAGCAGTTTAATGCAAAGGAAAAGTAAACCCCAAGACCTTAAATAGTTGTTGGTTAACTGCTCACTTCAGGTGAGATATTTTTCAAACCCCTTACCGTGAATATCCAAAATATTGTTCTAGGATAAATCAATTTCTTTGAATGGATTGTTCTGAATATGTTTTCATGGCGTATCTAGAAGTACATTATTTAGGCCATTATAGTGGTATTGTTTGCTTCTTGGGATGATTATAATAACAATGACTTTCAGTTCTGCATTCTGTGCAATGTTTTCCTGGTTCATTTGAAAAACCGTGACTTGATTTTGATATATAACCTGAATATTAATCTTAGTTTGGAGTCTCATAGATTTTTCCCAAGTATCTTTAGATAGTGGGGAAGTCCAGCATGTGAAGTAATATTTGAAACCTTCGGTGGCATTCTTCCGAACCAGGGCTCATAACCTGTGCTTGGTAATCATGTGAACTGTATTTTAAGCATCACTATTTTAAAAATAATAAACATGAAAACTTTTAATGAAAAAAATTATACATATAGATGAGTATAGAAGGCCTTGTAAATGAAGAGGAATAGACCACCCCCCATTCCCCAGTGGAAGCTGTGCTGAGCTGTTTCTGATATTGGTCCCTGGTATTTACTGCCTTTTCTTTAGCTGATATGCTGGTGCATTTTTAGTATTTTGGACATCAGCTTCTTTCCTGGTAGAGGGGGATTTATTATAGTTTCCTTAAACCACCCTACTTCCCTTTTGTCTTCCCAATATAGTTATGCAACCATTTTAGGTCCTTTATTAGCTGCTTTTCTAATTGTATAGATTGTACCTACCAATTAATTTCTTGTTCATGATTTATAGGTGTATTTTATTAGATGAAGACTCCTCACGTTGCTGGAGTGAGGATATTAGTATCTCTACCCTTTTCACTTTTTTCTCCCTTCTATTTCCTAATTGAGTCATCTGAACTTGTATGTTATTAAACAAGGTCTAAGTATTATTGTTAGGTAGATTTTCTCATTCTTCTTTTTTTTTTTTT
>VBSM01003197.1:39892-50250 GCA_008086735.1 Cheirogaleus medius | reverse complement strand
AAAACTAAATGACACAAAATGAGTTTTATCTCAAGACAGAAATAGGGTTAAAATTGGGCCCTCCAAATTCTAAAATCTCCCCCCAAATTAGGTAATTAGATTTAAATGCAAATGTTCAGTGTCATTATTTTCCGCTCAGGCAATGGTGTGATAATTTGTAAAGATTTCATTATACTAACTGCTACTTTTTAAGCTAGAGGGGGAAGGGGGTTTTCACTGTGAACATCTTAGAAAGAAATACTTAGAGATCTCTTTCTATTTTAATTTGTTATAACAAAATATACGATTCTTTTTTTTTTTTTTTTGCAAGTGTGAAACAAAGTTTATTGAGGAAAGACAAGATAAGTTTACAGAGCAAGAGCAAGATACTTGATGAACAGGCCACTTGTAACAAGAGGCCAAAATATACTGTTCTTATTGGTGCTATTATGTTAATATGGTTCTTTTTCAAGAGTGTTTGCATTAAAATTCTTTCCAAGACTTGGTTCTTTCTTAAAATATGATTTTAACATTTAAAATTATACTAAGAGAATATTTGTTCTTTTTAGTTTTCTAAATTTAGTTTCTGAAAAAGAAAAAACCCTAAATTGGTTTATGTCAATAAAAACAAAGAAATAGACTTGAAATTGGAGAATTGAAGAAAATCGCTTTTATCAGTTGAGATCTATTTAAAAATTCAAGAAACTACTTTGTAATTGGTGTTATTAAACTCGAATGTTTGTGTGAGCCATCATTCAGACCCAGAGTGAGAAGGGACGGAAGAGGTGGGAGCCAAAGGAAATCAAGTCAAATTCTCCTCCCTGTAATCCCCATGTGTTTGTCCTACAGAATAATTTTCTTTTTGCCCCACAGAATAAATAAGATTGCAGAGTACTTGAAGACATCTCTCATATCCCCTCTTCTGATTGCTGAGTGTATTATTTCCTTAACTGTTCTTTGTGATATTTTTGGAACTCCTCATTTTATCAGTGATTTTCTAAAATGCAGCCAGCAGAATGCTAAGATTCTCTCACACTGGGCCAGGATTTCACTAAAAGCAGTTTTCTGCCAGGTGGGGTGGCTAATGCCTGTAATCCCAGCACTTTGGGAGGTTCAGGTGGGGAGGATTGCTTTCGGCCAGGAGTTCAAGACCAGATTGAGCAACAGAGTGAGACCCCATCTCTACAAAAAAATTTTTTAAATATTAGCTGGACATGGTGGCATGTACCTGTAGTCCCAGCTACTTGGGAGGCTGAGGCAGGAGGATTGCTTGAGCCCAGGAATTCGAGGCTGCAGTAAGCTATGATTATGCCACTGCACCCCTGCCTGGACAACAGAGCAAGATCCTGTCTCAAAAAAAAAAAAAAAAAGGCAGTTTTGTGTAAATGTTTCTAAGATGGGACGTTTAAGCCAAGATGGGATGAGTTGTAGAGGTTGGCCAGGGGCAGCCAGGTAGAAGGAACAGCACCAGAGCCTGACCACAGAGTGGCTGAAGTCCTCCTGTATGTAATGAAGGGTGACACCATTTATCTCTCTGAGCCAGACAGCTTTTACTATTCCAGAACACAGATATGATACACTGCTCAGTGCCTTTTCCACTGACCACAGACGTTTGGAGCTCCAGAGTGAAAAGGGCTATGATGAAGCCAGTTAAAATGCTTCATTATTTGCAAAACTGCCACGTACAGTAACATACTATAGATGGCCTTCCCATCCTCCACTCAGTAGCATAACTAGGACTTTACAGAGAAAGTGCCTTTTCCATGTGTTCCTTGAGTCAGTGAATATCCTGTTTGGAAACGAGCTGTGTCCAGATGGGCTTTTCCTGGAGTCAGAGTGCAGAGTTGCTGCTGGGGCTGAGCTCCTGCTGCTGTGCCTGCCCCTCGGGTTCTGGGCAGGTGTTCTATATGAGCAGGAACACCTGGGCACTTGAGAGGGTAGGTGTTCTGTATGAGCAGGAGCACCTGGGCACTTGAGAGGGCAGGTGTTCTGTATGAGCAGGAGCACCTGGGCACAAGAGAAGGGCAGGTGTTCGGTATGAGCAGGAGCACCTGGGCACAGGAGAAGGGCAGGTGTTCGGTATGAGCAGGCAGGGTGGGCACAGGAGAAGGTTAACAGTTTACCAGCAGAAGTTGTAATTACAATTCCTCCACAGCATTTGCTGTTCCTTGAAGGCACTAACCCCTCAGTCTGTGTCTCAGCAGGGGCCAGCGGCCTTCCAGACGGGAACCCGTGAGTTTCACTTCACTGTTGATGGGAACAAGAGAGCATCTGCTAAAGTGTCAGACTCTGTAAGTTTTAGTTTTTTGTTCCATTATAATTTTTTTTTCTGTTTAGAGGGGTAACGATCTACACCAGTTTGTTTTAATGTATTTTGATAGACCTATTTAAAGAGAAAAGATTCTCACTGGCCATTCAGTACAAGCTCAGATTATTTTTAGTGTAGTAATACTTAACTGTGGTGTAAATATGGACATAAATATTAACACTTTTGCTTATAGTTTTTGCGTAGCTATAAACTGGATTTAAATTTAAATAAAGTAAAGCAACACATGAATAAAATAGAAATGAGCAGTGTTTGCTGTGGTGGGCCTAATCAAATAGGACCGTGCACAGGTTCTTCTGTATTGAGCATGCCTGTGCTGCTTTGTTGGACAACCGAAGTTTGCTGACAGGTTCTTTCCTCGTAAGCTCAAAGTCGTTAATACCACTTGGAAGACATGGGCCTGTAGTAGAGTTGTGGTCCTCAGTTCCAAGCTTGTTGCCCAGACAAACCGGACGTGCTTCTGTAAATGAAAACAATGTTCTAATGTTTTCATGAGAAACTTGCAGATCACAGGTGGGGAAACATCATCCATGCTACATTATAAGCTTAGATTTGTTTAGCATATGTATATGGATAGAAACATAAAAAGAGAAGATAAATAAAAAGGACAGTTGGACAGAAAAACCATATTTAGAACTGGTGTTTTGATTCATGTTGCTGCTTTCCTTTGCGTCTATAGTTCCCTGCTTTGGCAAACAACTGACAGATTGGGGTCTTCGTGGTCAAGCTTTCTGGGAAATAGGTGTTTTGAGGGTATACCTTTAAACTTTCAGCTGATGTTGGATTTCCTGGTCCCATGGGGCAGACCCTCTACCATTTATAAAATCTGATTGTTGGTCCCTTTTCCACACAAGGATGTGCCACCACCCTCTCAGCCCCAGGATGGGGTATGTGCTTAGCAGTTGCTCCTTCATCTTCTTCAAGCTGTTTTACCGGAACCACAGTCTTCGTGTTTGGCATTGTTGAACGTGTGGTTGACGGGTGAATTTCTCTTTCCTAGATTTCTGCTCAGTATCCAGTGGTGGATCATGAATTTGATGCGGTGGTGGTAGGCGCTGGAGGGGCAGGTTTGCGTGCTGCGTTCGGCCTTTCTGAGGCAGGGTTTAATACAGCATGCGTCACGAAGCTCTTTCCTACCAGGTCTCACACTGTTGCAGCACAGGTAAGAGTATTAAGGCGCTGCCGATGCCTTCACTGTGTGCAAAGTCCTGCATGGTCCAGCTTTGCCTCGGCAGCCTCCTTCCTCCTTCCCATGCTGTGCCTACCTGGTTCACTCTCACTCTGGGGCCTCTGCCTGGGTCCTCTTCAGTGGGGCCATGTAGGACTGGAGTCCTGCCTCACTCTTGTTGGGGCCTTAGTCACACTCGTGTCTTCTCTGACCATCCTGCCTAGTGCCCCTCCCACCATGCCTTGTGAGAAAGAGATTATCTAAAGAAGAGGAATCAAAATTTAGGTTGGAGAAGAAAAACATGAGTTTCATTTGTCCCACTGCCATGTTCTGTGCCTCTGAGGTGTCAGATGGAGTGGTGGCCACACACAGAAGGAAGTGGGGGTGCAGGGGAGAGTGATTTTCAGAGCGTGGAGCTTATCGCTTGGCAGGATTAACGCATACCCATGAATACCACTGGGAGTGTTTTGTAATATGACAAAATGATCTGAATGGATTTGAGGTATGTGAAGTAACCAGCATGTTTTGTGTGTCCTTTGACTCACTTCTCCAAATAGCCCTTCAAGGAGTTCACTCATCTTCGCTGCACAGGTCAGGAGACCGAGGCGAAGGGGGTTCTGTCCCTCCGCTAGTCAGGGGGGAGCTGTGACTGGGCACCAGCATGCCCGAGGTCAGCCCTCCAGGAGTTGCCGCACACATAGTTGGCTTCCTCCAAGTCCGGTCCTGGGGAGGACATGGGGGACGCACTGGGCTCCCACGTGCTGCTTGTAAGGAGTGCTTGGTGTTTGCAGGGCGGGATCAATGCTGCCTTGGGAAACATGGAGGAGGACAACTGGAGGTGGCATTTCTACGACACCGTGAAGGGCTCAGACTGGCTTGGCGACCAGGATGCCATCCACTACATGACAGAGCAGGCGCCTGCCTCTGTGGTCGAGGTGACGTGTGGGTAGCTCACGGGTCCTCTTGTGGTCTGTTGCTAATACAAAAGGAGTCCTAGAGAGAACTTAAGAGGTTGAGGCAGGTGTGGCCAGCTGAAAGAATGGTAATGAGCTAAGCTAGCAAGGGAAATCTTTTTCTGTCATTAACTACCAAGTACATTTAACAAGGAAGCTTTTCTGAAATGTCAGCATTTTATAGAACATATTACTTTTGGTTTTGCAGATTTGGGTTAAAGTCGTGTAGTATAAATTAGCTTAACTCCTTTAAGGTTTTTGTTTGTTTTTGTTTCACAGCTAGAAAATTACGGCATGCCATTCAGCAGAACTGAAGATGGCAAGATTTATCAGCGTGCATTTGGTGGACAGAGCCTCAAGTTTGGAAAGGGCGGGCAGGCACATCGGTGCTGCTGTGTGGCTGATCGGACTGGGCACTCGCTGTTGCACACCTTGTATGGAAGGGTGAGGCCACCTCGGGTGCATATAAAAATACTAAAAGAATGCCGTGGAGAGCTCTCTCTAAGGCAGTGTGTTCGTTCCTGCATCTGTTGTGGAAAGTTGAACTGAGGATCATTATGTGCCAGGTTTGAACTTGGGATCTGTCACACTCAGCGTATCAGAACAGAGCAAATATTTTAAGGCTCTTTCATTACCTCTGTGTTCCTGAACTGATTGATTTGTTTTAATTCTTAACTGTTAAAACTGGACAAAGACTTAAGGAATAGTGATCACTGGGTGATCAGGGCCAACTTTGGCATGGCCAAATAATGTTCTGAGCAGTATTGATTCAGAGGAATGAGTATTCGGAACTCCATTGTTTGCAGATAAATGGGGACAGATTGCTAATTTGCAAGTGTTAGGACACCAGTGGTCCCTTCTGGCTGAGTGCCTTGACAACTGTGTGATGGGACCTGCCATCCCTCAGAGGAGCTGTCACATGGGGAGTTGGCCAGGCTCATGGGAGCCGCTTGCATTGGCCCAGGGGACCCTCAGAGTCAGGCCTAGTGACACTGTCCAGTGCTGGTCTTCTCTGTGGTGGTAGAAAGATGCTTATCTGCACTGTCCACTATGGCCACCAGCAGCCACTTGGGGCCATTGCATATGTGGCCAGGGTGAGTGAAGAGCTGGATGGTTTGGTTTGTTTTGATTAGTTAAGTGGTTACGTGCAGCCAGTAGCTCCCGTCTGGGCTGTGACCCCACAGTCCGTGGGCCTCAGTCTGGTGCCAGACTCTGAGGGTGATTCACAAGATGGTCTGGGGTTATGGAAATAGGAGCTGTGTTACCAAAATTCGAGTAATAAAGATATTCTGCTGCATTCTCTTCTTTAGCACGCATCGACACATTTGTACTCCGTGTGTCTCGTTTGTGCTGCCCAGCATGGAAGCCCTCTAATGCACTTGCACAGGCCATTGGCACTGTTGCTGGTCGTGAATTTAGCTGGTCCGTTTGTTAACAGAATGGAATCAAGTTCTTTAACCTGGTCACATGAACAATCACTTTAAGTGTTGGCCTAACATGTACCTTTTTTGTTTTTAGTCTCTGCGATATGACACCAGCTATTTTGTGGAGTATTTTGCCTTGGATCTCCTGATGGAAAATGGAGAATGTCGTGGTGTTATTGCACTGTGCATAGAAGACGGGTCCATACATCGCATAAGAGCAAAGAACACCGTTATTGCTACTGGGTAGGAATCTAATTTTCCCCCCTTGTAGCCATGGGGTCTCGCTGTTTCCCAGGCTGGTCTCAAACTCCTGGCCTCACCTGATCCTCCCTCCTCGGCCTCCCACGTTGCTGGGATTACAGGCATAAGCCATCATACCTGGCCAGGAATATAATTTTTATTTTATTTCTTTATAAAAATGAAGAACTTCCATTTAGAGTTTCTTTATTCTAGCGAAAATAGAGGCATTGTAGAGTAATGGTTCAGACACAGGCCTCGACTTAACTTCGTGAGGGTCGTGGTCTTCCTGGCCTTGGTTCCTCACCTGTAAGGGGGTAACAGTGGCACCTGCCCTCAGGAGACAGCAGTGGCTGTCATTCGGTCAAAGCCAGGAGGATCCCTGAGGGTCTTAGAGTTTACCCCTCCTGGTTCTAGATGAGGAAACTGGGGCCTGGAGGGTCACGTGGGGTTTTTTGGTATAACTTTCCTTGCTTTAATGGATTCTGATTCCTAGAACAGATAATTCCTGTTTCTTCACATGATGAAAATAAGTAAATTTCATTTGTACACTGTCAGTTTGTTGCTTTAGTCATTTTAAAAAACTAAGAAAGTTTTTATGCAGCAAAGGAAACAATCAGCAAAACTACAGATTGGGAGAAAATATTTGCAAACCATATATCCGATAGGGGATTAATATCTGAAATATGTAAGGAACTCACCCAACTCAGTAGCAAAAACAACCACCCAATTAAAAATGGGCAAAGGGCTTGAATAGGCATTTTTCTAAAGAAGATATACAAGTGGCAAGCCGGTGTATGAAAGAAGGCCCTTCCTCACTACTCACTGGGGAAAGTCAGCCGAAACCCACGTGAGACACCACCTCACCCCAGTCAGAATGGCTGTTGCCAGAAAGACGAGATGACAAGTGCTGGTGAGGATGTGGATTAAAGGGAACCTCACACATTGGTAGGAATGTAAATTAGTATAACCATTATGGAAAACAGTATGGAGATTCCTCAAAAAATCAAAAATAAAACTACCATATCATCCAGCAATCCCATTTCTGGGTATGAAGGGTATGAAGTCAGTAGCTCAAAGAGACATCTGCACTTCCATGTTCATTGCAGCATTATGCACAGTAGCCAAGATCCGGAAGCAACCTAAATGTCAGTGTCTGAAGAACATGTGGTGTGCAGACACCATAGATGTTAGTGACAGCATGGTGAACCTGGAGGACAGTTGTTGAATGAAGTAAACCAGGCACGGAAAGACAAACACTGCATGATGTCACGATGTCACTTATACGTGGAGTCTAAAAAAGTCAACCTTGTAGAAACAGAATAGAGCAGTGGCTGTCGGGCTGGAGGGGTATAGATTGGGGAGATGTTGGATAAAGATCCATCTCAGTTATAAGATGAAGTTCTGAAGATCTAATATGCAGCATAGTGGCTGTAGTTAATAATAACATGTATACTTGAAACTTGCTGAAAGAGTAGATATTAAGTGTCTGCATCACAAAAAGGAAATTATGTGGTGGGTATGCTTGATTGTGACGATCAGTTCACATTGTATACTTAAATCATCACGTCATACACCTTAAATATCTACAATTTTTGTCAGTCATAACCACAGTAAAGCTGGGAAAACAACAAGAAAATCCACAAAAGTTTTCAAATTTTTATTATAAAAGTAATGTCTACCTGTCAGGGAAACCCGATAAATAGCACAAAGCTAAAATACAGATGAGAGTCCCTTCTGTCCCCCAGGCCTGTCCCACTTGCCCAGGGTAGCAGCCCCTCCGCATGTGTCTGCACGTGTGTGGGGGCTGGGGTGTGTCGCACAAACAGCGCCTGGGAGCGGGTGCCCAGGGGCTGCTCTGGCCATTCTGTGGTGGTGTCGGATGGGAGGTCCCGACGTGGCCACTGCGCAGTAGTCACTGCTGTTTGCTGTTTCCAGAGGCTATGGGCGCACCTACTTCAGCTGCACATCAGCCCACACCACCACCGGTGACGGCACGGCCATGATCACCAGGGCAGGCCTCCCCTGCCAGGACTTGGAGTTCGTTCAGTTCCACCCCACAGGTAGGACAGGACCCTTGCCTGGCAGGGGGCTCGTCTGTGTCTTGTAAACATGCAGTGCCTACTCAGCACTCCTCTGCGGTTTCCTGTGCTAGCACGTTTTTCATCATCAGATCTCTCGTCTGTCAGGTTGTTTCCTCAAGAGAGTTCTCTGGTTCCCCCAGGGCAGGCTAGGTGCTGTCTGTGTGTTCGTCAAGAGCTCCAGCCCTCGCCTTGGTGCTTACCCCGTGGTAGAGCAGTGATTGTTCAGTGTCTCTCACCTGCGAGAGGCTGTTGGCTCCTCGGGGCGGGGCAGGTCTGTCTTGTTGACCTCTGTGCTGTGCCCAGCACGTGGTGGCCCGTCCATGTTCGCTGAGTGCGCTTCGGGCTGGGTGGGGGATCTGACAGGCGTGCTGCCATAGGCACGCTCAGTCTCGTGGGGGAGAAACCAAGTTTACTTGGGAATGGGGCGTGAAGGCAGCACATGGCCGAGACAGGACTCCACGTCACGGGTGGGCCCTGGGCCAGCTCGTCAGACAGTCGGTGCAATTGAGGGATTCGACGACATTAACACAGAAGTGACCGTTGAAGTCCTGTTTGGGGGATGTTTTCCAGAAATGAACCTGAGAGAGAGACACACACGCACACCCCTACCTGCCTCTCATCTGAGGTGACTGTCCTGGGTTCTTTGTATGTTGCTTTTCTGACCTGTGGACTGAGGACACTGCATGCGGAATGCTCAAGAACCAGAGCTTTTTTTCCTCTTTGCTCTGTCAGTACGTTCTTTCTGGTTCCAGGCAGGGATGGAAAATAAAAAAAGTATTTGTTGAGGATTTTTTTGGGGTTTTTCTTTTGTTTGCTTGTTTGTTTTTTTGAGATGGGATCTTGCTCTGTGTCCCAGAGTAGAGTGCAGTTATAGCTCACTGCAGCCTCAAACTCTTGGGTTCCAGTGATCCTCCTGAGCAGCTGGGACTATGGGCATGTGCCACCAAGCCCAGCTAAGTTTTTAATTTTTTTTGTGGAGATGGGGGTCTCACTATGCTGCCCAGGCCGGCTCTCAAACTCTTGACCTCAAGCAATCCTGCCGCCTCAGCCTCCCAAAGTGCTGGGATTACAGGTGTGAGCCACCACATTGGGTCTATTGGTTCTTTTTATTACTGTTCTTATCCAGTAAAATGCCACTTGAGCATCTGAATTCCATCTGTCATATATTTTGGGCTCCATTTCTGATGTTTCCATTCCAATGTATGAGAAATAAACCACCAAAAAAAGTCATCGAAACTAGCAAAACTGGAATGCAAACGAAATGCAAGAATTTAATTCTTTTAAAAGCAAGATAACCCTTTTGGTGGTGTACTAATGAAAATAATAGCTTTTGAATCACATCTAATTTGGTCTCCATTGTTGAAATTCAAGAGCTTGGCATTTCTTGTTTTTCATGAGGTTGAGGGACACAGGGTCATGGTTGAGAGCACGTGTTGCTCTGGTTTGAATGTGGTTTCTGTCCTCAGCTGCGTGAACGTGGATGGGTCACTAAGCTTCAATTTGTTTATCTCTGAGAATGGGGGTCTTGTTACCTGAGGTTGTCATAAAGCTTACTCGAGTTAGTATCTGTAAAGCAGGTAGAACCGTCCATAGCAAGTACTAATGTAAGTACTAACTATAGCAGTAATCATCATTGTCCTTGCTGCTGTTTGGGTACTTTAGATACGAATTCTCCAAGCTGGTTATTCTTACCTAAAGTAGTTACTACAATAATCGTGGTGCAAAAGAATGTTTAAAAATGAAAATAAAACTTGATATATTTAGCACATACTGGGCTGCAATCAGAGTATTGAACAGAGCCTTGTTCCCTACCCATGGCAGTCCTCCCTGCTCCCCGGGGACACCAGTCTGCCCAGACCGGTTACCCGCACTTGCTACTGCTCACGTTTTTCTTACTCAGTTTTTCATGTAATGCCCTTTGCATACCCTTTTCCTGTCTGCCCCTAAAAATGTCTTTAAGAAATATGCATTTGAGGCCGGGCGCAGTGGCTCACGCCTGTAATCCTAGCACTCTGGGAGGCCGAGGCGGGAGGATCGCTCAAGGTCAGGAGTTCTAAACTAGCCTGAGCAAGAGCGAGCCCCCGTCTCTACTAAAAATGGAAACAAATTAATCGGCCGACTAAAAATATATACAAAAAATTAGCCAGACGTGGTGGCACATGCCTGTAGTCCCAGCTACTCGGGAGG
>VBSM01003197.1:11702-34098 GCA_008086735.1 Cheirogaleus medius | reverse complement strand
AGCTCACTGCAACCTCAAACTCCTGTGCTCAAGCCATCCTCCTGCCTCAGCCTCTTGAGTAGCTGGGACTACAGGCACGTGCCACCACACCCAGCTGATATTTCCATTTTTTATAGAGATGAGGGTCTCACTATATTGCTCAGGCTGGTCTCAAACACCTGGTCTCAAGTGATCCTCCCACCCCAGCCTCCCAAAGAGTTAGGATTACAGGTGGGAGCCACCATGCCAGGCCTAATACAGGGATTCTTGTCCATGAGTGACAGTCTCTGTCTTCTTGAGATTGTTTGCAAGAATTTCTTCATGTGAGTTTTTCTAAAAAGAAGCCCATTGCTTTAGTCATATTCTGAAAGAAGTTCCGTGGCACACACACAGACACCACCAAAAGAGAAAGGTTACCTGCTTCCGTTCTCAGAATTCTGTGTGCTTCTGTCTTCAAGTGAGGCTGGGCTTGAGGGGGGCTTCGTGGAATGGTGAGAGCAGCACGGGCAAGGCGCAGTCGGCCAGGCGATACTTGCAGGACCTGCGTGGGGTCGCAGGCCAGCTAGGACAGATGGGGTCATCGCATGAGGTAGTGGGAACCCGTGCTAGGATGTGGAAATGGCACGTCCATGAGATCTTGAATAACCAAATAAGGGTCATCTTGGTACTCCCTGTGCGCCAGGCACCTTGAGATGCTGGAGTCAGCACTGAACACAGAGACAAAAGTTCTTGCACTCGTGGAATGTGCATTTCAACGGGGGAAGTAATTTTTCTGCTGATTCCAGCTAATGTATAATAGTGACAATCAAAAAAGAAATGAGGCACATATTGAAAAAGAGTACATAAAATTATCATTATTTATAAGTATGCTTTCCTAGAAATTCCAAGAGAATAAACTGAAAATTACTAGAAATAATGGAAGAATGTAGTAAAGTGCCTCGATAAAAGGTTTGCATGTAAAGTGAGTAGCTTTTCAGCACGCCGGCAGTGACCCACTCGTAAGTCACTGTTGACATCTCATTCACATTACAGCCAGACAGGTAAATGCCTTGGACAGACTTAGCCAAAAATATATTAAAAAGATATGGAAAATATATACCTACTAAGGACAGGAAACAGTGTTGAATATTTTGTAGATTCTAAGATGCAGTTTTTCCCCATGTATTCTTCCTGAAGACACAGTAAGTTGATGATGTGCATTGCAGTTTTACAATAACGTATCAGTCTAAAGAAAATTAGATGAAATGTCTCCAAATAAAATCATAAAGCTACAGACATGACATTCTCTGATGTTGGTCAGATCAGGGAACACAGAGGCTGGAGGGGCCGCACAGTGCTATGGCACAGCTGCGATGGCGAGGTTTCTCAGCAGTGAGTAAGGGGAGGCGCATTTGGTAGGCCTGTCCACTTGGTAGGAAACAAAGGTAGATGCTGTATTCTCAGCATACCTGAAATAAACTTCAGGTGTGTTTCGTGGCACGTCTTATGCACGTACACAATGAAACTGTAAAGGCGTGTGATCTATAAAGAGCGTCCACAGAACAGCCAGTAGACCAGTAGCCCGTTAGAAGGTGGGCAGAGGGTCCCCAGGCCCCTGACTTTTCCCGCTCCTGATGACCTACTGCCTCTGCACCACTGCTCACTCTCGTCATCGAGGCACCTCCTGGCGTGTGTCCCAGCAGGGCTGTGCCAGTTCACGACATGTTGCCACCGGAGTCCTGCGGCCTGCACCGGCTGCTCGTTCCGCAGGGGTGCGGGGAGGTGGTGCTTCCTGGTGCAGAGCACTGCGCCGCACACGAGGTCTGCTTGGCATCGTCGACCCTGGCTGTGCTCCACAGACTCTGCTGCCGGAGAGGCAGTGTTGCCCTGTAAATGATGGCTGTGGACCCCTTCTAAGACATACTTGTGATGGAAACGTAGAAATTCTTTTTAAACCTTTAATCAAAACTTCATTTTAAAATTCAGAGTAATAGTCCAAGCGCTGTGGCTCACACCTATAATCCCAGCTCTCGGGGAGGCTGAGGCAGGAGGATTGCTTGAGGCCAGGACTTTGAGACCAGCCTGGGCAACAGTGCAAGACCCTGTTTCTACAAAAAAATAAAATTCAGAGTAATAAACTCTCAGATTATGAATTTCCTAGTTTTTCTGTTTATTTCACATAAATATTTTACATGCAATGAAATGTGAAAAACAATTAGGTCCAAAGGTTAAGCAGTTCCTGGTATGGCTTCTGTGGATTGAAAGTTTACAAATGATACTTTGTGTCACAGTCGATGCAGAGTCATGCTGCAGTGTTCCGCCTGGGGAGCGTGCTGCAGGAGGGCTGTGAGAAGATCAGTCAGCTCTATGGAGACCTAAAGCACCTGAAGACCTTTGACAGGGGTGAGTGGTTGGCGGCTCCTTGTGGCGGCTGAGGGCTGCTCTCTGTGGGCGGCTGTCTGTCCTGCTCAGCACATCTGTGGGCGGCTGTCTGGCTGGGCCCTGCACACAGCTGTATGGCCGTAGCCAGCAGCCCAACCAGCAGCAGTGTGCTTGCCAGCCCATGGCCACAGCCTGGAGAGCCTGTGTGACCAGATCCTCCCCATGGGCCCTCGTGTTCCCCCCAGGAATGGTCTGGAACACAGACCTGGTGGAGACCTTGGAGCTACAGAACCTGATGCTGTGTGCACTGCAGACCATCTACGGGGCTGAGGCGCGGAAGGAGTCACGGGGTGCTCACGCCAGGGAGGATTACAAGGTGTGCCCCTCACCACGCCCCACGTGTACCTGATGTTGCTAACTCCATGCTTACATTTTCTCTGCATTTCATTTCATTTTCCCAAAAGGAAGTTGAGGAAAATGCTGTTTTGTTTTTTTTTCCTGATAATTTTCATTCCCTTGCTTTCACCATCGTCAGTACCAGTGTGGCCTTATTCTTGCTTTATCAGCACCCGCTGCTGCCAACAGCGGCATCTTGGCAAAACGTGCCTTGTTCTCCCTGGGGCCAGGGTCAGAGTGTAGCCAGAGTGCCATGGGAAATGCTAATTTACTGAATTAAAATGGTGGGAAAGTCATTATTTCAGACCTGCCCTGTGGTGTGGAAAAGGTATCATAGATCCTGATCTTTGGTCACTGTTTTTCAGGTGAACTGACTTGTGCAGAGCACATGTGTCAGATTGTGCCAGAGAAGAGTATTTAGCATAGGATAGCAAAAAACATAGAAAGGGAAGCTTGGGGTGTGAATGCAAGTTCAGGATAAACTACATCAGTGAAAGGATCAGGATTTTCCACGGGGCAGACACACAGGCTTTGGCTCAGGACAATGTATGGGCTGCCGACGGCCTTTCCGGTCAGCTGAACGTGGGTGAATGAGAAGGTTGGCTAAGCAGGAGAAATCAGGTTTTTGTTTACTGTGAAATTTTATTGATCTGTCCTCCACAAATCGGAACTCTGTACTGGGATTGGGTTTGCCTTGTACTCAGTGTGAAGGAAGAGATTGGTGAGCATGTCTGTAGTGTGTATGGAAGGATAGGAAGCTTCTCCAGGGTTGGTCATGCATGGGGCGGAGATGAATGAGTCTTCATTTCATTCGGTTACAGCAGGTACACAGGTGGGGCCCAGGGGAGCTTGTTCTGCAATTACATTTTAGGAATTGGGGACCGTTGCAGCCCCTCTGGCCCCCAGATAAGGGCCTTCCCTCTGCCCATCCGCTCACCCACCTCACTCAGCAGAAACAGCCAAGTGTTTGGATCTTTTGGGGTTTTTGAAGAGGCTGTTACAAGTCTTACCCATTCCTACGTGCAAGATTTTCCTTAATAGCATTCAGCTTCTCTTTATGAGTTTTCTAAAATTTTAATATAATTGCTAAAATCAAAATATTTAAATAAAAACAAGGTGAAAGAAAAGGTTGAGGCAATCTACCAGAGTGTGAAACAAAAAGACAAAGTATTCGATGAACTTTTAGGTATGTAAGGGATATTATCTAACAGCATATACAGAAATGGATCACTCCGGACCCGCACGGCCGGCTTCAGACTCCTGACCAGTCTGTGGCCCCGGTGGGTTCTGAGCTCGTCCCTGGTGCCCTCGTGGCTGAGGGGGAAGTGGAATGAACGCAGGACCCGGCAGGCTGGTCTCGCGTGCGTCACTCTAGTGCTGCCGCACCTTCTGCTTGCTTTGCTGTTAGCATGATAAGCAATGTTGGCGTTTCTGGCCTCAGGTGCGGGTCGACGAGTATGACTACTCCAAGCCCATCCAGGGGCAGCAGAAGAAGCCCTTTGAGGAGCACTGGAGGAAGCACACCCTTTCTTACGTCGACATTGGCACCGGGAAGGTACAGAGGGTTGGGGGGACTTGTCACCATGCGCCAGTGCCCCTGCTGCCCTGCTGTGAGCTGGGAAGAAAGCCCAGATTTAAATCAGCAGTTGACAGATCAGAGGCACCACTAAAAAAGACTCTGTCAGTCGGGCTTCTAGCCGGAAGCAATCCAGTGCCTGCAGGCGGTTCTGAGGAGCCCGAGGAAGGGTCAGCTCCGTGGTGTGGGCTGGATAGGGGTAGCTGGGCAGGGACCAGGTGTCCAGGGCCTGGTGGCAAGGGAGGAGGGAAGCCAAGGTCTTCAGGTGGGAGGCACAGCCACTACCAGAAATCCACCTGGACGCAGCTGCCAGGGAGCCCAGGGGCCGAGGTGCCTGTGGGCACAGCAAGCAGAGAGGCACAGACATCGTGGGCATCGTGCGGGGAACAGCCCCGGGCTTGCTGTAGAGAGCTGTGATCTGTTGAACTGAAGCATAATTCACTTGGTACTTCTGCTGGGTACCAAGATTCAGAAATAATGAAGATATAAAGTATCTACCCTTAAGCTTTTTGTAGCTTGTAACAGATAGTCTTGTAAGCATTTACCTGTGTCCACAGAAGTTAAGGTGAGCTTGTATAGCATACCTAGTGTGTCTTTAATTCAGACAGCTGGTCATTTTCATAATTCGTCATGAAGGCCATTTTCTGATAGTACATAGACGTCAGACTTCCCTGCTTTAGCCCAGCCTGTTTTTAATAATGTTTGGGGGTTTTTGTGATTATAAAAGAAATAAGGTACTCATTTTAGAAAGTAAAAAAGAATCAAATAAAAGCTCATCAATCAGGGATACCTGTTACCATTTTGAAATATTTAAAAGTCTTGAGTGTATGTGTACATACTTTTTCCTGTATGTGTACAAATTTGTGTATACAGGTTGAATATCTCTTATCTGAAATGCTTGGGACCGGAAGTGTTTCAGGTCTAGGGTATTTTTGGATTTGGGATATTTGCATTATACTTGCTGGTGGAACAGCCCTAATCTGAAAGTCCGAAACCCTTGAAGTGCTCCGTGAGCCTTTCCTCGAGCGGCATGTCCTTGCTCAAAGAGTTTCAGATTTTGGAGCATTTGGGACTTTTGGATTACGGGCGTTTAATCTGTATGAATACTTCCTAGTAGAAAAACTGGAACTAAGTAGAAGGTTTAACATACAGTGTGATGGTAAATACGAGGTTTCACCTCTTCGTGACGTAAGCGTTTCTGTAGAGCACTGAGAGTCTGTGTGGTGGTGTTTGATTGCTCTCCTCCACTGTGCAGATTTACCGTCATCGTGTGGTTCCCTGTCGTGCACGTACCTCATTTCCACTTTGTTACTGAAAAATACTCCAGTGAATACCTTTGTCTTTAAGTTCTGAC
Source organism: Cheirogaleus medius (assembly GCA_008086735.1). NCBI lineage: Eukaryota > Metazoa > Chordata > Mammalia > Primates > Cheirogaleidae > Cheirogaleus > Cheirogaleus medius. The sequence goes on along the minus strand of VBSM01003197.1, from coordinate 28,432 downwards.
AGCTGTAAATCTACATTTTTTTAAAAGCAAGTAACACAAGATGGCAATTTGTACGTGACTCACCACCAACTATTCTTTTTAAGGTCACTCTGGAATACAGACCTGTCATCGACAAAACTCTGAATGAAGCAGACTGTGCCACGGTCCCCCCGGCCATTCGCTCCTACTGACGAGAGGAAATGCAGTGACCACAGAATCAGCTTTGTAATTATGTACATTAGCTCACGCACACGTCATGTCATAATGGCCTTTATAAAACACTGCACTTAGCTTTGTCCCTTGCTTTATTCTTTTTTGTTTTTTCTTGAGACAGAGTCTCACTTTACCAGGGCTGAAGTGCAGTGGCGTCATCATAGCTCTCTGTAGCCTCCAACTCCTGGGCTCAACAGATCCTCCTGCCTCAGCCTCCCAAGTAGCTGGGACTACAGGTACCACCACCATACCCAACTAATTTTTTTTTTTTTGTGGTGGAGACGTGGTCTCGCTCTTGCTCAGGCTGGTCTCGAACTCCTGAGCTCAAGCAGTCCTCCCGTCTTGGCCTCCCAGAGTGCTGGGATCGCAGATGTGAGCCATGGCGCCTGGCCCCTTGCTTTATTCTTGTGAAATGATAAGACTGGACATAATTCTTAATGAAGCATAAACGAACAAACTTCATTTCCAAATTTGTTTAAAATACTGTACTATTTGGCTTTAGGCATATTTGTTGACCTGAAATATTAAATGTGATTATCTTTGTGTTTTGTTACATCAATATCCAGATAATGTGTGGTTGTAGTTTATTTCTAAGTAAAAATGAATTTTGGTTTGTGACAGCAAATGAAGAAAACTAACATTTCCTCCTTGTTCCGGGCAGATGATTTACTAGGTAAGCATGTGACCTCAGTTATTTAAATAACCAAATACTAAATGAAGTGTCGTGAGAGTAATTAGGTCTCTTTATTTTTAGGCTGTTCTTTTTATAGAACAATGAATTTATTCTTTCCAAAATTTGTCATTCCAAAAAAATACTATAAATTTGTTCCTTAAAGTATCTTTTTCGTAAGAAAAATTTTTATAAGGCAGCCTTGCGTTAACTTTGCATTTGAAGGCCAGGGCCGCTGTAGGGCTTTGAGCTGGGCGGGGACCACACAGTGGCCGGGCTTTAGGGACAGACAAGAGTGTACTCTGCTCGAATACAGTGCTTGGGAGGAGGTGTGTTCCTCAAGTGGTAAATTCCTTATCCATTCTTTGTGCCAGGTGCTGGCCTAGACTTTGGAGGATGTTAGGATGTGATGGAAATTAAGAGCGATTAAATGGGTGGGGCCCTTGACAATCGGATAAAAACGTCTGGGTATGATAAATACAGAGTCAGCGTCTGTTTAGATTCTTGACCAGAAGTGACACAAAAAACTGGTTAATGGAAATCTACCTAGCCACTAAAAATGACCTAGGAATTTTGAGGCAGTTACATATTACATTTAGCTTACTTTTTTTTTTTTGGAAATAATCTACTGCCTTTGTTGGCAGTAAGTGGGTGGAGAAAACAACATACCACATGCAGGAAACAATGACTGTGTTATGTCCACATAACGGAGTGCTCCTTTGCAATGACAAGGAGTGAACTGTTGGTACACAGAGCCGTGCAAATGAATTGCAGAATCATTCTGCTGAGTAAGAGAAGCTGAATTAAAAAAAAGAGTACATGTCTGTCTGTGTGATCCATTTGTATGAACTCTAGAGAATGAAAACTAAGGTATAATGACAGAAGACAGATCAGTGGTTCCCTGTAGACTTGGGGAGGGGGAGAGATTACAAAGAGGCAGAAGGAAAATTGTAGGTGGAATATGTTTATTATCTTCTGCTAATTATACCTCAAGAAATGTATAGATTTTGGTTAAAAATGCTAACCAAAAAAAGGGGGAATTCTAAGATAAAGTTTCTCATCTATGTGATTGGTGAACATCCAAAAGTTTGCCATTGGACTGTCTTCGAGGAGCTGGGACTCCCATGTGTCACTGGTGGGAACACAGAGCGTTAGTTACACCCTCACGGAAGAGGATTTGCCAACATCTAACAAAACTACATGTGCATTTACCGTTTGGCCCTGCAGTTCTAGGAATCCACAGTTTATTCACTGTGGCATTGCAATATTTAGGCCTAAATATTGTGCCATCATTTGCTGAAACCAAGGGGGAAAAGGTTGTATGTAAAGTACCCGTTAAGACTCTCCCAAGAGCCTGGGAGAGGAAGCCTGCCTGTGGTGTTAACAGGAGCTGGGTGCCCAGCTTGTAAGATCTCTTCCCAGTAAGGGGCAGGGCAATTGGGTCCTACTAGAAAAGAATGAGTAAAGACCTCATCTTTCAGCGAGCAGGGGGTTTTGTATTTTACCTTCAACTCCAACACTGGAGGGGGAACAGGGGTCCCAAAAGTTCAGGAAGAGCAGAATAAGTGGCTCTTTTAGTGTTAAACAGAAAATCAGCCCGCTCGCCTGAGGCTTGGCCATTTTGATGTTGCGAGGTGGAGCCTGTTCTGAAGCCGCCGCCCAGCAGTCAGGCTAGAGCAGTCCCAGAAGACTTGTGGTGCAGAGGGTGCTGGCTCAGGGCAGCCCAGTGGTTCCAGAAGGGGAGTGTGGTCTCTCTCTTAAGGAGAAGGCACAACCCGGGTAGCCGCTTCCTTGGGCGTTCCTTACTCCATCAACCCAGCTGGCTGCAACTGAAGCAGAGCTCAGGTCCCTGAGAAGGGCATGGTCCTGACACTCTCTTGCCTGACTCTCTTGGGTAACAGTCTCTGAGGAATTCTTCCTATAGCGGTAGCCACCATTTGGAAAACTTCCTGCTCTCAGGCCTGTTGCTGGTCCCGTTCTCTTCCTCTCTCCTCTCATCTCTGTTGTTAAAGACCTTGGAAGCCAGGTCTAAAAGTTGCACTTGTGGAGTTTGAGGCCCCTTTTTAAGTTTTTGGAGTTCACACCGAGTATCGGGGGCCCACTGGGAGATGAAGTGAATTGCTAAAATGGACTGTCCCTCTCTGGTGTTGGGATCAAAGTCGATAGAGGCAGATGGCCTCAGATAGTTGTGGAAGGTAAAGTGCTGGGTTTGGATCCTGACTCTGAGTAATTTATGACTTCTGGCCCAGAAACCTCCCCGAGAGGAAGCTGGTGCACAGGCGGGGAGGGAGTTTGGGATGGCCGGCCATATCAAGCATGGCTAGGCGAGAGTGGCGGAGGAGAAGACGAAGGAGGGGGAGAAATAGGGGAGAGTGGTGATGGTGGGGTTAAAGGGTTTGATGATGGTGCCAAAGGAGGGAGGCAATGCGGAAGGGGAGCCAAAAGGGAAACCTCATCCGGGTCAGAGGAGGATGGTGGGGGAGATGCAGAGGTGGTAAGTAACACGCGCAGGTGCAGCGAAGATCTGGATGTCGGGTAAGTTCAAAGCAAGCCCAAGCATAGGGAACCTCAGACCCCTAGCAGCCAGCAGCAGTAAAGGTCTAGTTGAAGAATGGTATTATGATTAAGAGATCCATTCTCAGGCCAAATCTTCAGGTCATCTGATTTATATTGTAGCCAGGCTATGCTGCAATACAAAACTAAATGTTTGGGCTGGAGGTTGGTAAGTCCCAAAGTTTTCAAATTCTTAAGGAGACATCCCAGTGGGGAGTCTTCACATGGGGCTGACTGAATGTTGCCCATGGTGACAACCAGAAGAAAGAAAAGGACTTTTCAGGGATGGCCATATGTCAAAAGAAGAGAGTCTAAGAGAGGCATCCCTGACTCAGACGACCTTGAGATCTGATCAGACATCAGGTGTCCCTGAGACCTGAGTCAAACCGAGACCTAGAAACCTAGAGATCTGCCCAGACAGCAGGAGTCCCTGAGTTCTGACCCAGACCAAACCCCAGAGATCTTCCCCAAAGCCAGGTGTTCTGGGTCTGGGTGGCTGGAGAGGTGGTTAGGAAGTGTCCTTCCAAGGCATCTCCTGAGAATTGTAGACCCAGTACCGGGTTTTCCATTCTAAACCAAAACCAAACCAAAGCTACCACTCTTAGCCTCATGCATATGACTACTTCCAGAGCTCAGGAGACCCCCTGAGTACCGAATGGTGTTGAGGGCACCGAGAAGGATGTCCTGGGAGTTGTGCACAGAGACGGGAACAGTCTTGAGACAGAGTTGGAAAAGAAAGTCCCCATACAGGCCACCAAAATATTAGGGTGGGGGCTTGTACTGCAAGCTGAGAAAGAATTCTCAACTCAGGAGATTAGAATGGGTTTTAATGCAAGAAGTTTGTTTTACTTTCCAAGGGAGGAAAGAGCATGGCATGAATGGAAGAACTGAGCTCTGAGAGTGAGTGGCTTGGGCTTTTGTTGGGATAAAGCATAGAGTAGTTATTGCTGGGAAATGCTAACAGGAGGGGCAGTTGTGGTTTTTGTTTTTTTTCCCCTTCTGTACTAGACTGGCTTTAGTGCGCTTCTCAGAATGTGGTCTGGCAGATGTGGAGGAGGCTACATGCCTTTTTCTTTCTGCTCAGTACTGTTTTCCAGTTCTGTAAAACAAGTTCTTAAAAAAACAAGTTAAGCCACGGGTGGTTAAGCAAACAAAGGGACGGTTGTGTGCAGCGATTTTTTTCCTGTTAGATGGTTTACTAGCAATGCCATCCTTACAGGAAGTAGTAATATGGGTGTCTGAGCAACATTTGATGGTCAGGACAGTGAGTTAAAAACTAGCACAGGTACCCCTGAAGCATGATAGATGGCAACAGAAGGGCCAATTTGGTTTCAAAGAAATAACTGATGGGGTGGTACCCTCACGTCTGTGTCTACTACTTCTGAACCAAAAACAAACGTTCAAACTACTTTTATGAATATTGAGACCAAGAAAACCACAGGGGTGAGGGTAGTCTAGAAATGTAAATTTTTATGGTATTCCACTAATTAATAAGCCACAGGATAGAATATTTCATATTAAAAATGTTTTGTAGGTGTGGGTTTCAGGGTTTAAAAATGAACCCACACATGTTCAGAGAATTGACAAACCAGAGAAATTTAAAAATTGCATCACTATGAAAAGAAAGAAGCATACTGCCCAGAGGGAAAATGAAGATAAATTTTAATATGGGTCAAATGAAGCAGAAAGGTGAAATGTATGGTAAAGTGTTCTAGACCTGCCCTCTTCAACGCCATAGCCACATGTGGCTACTTACATTTAAATTAATTAAGAGGACATACAGTTTAAAATTCAGTTCCCATCACCTTGATATATCTCAGGTGCTCAGGGGCTCCATGTGGTGAGTAGCTGCCCCACTGGATGGAGCAGACGCAGGCCAAGCCACCACTGTGTACAGCGCGTCAGCCAGCACTGATGTAGACATCTGCCAACACCTTTTATACTAAATAGCGTGTATCTGACAAATTGCAAATTGTCCACCACTCAGTGAGAATCCTGAGTTAAATCAAAAGCAGTAGGTCATTCTTTTTCACGCCAAATTCTGACGGAAGAATTGGTTGGGAGACAGGAGCCTTGTCATCCTGAGATGGGGTGGGGTGGGGTGGTCTGCTGTCCCTGGAGTGCTATAGCAAGAGGCTGAAAAAGGGAAAGTGAGTGAAAGAGGAAAGCTCCTCAGTGTGCAAATGTGACACTGCAACCATCCATAACCCTGTGAGAATAAGTAATGAACTAGGGTGGCTTCAGAGGGATGCCATGTTAGGCGTGTGTGCAATACATGTATACAGAGGATAGGATGGTCATCCACTTAGCAAGGATTTGTTGAGGGCCTATTACGTGCCAAGGACACAGGAACAAGACGGTGCACTGTGGAAAGCATCAGGAACACTAGCATCCAGAGAAAGCCAACACTTAAGAGAAACATTTTTAGAGAAATTAGACCAAAGGAAAGACTGACCCAATATTTGGATACATAATGTGATTGACATTAATGTTGGGAAGAAAGAGTATTATCTTTCAGTTAATTTCTCAACTCCTGGAAAGTTTAGAACAGACCTGGTTTGGAGGAAATTGAATCTGAGATAGTCAAGAAGATAGTGGCACCTCGATGCTTCAAATGATGGAGTCAGCAGAAACAGGGCCAGGAGATACCCTGCCTCTTTCTGTTGGCAGACGGTGGTCTCCACTGTACCTTCCTGCCCCTTCGTAGGGGGCAACAGGACCCAGGCATAAGACCATAGAGAGGACTCACGAAAGGCAAGGTTGTCACCTAGCAGCACAACCCAGTGGCTGACAGGATGCAGACTCAGCTAGAGATTCCTGAGAGAGCAGGGTCGCAGTAAAGGAAAGGACTGAAGTGACATAGTTTGTGAACGCATCAGGCTAGTATCTCTTGTTCTTCTAGACGCATCCATTTGTACATTTATATTGCTATGTGTGCAGGTGCTTTTTCTTTAAACCTTAATTTCATAGTAATTAATCTCCCTTTTAAGCCACTGAGATGACACAGGAAGAGCACAGAAGGATCTGGGGACTTGAATCTCCTCTTATTGCCTGTTTGACCTTAGGCAAGTTACTCACCTTATGTGAGCTACGGTTTTCTCATCAGTACAATGTGGATGTGGTGCTTTGGCATGGTGAGGACTAAACAAAGTGACATTTAGACATTAGGGTGGATTGTAGCTGGCTGCATTCAGTAAGTGCTTTCTCTCTTCAGTGAGTGCATTTCCCACCCTTAAACAGCTAACCAGAATGCAAGACAGAGCACTCTTCCGTGCCATGGGTGATGCTGACTGTGGCAGCGTTCCAGGCTGGAGACTTGACCAGCGGTTGGTGGAGATGGAGGCTGCAGTCCTTGGGATGTTTCTTGCTGAGGAAATGGAAAACTTCCAAAAATCATAGTTGTTAATATTTGCAGAGTTCTGGAGAACAAAAAAGAGCCAGAGATGGGAGGGAGAATAAAGATGGATTTCAGAAACTACAGGTCAAAGAGCTGTGGAAGATTCTAGAAAGGAACGTTTAACAAATGATGTGAATACTTTATGAGAATCAGAAATCATCTGAATTCACTAGATTATGAAAAAAAAAGTCAACATTGTTAAAGAGGTCTGTAGATTAGTACATTAGGTGAATGCCAAAGCCACAGAGCATCTTAGTTTCTTTGAAGAATTTGTAAGAACTTGAGTATATGCCTTGCGGAGAAGAGAGGAAAAGGAAAATGGGCCAGACGGCAATACAGTTGGAGAATCGATAGCTGATCAGATCTGCAGCTGTGCCCGCCGCGCTGAATAATGAATGCATCAGTGTCCACAGGGAAGAGAGTCTCAGGTGCCGCTGATAACAGGCCATGGCCTTGGCTCTCGGTCCGCTCCACACTCTGGTGGGAAACCGAGGTAAAGTTCATAACAAAAACCTCAACTGCTCTGAGGATGAAAAAAGAAAGTCAGCGTTCACTGAACTAGGAATTGAAACACCTGAAAAGCGGGAATAACAGGAACAATTTTAGCATCCTGAGCCGGGGCGGAGGCGCAGGCCGGGGCCGACAGCAACCGGGAGAAAGCCCGGGTCTCGCTGCGCCCGCGCCGGGCATCTCTCCGCTGGGACTCGCATTGGCGACACTCTCGGTGCGCGGTGGCCCCGGGATCCAGAACGAGGCGGTGCCGTCCCCGCCGGGCGCCTCCTGCAGCTTCCTCCCCGGCAGGCGCGACCTCGGGAGCCACCGTCCAGGTCGGGGACCGGGCGGCGCTCGCCACGCCGACGCTGGAAACGCTCAGAGGCTGCGGACACCTTCCCTTCCCTTCCCTTCCCTTCCCTTCCAGAACGTTCAGCGCCAGGAATCGTCCGCGCCTGGAACTTTCTCAGCTACAAGAACTGCCCGTCACCAGCGCGAGTCCCCGCCCCGGCCCACACCCTCCGAGGCGCGTTTGCAGCCCCGCGCTGCCCTCCCGGTGCCCGAGCCTCTGGCCCTACAGCCCCCGAGCGCCCGGGCGTTGCCTGGCAACTACGCAGCGAGGGGATTGGCCGCGCGGGGCCCCGTGACCTCGCGGGATATACGTACTTCCTGCGCCCCCGGAAGTGGAGTAGCGCCAGGCTCTGCCCCGGGCAGAGGCGGAAGCGGAGTCGCCCCAGTGAGTCGTGTTGCCGCCGGCGCCTCAGCCCAGCTGCGCGCCTCGGCCCATGGCCTCTTACTCCTACCGCCCCGGCCCCGGGGCCGGCCCCGGCCCTACTGCGGGCCCGGCGCTACCGGATCAGAGCTTCCTGTGGAACGTCTTCCAGAGGTGAGGCCTGGCGCCGCCCGGGCACCTCCGCGGCTCCTGCCCTGTCCTCTCGGCCTCCCCCTTGGCCCCTTAGCTCGTCCCCTCGGCCTCCCCGGGTCCTGCCCCGTCTCCCTCTGGCGCCCTCCCGGCCTCTTTCCCCGTCCCCCTCCCCAGCCTCCGGCGTGTGCCCTTCGGTCTCCCTGGACCCCTACCCCGTCCCTCCGGTCCCCTTCAGCCTCCCCCTCGGCCCCCTGCCCGGGCCCCCACCGGCACTCCGGGCCCCTCCCGAGGTGCAGCGCCGACCGAAGTCGCGGCCGCAAGGTCCTGGAGCTCGACCTTTCTCCCCGCCCCAGGAACCACCAAGTGGAAGCTCTCCCAGGAATGCTTGTGTTAGGAGAGCAGAAACAGGCTTTCCAGCGCTGTTAAAATGGCAGTAGCCAGAGAAGCAGCAGGGATACCTGGCGTTCGCTTGGGGCAGGTGATCTTTACGGCAACGCCTTCTTCCCTAGTTGTCCTTCCGCTGAATGGATGGCCGAAACTCGAGTGACTCATGGCCAGGGAATGACTTAATTGCCTGAGGGAATTTTTTCCTGTTTGTGAAAAAGAGAATCTGGTTCAGGTGTGAATTCAGACAGGCCAGGGGAGGAAGCCAGGGAAGGCTCGAGATGGGGACACAAAAGAGAACAGATGATCCGCCTTTTAGGGGTTTTGGCACTTGGGGCATTTCCTTTATCCCCTAACAGAATGAAGGAGCAAAAGCGAAAGGTCTACTAGAGAGGGCATTCCAGACCCTAGTGTATCATCGACAGAGAGTTAAGCATATGTTTTGCATTTCTTACACTTTTACTCAACAGCTTAACTGGTGGTCTTGATTTTGCAGGGTTGATAAAGACAGGAGTGGAGTGATATCGGACAACGAGCTCCAGCAAGCACTGTCCAATGGTGAGTGGGCCAGTAGTACTTGGCTCTTAGGACTAGTAAATTGCAAGCCTGATCTACTTGCAGTAAATAACTTCCTTTCTGGAATTTATTTTCCAAGCACAAAGGAATCGCTAAGACAAGCTAGTATTGCTGTCCTGTGGTGGAGATGTTTCTGCTTTACCCTGCGCCATGCCTTCCTGGGTATTACTGTCATCGCTGCTTGGATTGCCTTGCCGAGGAGCTAGCTGCAGGGCTGTAGGCATGAGTATAGGAAATGTTTCTTGAGAAATGGAATCTGGGGTGTAGATTTTAGGAGAGGAGTAGAAAGTTTAGCTTTGTACAGCAAGAATTTTGTAGGTATTTTGAAGGTCCTTGTATTCCTTAGGTAACTGAATCCGAATGACATTGAAGAGGTTGTCAGTGATATTGGGGGGGTGATTGTTCTGTGGGAATGTGGTTGCTAGGTTGCTATAGAAACTGCTGAGCCTCTCGGGCCAAATTCCTGGGGAAATTATAGAGAATATTGGAGGTGCTGGCAGCAGAATTGTGGGTAGGTATTCTTATCAGAGTGAAGAACACTGGGCATTCAGGTCGGGGATGAGAGGATGATGGTCCTTGTGCGATGGTCGGGGGCTCTCCCTGGAATTATGTTCTTGGTGGTTTCAGTGTGATTAATCTACACTAGTACTGATAGAAACATTTTACTCCATTAATTACCTGATTGCTGCTTTTTTTTTTGTAATCCTTCAAATGCAGGCATCTTTTCTGATTGTTATGATTATGGTTTGCCTTTCCAGAGGTGAGTCCTTTGCGCTAGAAAAGGGATCTCTTTCAAGATATGAAAATCTCATCTTTGTTAGCGGACAGCAAGCAGGCTGTTGCAGGAGGCTGGATTGGGGAGTGGGAGACGCCGGCTGCTGGACTCTGCCTCACAGTGTTGGAGCGAGGGTTGGAGGAGAACCCCTCGCCTTTGGCACATGCTAGGCATTCAGCATTAATGTCTAATGGTTTGTGTTAAGCTGAGGATTTGTGTTTTCAGAGCAACATGTTTACCTGTAGAGTGGTAGATGAGACTGACCTCATTTCCTAGTAGTTGCCATGTGGGCCACAGATACTGGTATGTTATTTCACATGCATATATATAGATCGTTTTCAGGAATTTAAGAAATTTCGTGATCTCTGCCCTGATGATTGTGCCATTTTGATTTTTCTATTTTCTGATCATTATTAAATCCTTTTTATTTTTTATTTGCATCTCCAGTGCTTGAGTTATACTCAGGAGAAGTACAAGGAAGTGTTACTAGAAAGAACTGGCTACAATTTGGCAAATCTTAGCTTAAACTTTCTAAATGTTAACCAAAGTGGATGATTTCTTCACATAACATGTTAAATATGGTTAAGTGGCCACCAGATTTAAGTGGGCAGTCACCATGGTGGTAGATTGGTGATAGGTGCTACATGGAGTGCCCTCCTCAGAGGTCAGGCCTCAGAGGTATTCATTTTGAGTGGTTTTTCAGTTTTACTCCAGTTTGAGCATTCGCGTTGAGGCCCTATGATTTTCCACGTGTGTCTGCCTTTTGGTATCTACTGAATGTCTCAGCTGGACCATTCTGGTCCGCAGGGCCCCCTGGGCCCCCACTTGCCCTGGGGTCTGCACTCCTGCCTTCATCTCTGGGGGTTGCAGCCTTCAAGATACTGTCCAAGCACCTGTTCTCTAAGGTGAGTGTGTGCTGCCGCCATCAGAAAACATGGCTCTTTCTCTGATACACACCTTTCTCCTCGTGTGATATTGTCGCTGTTGTAGCTTGCTCTTGCTACTGCACTGTGAGCTTCAAGATGGAAGGTGCACAGTGTGTGTACAGGCACACAGCATTTGCCCTTGGGTAGACACATGTCAGTTCTCTTCGTCTCCTCTTTGTATTCCTGTACTAACATGATTGAAATTATTTAGACTTATAAGTGTTCTCCCAGAATTAGGCTTCTCTTTTGCTAGGTTATTAGGGTATTTCAGGAAATTAATTTAATTCACGTATTACTGGTAGAAAAACTAAAGTTACAAAATAGCATGATTTCTCACTTCATTTAAATTTGTACTGTTGAATGTTCTCTATTCAAATCTAGTTAAAACCATACTGAGAAAGGTTTGTGGATCCCTTACACTGGTTCTTTATAAGACTTGTTTTCACAGGAGAGCTTCTAAAAATGACGGCTCTGGGGGAGGTCTGCGGTTAACAGGTATGAAGAAAGACAGAAGAGGGCTGTTCTCTAGCCTTTTTGAAATAACATGTCACAAATTATCTTGAGTTTAGTACCTTTTGGGATTTTTTTTTTCACTCTCACATATTTCTTGGAATTATGAGAAATTAATTCTTCTCAAGCCTCTTTTTTTTGCTTCCAAAGTAGGTTTTCCTTAATGTATTGATGTATTTCGAGGGGGCATTTTTTAGCTGTGCTTTAGAAAAAAATAATACTTATTAAATTCTTTTGAAGGTATTTTTATCAAATAGAGTTGTAGCTCTCTTGGGAACCCCATATTACAAAGAAATGAGAAAATCGACCACTCAAGTAGGACAGTTCTGTGTAGAACACTTGTCGGGTCATACCACTGCCCTTACCACACACAGGCCCACTGGTGGCTGATGATACTGGTTACCCTGGTGAGGAAGCAGAGCGAGTTAGAGACTCACCTCAGCTTTGATCTCCTGTGTGGGAAAGGGTTGCTCAGACCTTGCACCTTCCCAGGGGGGCCCTGTTTGGTGACTGGCCTCGGCTGGCTTCTGGGATGTTCTGACTGAGCCTTGAGCCTCGCACCACGTTGCCCCACTTTTTCTAGACAGCCAGAGCCTCAGTTGCTGGCCCCCAGGAAAAACCCAGGCTCAGGAGAGCCTCCCTGCTTGGCTCTGCTGCTCGCTGTGTCTTGTAAATCCTGAATTTTGCCATCATGCCACTCTGTGGTCACAGCTTTTTGCTGGAGGGATTAAGCACATCCTTTGAGTCTTGGCTGGGAGAGGACTCTGGAATCTTGTGCCTGGTTTCTCCACTGGCCCTTTCCCTTTGCTGGTTTTACTCAGTATCCTTCCTCTGTAATAAACCATAACCATGAGTCCTGTGAGTCCCGGTGAGTCATCCAGCCCCATACAGCTGTCATGTTTGCTTGCCCCAGAAACTCGCCCTGCTAGAGCTTCATAGAGAAGCAGAGGAGGGGTTGGGATTTGGTGGACCTGGCTTTGGTGACAAGCTGCTCCACAACCTTGGGCCAATCACAGCATTTCTGGCCTCAGTTTCTTTGGATGTAAAAGTAAGACAACTGGAAGTTTAGATCCCTTTCTGCCTTCACCAAGCCTGTCTCCACCAGACTCTGCAACTCCTTCCCTTGGACTCAGCCTGGCACAGAACTGCACAGACAGAGTCTGTAGCAAAATTTAGTTTACAGTGTTTCACTATTAGACATTTAGATGGTTTCTAATTTTCATTAATGGAAATACTGTAAGAGTTTGTTTCATAATTTCATAGAACAAGTGTCTAGAAGTGGAATTTATCAGATCAGAGGATCTAAGCCTTGTTAATGCTGTTGATCATTATTCTGATTGCTTTTCAGAAAGGCCATATTTCTGGCTATGGCTGTGTGTAGCCAAAATAGAAGGTAACTGGTGAGATACCAGATTTTCTGAACCTGAAGAGGCACCAGAGACCTGGCACAATCCATGCACTAAATGCCAGTGCTGTGCCTGAGCTCTGTTCCAGAAGAAAGGTCCAGTGAGGCTGGGAGTCCCAGGGTCTGGTGCCGGAAAGTGGAAGAGGTTGCCAGTGACAATGTAGAAAAAGTATGGTTGAGTCCAGGTAGCTAGGTGTTTCAGCTGTGCGCATGTGAGTGAAGAGTTGACCTTTTACCACTCACTAAGGTCTTTATCAACAAGAATTTAAGTTTCTGATTAACAGGACATAATTTCAATAAAGAAAACTCTTTGATGAATAAAAAGACAACATATATTTGAAGAGCAGGGGTGGAGGTGGGGTTTTCCCTCCTTTTGAGAATGGAGGCAGTTATAAATTCCTAAAATCCTTTCTGTGCTTGAGGTTTAGGTGGGAAAAAGCACTAGAACATCTGTTGGTGATTTAACTCTACCTCTGTAGAACTGTGGAGTGTCGCTTAGAGCTTTAGCACTGTCCCCAGATTGTGGGCGGAAAAAGTTACATGTGCTTGATTTACGTGGACAATAATGTGAATGTTTCTGTTTCCTTTGATTCTTTGAGATGAATTTGAGACAAGGCTTACAGGTATAGCAGCCGTATATTTGTAATTTAAAGTCTGACAGGAAATCTTTTGCAAGCTGGGTGGTTCTGGCATCACTTAGACATGTTGGGAACTGGGGCTGGCCCAGGAAATCTGAGATAGAGGGTCCCTGGAGGTGAAGGGCTTATAAAAAAAATTTTCCTGTCTTCTGTGTTCTCTGCTTTCAGTAAGCTCTATGAAAAACTGCTTATATCACAGTGTGATTTTTTTTTTTTTTTTTTTTACAGAATCTGTATATTTATTTAATTAAAATTTTTTTTTCTTAAGAGACAGGGTGTCTCGCTCTGTTGCTCAGGCTGGAGTACAGTGTTGTGATCACAGCTCACTGCAGCCTCAAACTCTTGGACTCAATTGATCCTCCTCCTTCAGCCTCCCGAGAAGCTGGGGCTATAAGGGGTACCACCACGCCCAGCTAATTTTTCTATTTTTTTGTAAAGATGGGGTCTTGCTGTGTTGTCCAGGCTGGTCTTGAACTCCTGACCTCAAGCAGTTCCCCCACTTTGGCCTCCCAAAGTGCTGGGACTACTGGCATGAGCCACTGTGCCCGGCCCTAACACAGTATTAAAATCGCATGGGAACCCTGTCGTAAATGTGGTCTGTGTGGACTAAGATGTCATTATGCAGCCTGTGACTGTACTTAGATTTTCAGGCAGACACTCAGGTGTATTTAATGCCTAGCATAACCAAAATATCAAATGTCCGGCTCACCGTGGGTCATTAAGCTTTGATGTTTAGTCTTAGGACCTGGCACACGTGAAGGGTCAGTTAAATGTTGGCTGTTAGTATCACATGGTTTCTGCGGAGCCGTCAGGCCCCGTGTGGGCAGCAGGAAGGGCGAGTGGAGACACCAGGAGCGTGTGTTAAATTGAGCAGATTTACAGTCAAGGCAGTGTTACAGTATTACAGACACGCTTCTGCCTCTGTTCCTCGGCCCTTGTGGCAGGTGAGGGGCAGCCTCCACCTGATCCTTGACTCAGCCTGGGGCAGCCTCTTCTCTCCCAAGCCTCAGACCCTCCTGCAATCCTCAGAATATCCCAGAAGACTCCTGTATGGCTATGTGGTTCCCTCTAGGCCCCAGCTCTCAGGAATATGCCATGTGTGTGCCCGTCCAGGTGGCACCTGCCCCTCCTGTGCCTGCACTGCAGCATGATCTAACATTTCACTCGTGTTTCACCTGTGTGGCCCTGTTTGGCTGTGTTACTTGTTGAGAAGGCCCAGAGAGGCTAACGCTTTATGGGCAGTCAGGGCAGCCTCACGGTGCAGCCTCCACTGTGGGAGTTTAGGTCTCCTCCAAGAGGTCACAGTCCTCGCTCCAGCTCTGCGTGGGCACTGCAGGGCCACGAGTGTGTGTGGGCTCCTCCCTGCGGAAGACAGGAAACCAGAGGGCAGAGCCAGGGAGACATCCAGTGGGTGGGCTTGGCTCCTGGGGCTCCTTGTCAACAGTTATCCACGGGTGTAGACCTAGTTCAGTGCGTGTGGCAGGTGAGAATGAAGGCAGGCCGAATAGGATTGGATAGGGAAGTGGCACTCCTCTTCAGAATTTTCCTTTCTTTGCCTTGTGGGTTCTCTGTAACATATCTTTCCTTTTATAATATTAGTCTTCAGTAATACTGCCTTTTCCTAATGCTTTTATATACATACTCCAGTCCACTCTCCCCCCAAAGACCTGTAAAGCCTGCCACAGAGATGTTCCTGCCAACTGCAAATCTATTCAGTTTAACAAACGCTCACTGAGCGCTGCTGTGTGCCAGCCACAGCCGTCTTCCTGGGAAGAATGCAGGTGGGCAGGGTATGCCCAGGCAGAGTTGGGAGGTGCCCAGGGGGAGCAAGTGGATTTAACTTCTGGGCTGGGGGAACGTGGGGTCCTGGGGCAGGGTCTGAGGAAGGGAAGGTGGGAGTTGGGGGATGAATGCTTTGGGAGGGATACGTCAGGTTGAGAAAAAGCCCAGAGTGAGTGGGCAGGAGGAGGTTTGTGAGTCCGGAGTGACTGGGGGAAGGGGGGGAAGGACAAGGCCTGCCGACCCTGCCACCCACCACCCGCATTCCAGGCGGGAACCTCTAGCTCTGTGAACGGGAGCGCAGCGGTGTTGCTCTGTGAGGCTGAGCCGTCTCTCTGTGCCGCCCAGAACCGCAGCAGTCCTGTATGTAGAAGAAAAGATGGCGTTTTATACAAGTGGGGAATGGGGAGAGCCCCTGATCTTTCCTCATATTAAAAACATTTTTTTTTAGTCTGTTTTTAGTGAGTGTAAAATCGTTTGAAGGTACCAATCTCTCCGATAACAGGTTCCAGAACATCCCATCGTCATAGTTGAGACGTGGTTCTGAGTTGTCAGGTGTATCAGATTCAGCAATGAATCAAAGCATAGTATAGCCTACCTGTGCACAATTTCAAGGAAAATGGTATAATTCCCAGACGGTAATTTTAGGAGAAATTTTTAAAGTGTGATTTTATCACATGTTTTCAGTATGCTGTGACACGGTTACTGAGGGAAACATGAGGAGGTAACTGGTGCTCACGCCTATGTGTAGAATCACTGGGACTGCAGAGTGATCGAGCCGCACGCTCGGGGTCTTTGCGACTCCAGCACCTCAGGTGCTGGTGGTCTTTGTGGCCAGATCTTCTGAAACGGGGATTAGTGACGTTCCAGACAGAGCTAAGTGGGACCTTCTGAACTTGCCTGGTGGCTGTGTGTCTGGAAAATTCAGTAAATTAAAGTAAATAAAACCATCTATTGGATATAATATTAAGCAAGAGTCAGCTTCCAGCCTCAGATAATTATAACTCTTTCGGATATTCGACAGGACACGAAGGTCTCCGGGGCCTGACCAGGAAGCTTTGGTGCTTTGTCATGGCAGCCAGAACATCCAGGGTCCCCTGGAGCTGTGCCCGTGAGCGCCACTGCTCTGGAGCACAGGACGGCCTCTCACTGAGCCCGCAGCTGCAGATCAGAGCTGACAGTTCCCTGCAACAATGCCTTTCTTCCAGTTTAACGTGTGTGTTTGTTTTCAGGCACGTGGACTCCGTTTAACCCAGTGACTGTGCGGTCGATCATATGTGAGTATCTGCAGACAGACAGGTGGCTGCCTGTCCTCTGTCCTGCTTGGGCGCTGGTCGTGCCTCCTGACCTGTGGTCCTGGCTTCTCCTTCCCTTCTGGAGCTACAGCTCGGTGGGCGCTGGATCCTGCTACCCTCCCTGTTTCAGCACCTCTTCTTGCTATGGGTGTTTGCTTCCACTAATTCTTTATTTTTAATTTACTGTTTAACCCATCCTTTCAGTTTCTAATTCTCAAGATTATATGTATTTAAAATGTCTAAATTATTTAGTTCCAAGACTTACCTTTTTTT
>VBSM01003197.1:0-10042 GCA_008086735.1 Cheirogaleus medius | reverse complement strand
CTCACAGCAACCTCAAATTCCTGGGCTCAAGGGATCCTTCTGCCTCAGCCTCCCAAATAGCTGGGTCTACCAGTGCATGTCACCACGTCCAGCTAATTTTTTCTATTTTTAGTAGAGACAGGGTCTTGCTCTTGTGCAGGCTAATCGCAAACTCCTGACCTTAAGTGGTCCTCCCGCCTTGGCCTCCCAGAGTGCTGGGATCACAGGTGTGAGCCACCACACCTGACCAGTTGTAGATTCATGTGTATCTGGATCTGGAGTTAGACTGAAAGCTGACAGGTGAGGGTCTTTTTCCTGATTAAAGCAGGTTCCCGTGACGTGGGGCTGTTCTGAGCCTTCCACCAGTGCTGTGGTCCCTGGGGCAGGGGGAGGGGCAGCTCTAGGAATTAGATTTGTGTTCTGGGCCACTCAGCCTCACTGTCCTCGCTTTCTTCCTGGTAAAGCAAACATGCCCACCAGAGAATTTGCTTTTCAGGACCTACTTCAGTGAAAAGTATTGTTTTTATTTCTGTTACTGCTCTTCCTGTGTGTCTTGCTCACACCGCCCTTAGCACGGTCTGCCTCACAGCTGTGAGAGTGTTCTGCCAGTGGGATTTGGGGGCCAGGCTCCGTGCCAGTCTCCCACAGCCCCCCAGGGCAGAGGTGGCAAGACTTTTAGGACTTAGCCCCTGACTTTGACAAACAAGCGGTTATTAACCACACGCAGTTAGCGATTAGCAGGTACCACACGGGGTCCTGAAGGACTAAGACTGGCAGGGTCCCTGGGGGGAGTTTGCTGTGATTAAAATGTCCTCTTTTCTCAGCTATGTTTGACCGGGAGAACAAGGCCGGCGTGAACTTCAGCGAGTTCACGGGCGTGTGGAAGTACATCACAGACTGGCAGAACGTCTTCCGCACCTACGACAGAGACAACTCCGGCATGATCGACAAGAACGAGCTCAAGCAAGCCCTCTCAGGTTTTGGTAACGCATTTCTCTCGATTGTGTAGTGTATTTCATTTTGGAGCCTCAGAGCCAGTGAAAGTTTTTTCCTTACTGTGTTGAACTTACTGGTTTTTAAATGCAGTCTATGTAAAAGTTTTGTTTACCTCACACAGGTTCATATTTTGATACTGTTTACTTCACGAAGGCCATATTTGACAGGGGCACTTTTACGCAGTTTTCCATCCAAAATGAGATAAGGGCTATGCAAATCGTCCACCTTGTGTGAAACGGAATGGTGTCATGGACAAAATTGAGAATGTGGCTTTGGAAACAGTGGTTTGTAGTGGGTAAAGCAAAAGATGGCGTGGGGCTGCCTGTGTTTCATGACACGTCAGAATATGTGGAAAAGATGACAAAATAACCCTCAGAAGCGATTCTGTAAGTTACGGGTCTGACTCTTGCACGGAGAGTTAGAGCATAGGAGCGTGTGCCCATTCTCAAGTGTACTTCCCACGTGTGTGCTTGGCGTGTGCACACACATGGACATGTGTGTCAGGTTTGGGTGTGTGGCGGCGTGCTGTGCTTCTCAGGCGTGTCCATAGTACCTGTCCAGAGCGCACCCAGTGGCTTCCCGGTGCTAGTCTTGGGTCTGAGAGGACACTGAAATGGTTGGGACTAGCCCAGGGCCGGTCATGGTGACACCGAGATTCTGGTCTGGGGTGACTGCGCTCAGCGCTCTGTTCGCCTAGCCTGCCGTGCTGTGTGCAGAAGGCTGATTATAAATGTCTTCTAGGAAAAATAAGAGAAGTTATTAATCTAAAGTACGTCATTTCTTGTGGCTTCTGCCCTTCTTCCCGGTTTTCCTTCCAGCACATGCTTCGTGCTTTCCTTTTCCTCTTTCC
The DNA here is from genome assembly GCA_008086735.1 of Cheirogaleus medius. Lineage (NCBI taxonomy): Eukaryota > Metazoa > Chordata > Mammalia > Primates > Cheirogaleidae > Cheirogaleus > Cheirogaleus medius. The sequence continues at coordinate 8,217 of VBSM01003197.1, read as the reverse complement.
TTTCTTGCCTGCGGACGTGTCTGTAGGGCCAGCGAAAGGTGCTGGGTCTCCACAGGGAGTCCTGTAGTCCTGTGCTGAGCTCCCCAGCTGCGGGCCAGGATTTGGGTAGGATGGCTCCGACTTGGGACTTGGAGTGCAGCTGACCCTGCTGCGCCTTGGGTGGGGGGAGCTGTAGAGCGTCTGGCTCCTCTTCCCGGGGGCAGGTGTGGAAGGCAAGGTGGGAAGGACACGGCCCTCCTGGAGTGCAGTGCTGCCAGGTGGGCAAGGGCCGCGTGGACATAGGGACCAGCCAGTGGCCACAGACAGGTGGCAAGTTCAGGACGGTCATCCTGTCCTAAGCTCATCAGGCCCTGGAGCTCCCCTTTTGCTTAGTACCAGTGACCATCGGGTCCTCGGAGCTCACAGTGGAAACATTGGTGTAGGCACCTCAGGCCTCTGCCTCTTGGTCAGATCAAGAATGCTCCAGAAAACTCCGCCCGTGGCCATGGCAGGAGGCATGACCCTTTCTTGTGGTCCAGAACCGGCTTTAGCTGGGTTGCAGCAAACCCTTCCTTGTTCCTGTTCTTTTCCTGAAGAGAAATGTTCTGTGGGCACATTTCTTTGGTTGTCCTAAAGAGTTTCCTCCTGTGTCTGCTCCTTGGTTTCCTGGGGTGCTCTCCTTGTCTCTTCTGTGGAAAGGAGTGTTGTCATCCTTCTTGCAGGTTAGCTGTTGGAAAGTTTTTTTGGTAGTAAAACCGTTAGGAAGTTGGCTTAGAAGCAAGAATTCCTGTTCTGTCTTGACTCCTCAGAGCAGATGTTTTGCTCTCAGATAGACAGGAGGCTGCATGTCAGCTTGGTAGCCGGCATGGGGGGCTCACGGGTCAGAGGAGCTGCAGGGCTTCGCTTCAGGGGTCTCGGGCCAGGCCTGGCGCAGTGTGGCTCTGATAGGACCCCGCGGTGGGTGGTATCCTCCACCCATCCATGTCTTTGAACCTTCATTGTTAATGTTGTGTGCCAGCTTCAGAGTCCCGGATGAGAGATGGGTGAGGTTCGTCCTCGAACTCGGGTGCTCGCCGCCCCAGGGCTGACCCCCTCAGCAGGCGCAGCGTAGGTCGCTGGTTTACCTGAAGTTCAGTTCACACGCAGGAACCCCCTCTGTGGGGCAGGGCACGTCGACGGAGGCAGCTGGGCAGAGGACAGCCCCTGTACCCAGACTCCCCACCCCACTCCCCAAGTGTCCCCTCCCTTCTCCAGCTCAGGCAACCACGGCCAGTTTCAGCCTTTTTGCATCTTTTTGCTGCTTTTGCGCATCTTCCTTTTATGACTGAGGCATTCTGAGCAAGTCCAAGGCCCGTGCTGTGTTTTCCCAGCATGTTCACTGGCCATCCCGGGGCAGGTGGACGTGTGCCGACGACGCTGGCACGGTGTGCTTTTATGGCGGTTCCGCCTGCATGAGGGTCTGAGGCCCAGAGCAACTCTGCCCCCTTTCTGTGCCTTGGCGGCTTGGAGACTCCAGGGTCGGCGCCCTGTGCAGTGTGAGGGTCTTTGTGGAGTCATTTAACTTGCCCCTGGTGGTTAGTTGACGTCCAGCTTTTCCCAGATGGTCACATGAGGACACCCAGGCAGGCTGTGCTGCCGGGAGTGACGGTGGGTCTGGGCGCACAGCCTGGTGCTGGCCGTCCTGCCTGCCAGCCATGCGGCCTGACCCGGACGTGTCTGCAGGTGATTTGCTGGTCGAGAGGGACTTTGCTGCACCCACAAGGGCTGTGTGGTTCCTGAAGTACAGGCACGGGGACAGGTGCTCCTCTCCCCATTGGATGATGCCACTGTCACCTCTGGGGGCTTGAGAAGACGCAGGGAAGGGCTGGGGGGTTGAGGAGCGTCTCCACGCTGCCCACCCTGATCCTGCACCGGCTGAGGCACGGTCTCCACCCTGACTTCCTAGGGTGGGCAGCGGAGCCCACCTGGTTTGGAGCTGGGGTCCCGCTCATGCACCAAACCCCCACAGGCCAGAGAGGGCCCCAGGGGGCTTGTCCTGCTGGGCAGGTGCAGCTTGTTTTCCCTGGGAGGCAGAGTAAGCGACTTACGTGGAGGTCAAGGCTCTGTTAAGCTCATTCATGGGATTTCAAAGTCGGGGGCTTTTGTCCAAAAGAGTGGAATGGCCATAGAAAGGGGGTGTCAGGTGTGGCCCTCAGGTGAGCGTGCTGGCCTGGCGGGCAGCCTCTTGATTCCTGTGGCCACGTCATTCTCAGAGAACAGTTTTCTGCCAGGGTTCTTTTTATAGTCCGTTCATCATTCATTTTATTAGTCTGGTTCTGTTTTTGTTTTTCCTACGATAGTACTGATGACCAGGAAAATCGGAAGTTAATTCCAGGAGCACTGGACTTGCTCCCATTGTCTCTGCAAACTGGAAATCCTGTGTGTCTGTCACTCTCCTCTGTCCTTCTCCCATCTTGGCAGGAGGCCAGCGATGGCTCCTGTCCCCTGTGCACACCGCACACCTAGGGACTGTGTCCCAGGCTCTGTCCTCCATAGGTCAGGGCTCAGCCTGGCAGCTGCCGCACCTGGTGCGGGTGGAAGAGGTGGAACTGACAGACTGGCTGGGCAGAGGGGTCGTGTGCACCACCCCTCTGTCTCCTTCCAGCTCCAGTGGGGTGGGGGGTCTCTCTTCTGCTCAGCTTGCAGGGAAAGGGAGCCTGAGGTGACTCCATCATCACATGTTTAGGGCCCCTGAACTTAAGTCACTGAACGCCCTGACCACTCTGGAAGGTACTATGTACATGCTTGCATGTGTGAATCTTATCAGTAAAATGATTAAGTGTTCGTATAGGTAATTAACTATGACATTCACTCAGACAATAGGTATACATATCCTTGCAAAGATTCCAACAAGACTGCAAACCTGTAAAAATATTTTGGCACCTGCATCTTGTCTCCTGAATCAGTCACACAGGTAGCGGGTTAGGAGGAAGGGCGGGGACAGAAGCAGGCAGTTGTGTCCTCATCCAGAGTGGCCTCCAGGCTGGTCTGTGGACATGCGGGACATCCACACATCTTCAGAGCCATCCCCCTACTGGAGATGTTTTTGGATATTCTGAGTAAATCGGAAATGGAATCCTAATGCCTGATGACCCTTTGGTGACTTTGGCCTTTGTCAGCCGGACTCCTCCACCCTTGTGCACCTCACTCCCGAGGTCGGGTGGACCCGTGTATATGGGAGTGTCCACCAGCCCCCCTGTTCCCTCACACTGATGTCTCCTGTAGCTGGAAGCCGTCTGTGGTAGTTCAGCTTTCAGAGCATCCTCTGGTGACTAGTAGCCCAGGGCAGTGACTCAGTCACAACTTTCTCATCTAGATGAACAAACATAACCACTGGGGTGGCGTGGAGTGAGAGGGTGTGCCTGAAACAGCCTCAGCTCTCAGGACAGGGACCGCTTCCAAGTCACTCCTCCTTCCAGGGAGATGCTGATCTTTAAGCTGGTTGCTTCGTGGCGCTGCAGATGTAAATGTATTACAGATTGATGTATTTAGGAAGCACGTCTCCGTTCTCAGAGTGCCTTCGAGTGAATTTGCACTTTTATTCCTACCCAGTCCTGCTGTTTGCTGTTACGAGGTCTTGTGAGGGGGGCCAGGGGCATAGATGCAGGCGCCTGCCCCCGGCCCCCTGCTTATGCTGGCTTTCCCTCCTCAAGGCTACCGGCTCTCGGACCAGTTCCACGACATCCTCATCCGGAAGTTCGACAGACAAGGACGGGGGCAGATCGCCTTTGATGACTTCATCCAGGGCTGCATCGTGCTCCAGGTGACCGGGCGGCGCTGGTGGGCGGGGTGGTGTGCTTGGCCTTCAGTGTAAGGAATCAGCTGGGTGTAGAATTAACTAGTTTTTGGAGCTTATAAAATTTGATCTCATCTTTAGAGAAGTAACTGGTTAATGGACATGTAAACAGTAGTGTTTAGAAAATATTAATATTATAGAACATCCCATTCAAGGAGAAGGTTTTATTCAATATCTAGCGGGTTATTTACATGTGTACTATGGCATTAAATATATTGTATTTTTACAAAAATCCTTTATTCTGAGAAAATAGGCAAGTTTTCTGTTGTGGTTGTCACTGTGTCCTGCCTTCATGGTGAAGTGAGCTACAGGCCTGGTCCTTAGGCCTCCCCCGTGGGATCAGAGCCCTTCCCAGACACGAGCATCTGGCAGAGGGCGTGACTTCGCTGACCCCTGGGGAGAGCTCTGTGCCCAGAGGGTTTCGTTCCCTACAGAGTTCTGTGGTGTCCGGCTGCCGGTCTCTCTGCTTTGCTACTGAGAAGGCAGTTGCAGAGAGCTCACAGGACTTGCCCAGAGACACACTAAGATGGAGACAGGGTTAAGGGGGCCCACTGGGCTGTTCCCACACAGACCCCTGCTGCTTCTAGGTGGATAACCAAGCTCCGTAGACTTAAGCTTCAGAAATGTTTTGTAAACCTTTATATCTTTGAAAATTTTTATTATGACAAATATCAGACAAAAACAATAGCCGAGACAGTAACAATGCACTCGGATTCAACATTATTACCTCTTGTCCAGTAAGTTGTAATATCTCCATGTACCTTCATACCCTGAGAGTGCCCGTGGCCACTAGGAAAAATCTCCTCAGAAGTGTTTTCCTCCTCCTGCTTTTTTCCAAAAAGAAAAAGGCTTTTTGAAAATTATATTTTACAAAATAACACGAGAACTTATAGACATCTTGGAAAAACACAAAATAAAGAAAGAAAAATTATCTATTATTTGTAGCCAGAGCTGTCTGCTGCTGCTGTCACTGTGGTTGGTCGTGTGCTGGTGCTCACACATGTGGGCACGTGGGAAGTAGCCATGCCACCCCGTCAGGCTGAGGAGTTGGGGGGAGGGGGCCCCTCCCTCAGGTCTGGATGTGAGTGGGCCGTTGTCACAGGAAATTGCACTGTGCCTGTTTATTCTTGTCATTAAAATTCTTCAGAGCTTTTACGGTTGCTCTGAGTCCATCTGGAAGTGGCACTTGTTTAGCTGTCCCTGTTATGGGGTATGGATGGCCACTCCCGTCCTCCGATATGGGGGTTAAATTTTGTAAAAGTCCTTTGTCTCTGACCTGACCTGGACCCTCAGCTGGCAGGGGGGCAGGCAGCGGGTGGGGCCCCCTCTGCTGTGGCAGGTTCTGGGAGGAGCCAAGGGGGGCTGCTTTCCCTGTGCCCTGAGCCCCACGTGGCCCAGGTGCCCAGCGTAGCAGCAGCGAGCCGTTGGGGAGGGGTCTTCCACGGGATAGTCGAGCAGTGGGAAGGGAGGGCTCAGGCCACCCGCCTCGCTCAGGGAACCAGGGCCTAGGCCAGAGCTTTCCTTCAGGGTTGCACCGGGCCTGTGTTCTCACCATGCCACACCCGTAGGCTCTGTCGTCTGGGGGAGAGCCCTGACTGGTGGGGTGGTCAGAGACCCCTGTGCTGGTGTCAGAGAGGAGGAAACATGTACGCTTCTGAAACTGGGTTCCTGAATGTCTTTTACCCAATCGTCTTGTTCCTTCTGCCTAATGTCAAGATCTGAATGCCTGTTTTTTCCCCCAGAGGTTGACGGATATATTCAGACGCTACGACACGGATCAGGATGGCTGGATTCAGGTGTCTTATGAACAGTATCTGTCCATGGTCTTCAGTATCGTATGACGCTGTCCTTTCGTGAATAACAGCACGGCTTACGGAAAAAAGACCCCAAACGCCAAATCTCTTACTTTTAATAGAACAGGATACGGACGCGGTTAGATGCCGTTGCTGTTCTCCCTTTAAATTTTACCACATGGGGACCTGGCTGTACATAAGTGGATAAGCTGATCAACGTTTTTGCAATTGTGATAGTGGCTACATCATTATATTACGAACATTGGGTTTGGTGACTGTTTTATCGTGCCATGAGGTAAACGTAATAATGTTTCTGCTTGCAGAAGAATGCATCATCTACTTTTCTAGATAATTCTGTAGTGAAAATGCTTTATTAGCCAATAGAAATTTTAAAATAATATGGAACTTGCACAGAAGGCTTTTCACGTGCCTTACTTTTTTAAAAAGGAGTTTATTGTATCATTGGGTATGCAACCCAAGCAATAAAGTGAACGGCACAAACGCAGGGTGTACTTTTGGCTTTTCAAATCATCGTCCTGGGCCTTATGCCAGTGTTCACCACGGCAGGTGCGCTGACTTCTTGGGAGGTCCCAGGGTCCTGGGGACACCTTCTAGAATGTTCTCCAGCTCAGCCTGCGAAGCTTTGCTTATGAAAATCCACAAAGACTGTCCCGTCCTCCGATATGGGAGTTAAATTTTGTAAAAGTCCTTTGTCTGCATGAACAAACCCAAATCGGTTTAGCAAGTTGTGAATTTCTATGATTTATAAATGATCTAACCACACTACACTGCCAGTGTCTTAATTACAGATTTCAGACAACACTAGAGCAGTCGGCATAGCCAGCCATTTGTCTGTCACCCCACGGCCCTGCCTCCCTGACATCTCCTGGTACAGCCTGAAGTAGCCTGACAAGAATAAAGTGCTGTGACTGTGGCTGAGCTGCCTGTCTGCCTCGTTGTCCCGTGATGGAGTGAGCTGCCCCAGGGGCCTCGGGCCCAGCACTGCAGCGCTGGGCACCCGTCTGGGCCCGAGGCCCCTTGTCCTGGGACCACTCAGGGGCTCTGGGCCATATTTACTTGGCGGTGGGACCCATAACCTGTCTACTTTGCTTGGTTCCCTCTGGCTGGGGACCCCCTGGAACATGAGCCGAAGGCTCTCTGGAGTTGAAGGAAGAGGGGTGTCGGCTCAGTGGTCTGAGTGCTCCTGTGATCCAGGGTCAGCGGTCCTAGGCCTCTTCTCTGGTTCCCGGGCCCTGCTCTGCCCTCTGGGTTGGTGGGGGCCTCCCCTGGCCTATCGTCCTCCGCCCCTCCTTGGTGGCCACAATGCTGGGTGAGCCCACTGGCCAGGGCATGGGCTTCTTGCCCACCACAGCCTATGCTGTCTGTGGCCGCGTGGTGTCTGCAGGTCCCGGCTAGTGTGTATGTGAGGGGGCTGGGGGGCCATGAGGTTTGAGTCCTGGTGGGGTCTCATCAGAAATTGGGTTTTCTTGGGGTTCGCTAGAAGCCTTTGCCGGCCAGGGGTGGGGCCTGGCGCAGCAGGTTTCCTGTCTTTGGTGCCCGTGGTTACAGGGATGAGAAGGTCCCTGGCCATGGGTGTGTGTCGGGGGAGGGTGTGTGGGGTCCTCATCGAGGGGCTGCAGCAGAGCTGGGTGCCAGGGTCACTTGACAAAGGGTCTGTGGGGCTGAGACTGACCTTATGACCTCAGTCACTGACCCTAATGCCCAGATGCACACATCCAAGTGTCCCACCTCCCCCCCATCTCACGGGCCCCTTTACTGGACATCTTCCATTTGACACCCCCGACCTGCCTAGGGTCCTCAGGAGATACCCGATTCCTCTGTCACCAGCCCGCCAGCCTCCACGCTCAGGGTGAGGGCAGCTGCCCCAGCCGCCCCCAGCCCACATCGCACCCCTCAGGCCCTCCTGCCGGCTCCCCGCGCAGGGGAGGCCAGCCCTGCCCTGTGGTCTTCCTCAGCGCAGCTCACCCTGCTGTGCCCTGGCCCGGGCTCCTGGGAGCACTTCTGGAGGCCGGCTCTCAGAGCGGCCGCCACAGCGCTGACGTTCTTGGAGAGCCACCTGCCCCCAGGTGCAGAGCCAAGGTTTACCCTTCATGGATCTAGTGGGGGCCGACAGAGCTGATGCCAAGACGCCCATTCTCGTGTATTAGCTACTGGTGAAGGAATTCTGTAAACGTGTGATTGGCTCTATGTCCCCTGGAAGAAATCAGGTGCAGACCAGGTGAGATGGACCCTTTCGGAGAGAAGTTCAGATTGTGGCTGGACGGAGGTTTCTTCCTTCCTGTTCGCAGGGAGGGGCTGTTGCTCTGATGGAGATGATGTGGACAGCACTCCGCAGGTGTGGGGCCCGGTGCTCTCAGGTGTGAGGTACAGATACTATCAGATGTGTGGTACAGACGGTGTGTGGCACGGAGGCGGGTGTGTGGTACAGATGGTGTGTGGTACAGAGGCGGGTGTATGGTACAGATGTGGGTATGTGGTACACAGGCGGGGGTGTGGTACAGACGGTGTGTGGCACGGAGGCAGGTGTGTGGTACAGATGGTGTGTGGTACAGAGGCAGGTGTGTGGTACAGAGGTGGGTGTGTGGTTTG
>VBSM01003196.1:57376-73748 GCA_008086735.1 Cheirogaleus medius | reverse complement strand
GTGTTCACAGCAGCTCGGCTGCATGGCAGAGAGCCAGACGCCTGTCCGTGGCGGGTGCCGCGGCGCCTGGACCACGGGGCAGGACAGTGCGTGGCTGGTGAGGAACACGCTGAAGCTCTTTTGGCACGATGGAGAGAACTCCCCACCTCAGGGGTGAGTTGGAAAGGAAAGATTCAGAGATGAGATCATGGTATGATGTGATCTGTGGGCTTGTTTTTTTTTACTCTTTAAAACTTTTAAAATGATGGCAAGACATGCATGATATTGCCATTCTAACCATTTCAAAGCATGCAGGGACATTAAGTACATTCGCAGTGTTGTGCAACCATCACAACTTACCTTTTTGAAAAATGTTCAATCATAGTAAAAAAACACGTAACAAAATTTTGGTCCGAACCATTTTTAAGTGTGTGATTCAACAGTGTTGAGAATGTCTACACTGCCGTGCAGTGGATTTCCAGGACATTCCATCTCGCAAATCTGAAACTGTGCATTGAACAACTTCGCGTTCTCTGCTTCCCCGGCCCCGGCATCCACCCGCTGCCTTCTGCTCTGTGGGTTTGACTTCGTGGATGCCGCATGTGAGTGGAACTGAGTATCGTGCGGCTTTCTGTGACAGGCTTCTTTTGCTTAGCGTGACGTACTCAAGACTCGTCCACATCGTTGCACATCGAAGCATTTTCTTCCGTTTCCCTCCTACGCACACGCCACACATGTGGCTCAGCCACGCCTCTGCTGCCGGGCGCCTGGCCTGTTCCCGTCTCTTGGCTGCAGTGGACATGGCTGCGCAAACGTCCCTTTGAGAGCCTCTTTTTAACCCTCTGGGTACAGCCTAGACACGGAGTTGTGGGATCGGACGGTCATTCTCCTTCCAATTTCCAGGAGATCCTCAGCACTGTTCCCGTAGTGTCGCGCCATTCTGCGTCCCGCCGCAGGGCACAGGCCTCCGCTTCCTCCACGTCCTCCCTGGCACGGGTCGTTTTCTGTTTTGTTTTGTTTTTTCAGTGGCCACCGTGATGAGTGTGAGAAACCATCTCATTGTGCTTTGGGTTCCTATTTCTCTAATGATTAGTCCTGTTGAGATGATCTTTGTCCTTCTAAAAGAAACCATGGCTAGCCATGTCATGCATGCACATGTGTGTATTGTGTGTATTGTGCACATATGTGTATTGTGTGCATGTAACGTGGCCTCGCAGGTGTGGAGAGAAGACAGAGAAAAGGTACCCAAGCCTCCACGTGGTACCTGGTAAAAGTGGGGCTGGGCCGGGGCCGGGTGGGGAGGGTGGGTCAGAGGGGAAGGTGGGCCAGTGGGGAGGAGGGTTGCTGTGTGGTCCAGGCTGGTCTCGAACTCCTGACTCCAGCGATCCTCCTGCCTCGACCTCCCCCCAGAGTGCTGAGATTACAGGTGCGAGCCACTCTTTCTGTTCTGTTAATGGAGCCTATCACAGAGCAGAGGCCCTTAATTTAGACGAAGACCAATTAAAATTTTTCTTCTATGGATCATAGTTTTAATGTTGTAGTTAAGAAATCTTTTCCTAGCCCTAAGTCACAAAGATTTTTCTCCTATTTTTTAACTAGAAGTTTTTATAGTTTTTGGTTTTACTCTTAGGTCTATGGTGCATTTTGAGTTCATTTTTGTTTATGATAAGTGTATAGATTGAAGGCGGTTGGGCTTTTTTTTTGCACAGGGATACTAAATTGTTCTTGTACTAATTGTTCAGAAGACTACCCTTTCTCCATGGAGTCACCTTCATACATTTGTTAAAAATCAATCGATCGCTTTGTTTATATATATGCCAATACAAATATCACATTGTTTTGACCATTGTAGTTTATTATAAGTCTTGAAACCAGGTTCTTGGTTCTTTTTCAAAGTTGTTTTGGTCATTCTAGGTCCTTAGTATTTCTATATACATTTTAGAATCACCTTGCCGATTTCTACCCCCAAAAAACTCCTGGGACTTTGTTTTGTTTCTTACCTTCTAATTTTGAAATAATTATAAACCCACAAGAAGTTGCACAAACAGTACAGAGAGGTCTTGTGTACCCATCCCCCGCCTCCCCCATGGTGGCATCGTAGATAACCATCGTGTTTAATCAAAACCGGGACACAGGTAGGCATGACACAGCCACCTGGACCACAGGCCTCATTCGGGTGACCAGTCTGGGCGGGGTCTTGTTTATCTGGTGTGTTCTTGTGTGTGATTCTACAACGCTTGTCACGTGTGCAGAGTCACACAACCACCACCACAATCAGATCCAATCCTGACAGCCATCATGGCAAAACACGCCACGTGCCACCCTCTGCAATCACCCACCTGCAGCCCGGACAGCCACATGTCCCCACCCCCACTCCTGTCACTGTAGGAATGTTCTAGAAGTGGAAGTGTGCAGTATATGACCTTTGGAGACTGGCTTTCCTCACTCTGCTTAACGTCCTTAGCATCCACGCGAGTCACTGTGCATGTCCATCGTCCACTCTTTTGTCTCCGCATGGTGGTTCCACTGCGTGGGTTGGCCGGAGCTTTTCAACCGTCCACCCACCGAAGAACACTTGCGTGGCTTCCAGTTTGGAGCTGTTACAAATAAGCGACATTGCACATTCATGTACAGGTGCGTGTGAACGTAGGTTGTCCTGTCTCTGGGGTAAGTGTCCAGGAGTTCAAATGCTAGGTTGTATGGTAAGCGTAGGTTTAACTTTTTCTTTTAACGAATAAACTTTATTTTTGGAGCAGTTTTAGGTTCACAGTCAAATCGAGCAGAAAGTAAGAGAGTTTGCATACAACCCCAAACCACCCGCACGCGCAGCCTCCCGCCCTGTCCACACCCACCACAGTGGAACGTTGGTTACACGGACTCGTCATGACCCCAAGGTCCAGAGTTTACACAGGGCTCAGTCCTAGCGCTGGTGTTCTATGGGTTTGGACAAATGTCTGATGAGCTGTGGCCGCTACGGTATCACATGGAGAAACTGTACGCCCTGTTCATCTCTCCCTCCCCACCTCCCCACCCCGAAATCACTGATCTTTTGCTGTCTCCGAAGTTGTACCTTTTCCAGAATGTCATAGAGTTGGAAGCACATGGCCTTTCAGATCGGTTTCCTTCACTCAGTAACATGCATTTAAGGGTTTCCCATGCCTTTTCGGGGCTTGAGCGCTCATTTCTTTTTAGCACTGAATGACATTCCATTGTCTGGATGCGCTCACCTGCCGCAGGACATTCTGGCATTTCCAGGTTTGGGCAATTGTGGATAAAGCTGCTATAGATGTCCTGTGCAGGTTTCTGTGTAAACATAATCTCTGAATTCATTTGGGTAAGTACCAAGGAGTGTGACTGCTGGGTCATATGGTACGAGGATGTCCACAGGGCCAGGTGTGGTGGCTCACGCTTGTAATCCCAGCACTTTGGGAGGCTGAGACAGGAGTTCAAGGTTGTGGTGAGCTATGATAACACCACTGCACTCCAGCCTGGGTGACAGAGTAAAAAAAACAAGTATGTGCACAGTGGCTATACCATTTTGCATTCCCACCAGGAATGAATGAGGGTTCCACATCCTCTCCAGCTTTGGTGTTGTCAGTGGTTTGGATTTTGGCCATTCTCATAGGGGTGACATCTCATTCTCATGCCTAGTGATATCTGACAGGTAGTGGCATCTCACGGGAGTAGTGGTATCTCATGCGTAATGGTATCTCACGGGTAGAGGTATCTCATGGGTAGTGGTACCTCACGGGCAGTGGTACCTCATGGGGTAGTGGTACCTCATGGGGTAGAGGTATCTCACGGGTAGTGGTACCTCACGGGTGGTGGTATCTCCTGGGTAACAATCTGCCTTTCTCTGATGACATATGATGTGGAGCATCTGTTCACACTCTTACTTGCCATCTATATATCTTCTTCAGCGAGGTGTCTTTTCAGGTCTTTTGCCCATTTTTTAATTGGATTGTTCATTACTGTTGAGTTTTAAGAGTTCTTTGTGCAGTTTGGATAAGAGTCTTTTATTAGGTGTGTCTTTTGCGAATATTTTCTCCCAGACTGTGGCTTGTCTTCTCTTGACATTGTCTTTCACAGGTCAGAAGTTTTTAATCTTAATGAAGGTGTAGTTTTCTTGGTATTTATCCTGCTTTGTATTCTCTGAGAGTCCTGGATCTGTGGTTTGCTGTCTGACATTAATTTGGGGGAAATTCTCAGTTATTATTGCTTAGAATATTTCTTCTATTCCGTTCTCTTCCCTCTCCTTCTGGTATTCCCTTTACATGTTCCTGCACCTTTGGTAGTCATCCAGAGTTCTTGGATATTCTGTTCTGCTGGGGTTTGCTTCAGTCTTTTCTCTTTGCTTTTTAGTTTTGGAGATTTTCCTGATATATCCTCAAGCTCAGAGATTCTTTCCTCAGCCATGTCTGGTCTACTCATGAGCCCATCCAAAGCCTCCTTCGTTTCTGTTATGTTATGCTGACTGAAGGAGATGGCGAGGTTCATGGATTTGGAAAGCAGGCTTCATCTCTCACAAAGGGCTGCAGCCTGTGGGTGGCCATCCCAACAGGCTGGGAGCAGAGCCCTGGGCAGAAGCCAGGCACATGTGCTTGGTAGGACAGACAACGCGAACAGCGAATTTACGCCAAGCTGCTTGGCAAAGTATATATTTTTAACAAGCTATATATATTTTAATATATGTATTTTTAACAAGCTATAGGAGGAGTCATGAATATTTATGGAAGGAGAAGCATGCACATTTGCAATCGAGCTTTGTGCCCCTGCATGGGGCCATGTTCAGAAACTGGCGGCCTCTAGTGTCACAGGTGAAGCAAGGTCATGAAAACTGTCTCTGCACATGCTCTGTAGACTGGTTAGATCCGCTCCATGGTTGGTGGTCTCTTACCAGGAAAGAATGCGGGTCAGTTGCAGGGCTGAAACCACCAACAGGAGGAGCAGATCGTGAGACTGGCTTCTGTTTGCCCTGGTGGCCGTGGTCATGGGAGGGGGTGTAGTGAGGTGTGCCTGACCTCCTGTCCCGTCGCGGCTGGGAATCCAGTTTTAAGGTTTCTCTGGGTTCTCTTTGGCCAAGAGCTGGATTGTTATGTGGCTGGGGAGCTTGGGGTTTTATTTTAGTTCGCAAGTATTTTTGATCTCTAGCATTTCTTTTTGATTCTTCCTTAGAATTTCCATCTCTCTGCTTACGTCATCCGTCTGTTCTTGCATGCTGCCTGCTTTACCCATCAGAGCCCTCTGCATGTTAATCATAGTTTTAAAAATTCCTGGCCCCAAAATTACAACAGTCCTGTCATATCTGACTCTGGTTTCGATGCTTGTTTGGTGTCTTCAATGTGCGTTTTGCCTTTTAGTACGCCTTGTCATTTCTTGTTGACAGCTGGCCATGACGTACCGGTAAAAAGAACTCTAGAAAACAGGCCTTCAGTCATGTGGCGGTGAGAGGGGAGAGGGAGTGCTCTACTGTCCCTGAGTGGGTCCCAGTTTGTGGCCCTGTGCTGTGGACTTCACTGGTGCATGTCTCCCCAACCTCAGGTGGCACAGGATGCCCGGATGGGGCTGGCACTGGCTACGGCGCTTCCCTCAGCTTGTTAGGTGCTGATGAAGCCCCCAGTCTGGGCTGGTCATGCAGCTCCTCTGTGGGAAGGCCCCGTTAGGAGGAACAGACGCTCCGGTGTGTTTCGAAGTGGTTCTTCCCCCTGCCCTGCACCAAGCACAGGGGGCTTCTCTGACAGTCGCTAGCACCCCTAGGGTGAAAGTCAGAGGTGGCCCCGTGATGACGGGTACCCTGGAGTCTCACAGGCAGACCGGTCTGCTGTCGGCCTCCAGGAATGCGTCGACGCAGTTTGGTTTTCCTGCCCCATCACCAGTTCCCGTGCCGCTGTCTCTGCCCGGCTGTTTCTCCACCTTGAAGGCAGTAGTTTGCCCTGACGTTACTTCTGTTCAGCTTTTTACTCGTTTGGATGGAGCGACAATTTCTAAGCTCCTTAGTGCCCGAGTGGAATCTGCAAGTCGCTGTTTAACTTTCTAAGGGGCTGTCCAACTGGCCCTGAGAGGGTGCAGCGCCGCCGCTGGCTTTGGCTGGGGCTGTGCTCAACATGCAGACACACGTGCGCGGAATGGGCGTTGTGACAGATGTGAGCCTCTTACCCATGAGCGTGCTCCCTGTTCATTTGGGTCTGTGTGAGTTCAGCAATGCTTTGTTGTTGTCATTTTTAAAAATTAATTTTACTCTTTTCCAGTTATAAAGTAACACTTGTTCATTAGAATTTGGAAAAGACAGAAAAATATAGAAACTAAGGGGAAAAAAATCCATAATCCCTCTACCAAGAAACAGCCACAGTTAATATTTTGGGATTTTTGTTCGGTTTTGTTTTCTGTCCTCTTATTCTGCGCATATTTTTACTGTGGTAAAATCGCATAATATGCAACTCACCGTCCCAGTGCACCGTTCGCGCTTCGCACTCCCCAGTTTGCGCTCTGGCACGTTTTTTGCCAGATTTGTTCTAAGGATCTCGTGTTATGTGATGCCTCTGTGAGGTGCGTTTTTAAAATTTTGGATTTCCAATTGTTTCTCACAAGTGTACAAAAATACGACTGATTTTTGTTTAATGATCCTGTATCCCACAACCTTGCTAAATTCCCTTATTTTTTCTAGTTTCTGCCTTAAAACATTAAAGGAGCATTTACTGTAGCTCAAGTCCTGGCTCAGTGTGGGTTGTCTGCAGACCTGGGCCTGGCTGGCTGGTCTTTGCTGACCTTGCTTTCAGGCCTGTGGGGGCTGACTAGTTTGGGGGGTCTCGCTCGCATATCTGGGAGGTGGTTGACCATCTAGCCTAGGCTTGTCCCCATGGCAGCAGGGCAGGGAGAGAATGAGAGAGAGAGAGAGAGAGAAGTGGGGGGGGAGAGGGAGAGGGGAGGGAGAGGGGAGGGGAAGGGGAGAGGGAGGGAGAGCGAGAGGGCTCATGGCTGCCCACCCCCGACTTCTTTCTTTCTTTCCAGCTTTATCGAGGTGCACTTCATATCCCATAGAACTCACTCACTTAGGGGCACGGTTCGACCATTTGTCATGAGTGTGGGGCTTTGCAGTGATAACAAGCTCCGTTTAGAGTGTCTCGTCACCCGAGGGAAGCCGTGTCCACCAGCAGTCACTGCCGCTCCCACCCTCAGTCTCTGGCAACCACTGAATCTGTGGCCTGGCCTTTCTGGAATCATGCAGTCTGTGGCCTTTCGTGACTCCCCCAGCCAGGGCGATGCCTGGCCATGCACGCGCCACAGTGTTGTCCTTTCTCTACCGCACCCCACAGTGTGACCAGCCCACACTGCTTGTCCATTCGCTAGCTGACAGACATCTGGGTTGTTTGCAGTTCAGGGCTATTACGAATAAAGCTGCTATGAATATTCATGCACAGGTTTTTGTGTGGACGCGACTTCATTTCTCTCGGGCAGACACCGAGGAGTGGACTTGCTGGGCCATGTGGTGACTCTGCGTTTGACACGGTAAGAAGCTGCCAAACTCCTTTCCGAGGCGGTTGCTGCGCCAGTGCACGTCCATTAGCAAAGCACGAGGTTCCGTCTCTCTCCAACACTCGCCCGTCTTTCCGAGGATAGCCACGCCAGTGACGTGGTCTTACTTTGCATTTCCCTATTAACTAATGCTGCCAAGCATCTTTTAAAGCACCTGCATGTGTCCTTTGGGGAAGAGCCTATTCCAGTCTCCGGGCCATTTAGGTTGGGTCATTTGCCAGCTTACCCTTCAGGTGCAGGACGCGCAGGCCCCGGGAGTGCGAGTCCACCCGGAATGCGCAGTGGGTGTTTCCTCCCGGTCTCCGGGTTGGTTTCCTGACCAAAGTCCACTGACCGCACACATGATCGCTGCGGGTTCAGTGGCTGCTCCTCACGTCCGGGACCACCCGCTTCGGGCTGTGCGTTTCTCTCTCACTCAGAAGATTCAGCCTTTCTGAGGGGGGCACATGGAGCCCCCGCCACTTGTCCAGGCATCCTCTGCAGGAGACACCGGCCCCCACCCTCGCCCTGCAGGTCCACCGTGCTCGTCCCACGACGTGAGCCTCCCGCTGCGGAAGGCGCAGCTCACGGAACCCAGCGACGGGCATTCCAGGCCGCAGCTTGGGAGCCCCCATGCTTGGGTACTGCTGAGGGACGGCCGTACCACGCAGGTGGACCATGTCACGAGCGAACACGTTTGACAAGAGTGTCGGTGTGAGAGGCGGCACTCGCGTGGGAGCTCGCCCAGTGAGGGTGTGACAGCGGGTGGCCCCGTAAGAACAGAAATACAGGACCTCGTTTGTGCCCTGAGCTGGTGGAGCAGGTGGCACCAACTGTTTGCAGTATCCAGTATCTTTTGCCATGAGATATTTTTAATTTTTACACGGCTAAATCTGTCGTTTCTTCCATCATGTATATTGCAAATATTTTTCCAGATTCCGAGTTAGCGGCCCCATCTCCTGCTGCGGAGAATCTCAGACGTTGGTGGACGTACGTGCCGTCGTTTCGGGGCTGGCGCTGTAAGAAGCGTGTCCCAGTTTGTTCGCTGCGGTTCTCCTGCCAACTGGAAGTCTGACATTTCTGTGTAGTCACGTCTGTCTTTCTGTGTGGCTTCTGGGCTTTGGGGGGCTTGGGGAGGACCACAGATAACGTCCTTTCTTCTGCACCCCTCGCCCCTGCCAAGGGAGACCCAGTCAAACGGGTGGAGGTGAAAATCTGGTTTAATGCCGACAGGCGCTGGGTCGAAGATGCGCATCGGGCAGGCAGAGCCCACGGGCTCCCCTGGGACGTGCCGTCCCACTGACACCTCAGGGTCCCATCCCTAGACCTCACGCCTGGGACACCCCTTTTGCTGCCACTGGTCTTGGCTAAGGTAGGGTGGTCCTGGAGCCAAGCGTAGGCACCTATTCTGGTTTCCCCAACTTCTCGATTGCTGCAGGAACGGCAGCGTCCTTGGGAGGTGCATCAGTTATCTCTTGCCGCGTAACAAATCACCCAAAGCTCAGCAACCAAGCATTGAGCTCACCATTCCGTGGGTTGACAGTTTGGGCTGGGCACAGACAGGTGGGTCTTCTGCTGATCTCGTTGGGTCATGCATCTGTGGCCACCTCTGGTTCCGTAGTGAGCTGGTGAGTCTGCTGGGGTCTGGCTGGTTTTTGGCCGCAGGCACAGGCCAGGTGGCTGGTGCTGGGCTGGGGTCCCACAGCTCCTCTGCAGGCTCTTAGACCAGCAGAGCTTGTTCCCACGGCACCAGCTCCCCAAGAGCACCAGGGCAGGAGCTGCACAGCTTCCCTTGAACACAGCCTTTGGGGAAAGCCAGTCCCAGGCCAGTCCCTGCTCAGGGGCAGTGAAATTCGCCCCCCTCTTGACCAGAGGAGCTGCAGAAGATTTGGGGTGGTGTGTGACCTGCCGCTGCAGGATCTGCGCTGCAGTGGGCAGAGCCCAGTGACCAGGCTCAGCCGGGACTTGTTCCTGCTCTCACCTTGCGCCGAACTCCCCCCTTTCTGCCTTAGTTCAATCCCTTTCTCCCCAAAGCAGCCAGGGTAGTTTTTCTTGTCCACAGCTGAGTCGCGACTCCTGCAATGCTCGGTACAGAAGTGACTGCAGACAACTGACCTTCAGGTGGGATCCCGGGGGTGGGGTGTGTCTCTGTGACCCGGTGGGGACTGGAGGCCGTGCGGGTGATGGGACATTACAGTGACCGAGTGACATCCAGGCTCACGGGAATGAAGTGCCCGTGGGAGGCGTGGAGCCGGTGGTGCCGGCACAGGTCAGAGGGCGGCGGAGCACGGGACGGGGGAGGGGCCGGCTGCTCTGACCTGCTCTGGAGAGGAGATAAAAGGACACAATCAGGGTTTTAAATTTCTGACCTCAAGGCCTGGTGAGAGAACAAGAATGTTCCTGTCATCACGGAAAGAGCCGTGTGTGTCTCAGGGCTGGCTGCGGAGCTGCTCGCTGCCCCCCCAAGCCAGACCTGGGCCCCGCTGGGAGGTTTGCCGAGGGGGGCCGAGGATTGAACGTCGTCTTCCCCAGGAGGCTGCGTGAAGCTGGGGCGCTGGCCGGGAAAGGGGGTGCTGGACCCCGGAACGGGAGGGAGGCCGCAGTCTGCACCCCGTGACCGTCGCGCCAGGCAGGGCAGCCCCTCCCCCGCTGATGAGTCTGGTCCTGCCTCCGGCAGCCCCGGCTGTGACCGCACCTGCGTGGTGGCTCTGCTCCAGGGGCCAACCCCCGCCCGGCCCCCAGCCCGCGTCCAAACCTGCAATTAGACTCAGATCCCGGCACGCCCCGGGGGAGAAGTGCAGGCCCGATTTGGGCAAGGAAGGCTCGCACATCAAAAGGGCTGCGAGATTTGTCATCGAGGTTGTGCGAGGACTGGGGCGAGTGTGGGGTTGGCCTCTGCCGCCCCCGACCCGCGAGGGAAGGACGCACGCGCTGTGGGTCGGGCTGCGTCGGGGAGCTGTGCGCATTTCCGGGGGATTCGGAATTCAACATTTTTAGCTCCAGAAGCTGGAAGTGTTTCTAGCTTTTTCCTTGGTTGTGCAACTGAAGCCTCAGCTTGGTGATTCGCCGGCGCCAGCCGAGGAAAGACCCGGAAGTACCTCCTGGGGGCGTGACCCGGAAGTGCCTCATGGGGGCGTGACCCGGAAGTGCCTCTTGGGGACGTGAGCAAGGACCCACAGTGAGGGAAGCAGCTATCGTCCCTGGGCCCGACTGCAGCGGGGACAGCGGACCCTTCCTAAGGGCCCACATGAGGGGACTTGAACGCCAGCGATGGTTAGAACCAACAAATGAATCTAAGAGCTGATTCTTCGGGGGCAAAATCAAAGTAAAATAGAGAGACAGTTAGAAAACCCAATCAAGGAAAGAGGAAAGTTAAAGGATACAAAAGAAGAAAACTGTCACAGGCACAGAAAACATTTTTTTTAATTGTAAGAAGCCGCTTGGGTGAACACCAAGCAAATGAATAACACCTGGTTAAAACAGGTGATTTTTCTAAGAAAACATCACAATGAATGATTATAACTATATCACAACAGATCCCTGAAGAGATCTGAAAATCTAAGCACTTCAGTAACGCAGAGCATTTCTGCAAAGCTCACCGGGCACAGAAGAGTTCACAAGAATGCTATGCATTTTAAGGAAAAGATAACTAATAGTAATAAAGTGTTCCAGAATATAAGGAAAATTTCCTATTTTTAAATATTTCTTGAGTAATAGTGGTAATAAAACTCTAAAAATGTAGCACAATAATGTAAAATTATAAACCAGATAATGTCAATGCAAAATATTAACTATTACTAAATATAATCAAGCAGCACATTTAAAAAAAATCACACTTTGGCTGGGGAAGGTGGCTCACACCTGTAATCCCAGCACTCTGGGAGGCCAAGGTAGGAGAATCACTTGAGGTCATGAGTTCGAGACCAGCCTAAGCAAAAGCAAGACCCTGTCTCTACAAAAAATAGAAAGAAATTAGACGAGTGTGGTGGCGCATACCTGTAATCCCAGCTACTTGGGAGGCTGAGGCAGGAGGATCGCTTTAGTCCAAGAGTTGGAGGCTGCAGTGAGCTGTGGTGACACCACTGCATTCCAGCCTGGGCGACAGAGCAAGACTCTGTCTTAAAAAAAAAAAAATCACACTCTGAAAGCAAGTGAGGTTTACTCGTGGAAAGCAAGGGTGGTTCATTAATAGAGAATATTTTAATATAATTCATCATATCGACAAATCAGAAGACAGAGTCACCAACATTTCCTGAGATGTTTGAGGAGGCCCGTGATAAAATTCCCAGTGGGTCCCCTCAGGTGATACACAGTCTTGCCTGTCTGGTCACAGGTGGCCTCCACTTGGATCATCTGTTAGGATGTGAAGTTGCTCTGTCCCCCTCTGTAATTACTAAGAATTTTGTGACAGGTATTTTGAGACTATGCAAACATCCTAGTCCTCATAAATCATACAGTTAATAAATATCAGCATGGCTTCATGAATTTTATTTATTCAATGCATCCTATAATAATTGTAAGTTTTATTATTTACTTTATAGCTCAAATCATCCCAGAACTGGCCACCGGGAGCCCCTTCACACTGGTTCGTGTTTCCTTTTGACATGTCCCCTTCTTCCTTTAAGCACTTCCTTGTTGTCTGGCAAACAAAGTCCTCCAGGTCCACCTTGCATTTTCCCTGACCCAACCCAGCACCAGCCACTCCGATAATGGTCCTGGTTCCCTTCAGCAGAGGATGGTATTTCAACGTGCAAAGCCTAAGTGTACAATTCAATGAGATTGGACAAATGTTTAATACATGCACTGGCATAGCCGAGACCCCAGTCAAAACACGAGGCATCTCCTTTGCCCCTGAAAGTCACTTTGCCTCCGCAAGGATCATCCCCAACCCCACCGGCATCTACTGCTCTGATTTCCGTCACCGCAGATTCATTTCCCCTGTGAAGTCGTGACTCTCTTCAGATGAAGAGCTCATTCCTTTATTCTTCATTCAAACAGAATCATGAATAAAACCTCTGATGCCATCCTTTATTTGTAGAACTTTTACAGTGGATATATAACCATAGGAAGTTCTAGAAGGAACTATCTGGCAACCACAACAACGTTATCCTCGGTTTGTTGGGATAATGATTTTAGTCTTCTCTGAGCCTTCAGTTTTCTGCAATGGACTTGCTTATAGATACCCTCAATTTTATTCTTTAAAATTAAATTACATTAAATTAAATTTTATGTTTTGAGATAAGGTCTCACTCTGTCATCCAGGCTGGAGTGCAGTGGCACAATGACGGCTCACTGCAGCCTCAACTCCTGGGCTCAAGTGATCCTCCTGCCTCAGCCTCCTGAGTAGCTGGGACTACAGGCACATGCCACCATGCCAGGCTAATTTTTCTTTTTTGTTCTTTCTTTCCCTCCCGCCCTTCCTTCCTTTTTTTAGAGATGGGGTCTCACTATGTTTCCCAGGCTGGTCTCAAACTTCTGGCCTCCAGTGATCCTCCCACCTTGGCCTCACAAAGTGCAGGGATTACAGGCGTGAGCCACCACACCCAGCCTTGAAATTTTATTTTTGAAATAAAATTTGAAGGACAGCCATGACCTTTGGCTGACAATCTCTGTTCTGGATTCATCTCTCACTGTGGCAGGAAAACATGAGGTGAAAAGGCAGGGCAAAGCCGGCGTGGTGGCACACACCTGTGGTCCCAGCTAATTGAGAGGCTGAGGCAGGAGGATGGTGTGAGCCTAGGAGTTTGAATCCAGCCTGGATAACATGGCAAGACTCTGTCTCTTTAAAAAAGAAAAGAAAAGAAGAAAGAAAAAGATGGGGCAAACATGGGACTCAGCTCATGTATGTTCCTTCTCGCCAAGCACCCAGTCACCTGCTGCTGGTTGTCCCCATCCTGTAAATGATCACCTTACACATTTGGTCCCACTTTATGGTGATTTATGGCAGGAGGTGAGTATAAATCCAGCTACTCTGTCGTGGCCAGAGTCAACCTCCTTCTTGAGGAAACTTCCTCGACATGAGGCCACGTGTTTATACCATCCCCAAAGCCCCTCTCCTATCAACTCAGGAAGACACTAGAAGCATAATCTACCTGCTAAGGTAAAAACCTGGACGATGTCTTCTATCATCACTGTTATTTAATATCGGAAAAGGGAAAGAAATTGAGGAATAAAAAATACAAAGGAGGTAATGCAATATCACTTTTCGCAGATGCTATGATTAAACCCCTGGAAAACCCAAGGGGATCAATTTACATTTATTACAAAAAATATTTCAGTTCTGTGGCTGGAACAAAAGTAACATAATCCTTAGCATCATCTACACAAAACAAGACTTGCTAGCAGAATGGTAATGAGGAAAATGCCCATTTACCATAGCACTGAGAGGTTAAAAACCCAGGATGAAACCAAACAAGAAGCGTGTAAGATCCAAAGGCGGAGAGAACTTTCAAGCGCCACCAAGGGGCACCAGAGGAGCTGTCATGAACAGAGAGGCGCGCAGCCGTCTTCGATGGGGCTGGGACGTCGTAAAGAGGACAGTTGTGCGTCTGGGAATTGACCTTGCAGATCCATGTTCACCGGTGTGATGTGAAGCTGGTGCAGGGTGACCCCTGGTAGCCGCGTCTGTTACAGCAGAGACTGGAAACGGCTAGAAGGCCCATGAGGCTGGCGGGTGAATCAGTCCTGTGCGCAGAGGGCGGCCGCGGCGGCAGCAGCAGCGAGGAGCTGGCCGGGCACCGAGGAAGGACGAGCTCCCAGGCGGGTGGTTCAGTGAGAGGTCGGGGTGCTGAGGGGACAGTGCTCGGTCATTTGTGAAGTGTGTGGGGTTTTGTATGTCAGGAATGTTTTAGCTTTAAGTAAAAGAAAACCCAACTTAGCATGAGGTCGACAACTAGGGATGCGTTGTTCTCCTGCAAGGCCCGGGCGGTGGCCCCATCCTGATGCTCTGCCCCAGGGGCCGTCCTGGCTTCCTCCTCCCGACACCTGGGAAGCGAGTCTGCGTTTCCCTGGGCTGAGCTGCCGCGTCTCCAAAATCACGGCAGTACCGGGCACGGTCAGGAAAAAAGGGGAGTCCCCAAGGTGCAGAGACTTAAAGGAAGGAGAAGGAGGAAGAGGGAAGAGACGAGGCCAGCCACGGCGGCAGGCGTGGGATGCGAAAGGCAAGAGCTCCCCAGTGCCTCCCAGCAGGTGTTGCTTGCATCTCAGTGGCCAGAATGGAGTCTCAGGGCTGCCCCACTTTCAGACTGGAAAAAAAGAGAAATAACAAAATATAGGACAAAAGGGAGGAAACAGCTATGGCCATAAGAGCATTATTTAATTGTAGGAGACATTATTTTAAAAGCACACACTGCCAGGCTCAGTGGCGCACACCTATAGTCCCAGCCACTGGGGAGGCTGAGGCAGGAGGATTGTTGAGCCCAGGAGGTAGAGGCTGCAGTGAGCTGTGATGATGCCACTGCACTCCAGCCTGTGTGACAGAGTGAGACCCTGTCTCAAAAAAAATAAAAATAAATACATTTAAAAAATTATATTAATATATACACCAATAAATTTGAAAACCTAGGCAAAATGCATAGATCGGTAGAAAATGAAAAATACTGAAATTGGGACAAAAAGATATAAAAAAGCCATAAGAATTCATAAGCATTAAACTAAATAATTAAATTAAATTAATAATCATTAAATCAATTCAATCAAAGTCATAACCAACCCCTCTCCCACCACACACGTGCACACACGCACACGCACACACTTCCCAGAGCTCCCAGCCCTGTGGGAGTCACGGGTTCCATTCACCAAACCCTGGGGCACCAGGTCATCTGAGTGACATGTGAGCTGTTCCAGAAAATGAGGAAATTAGGGAAATGGTCCAACCCATTTTACGAAGCTAGAACAGAACTAGAAAAGGGAACACAGGTAAATTGTAAACCAGTTTCATGTATGAGCGTAAGTTTTTAAAAACCTGGAAGCATCTGCTAACTAAGATCCAGGTAGACTGTGACTAGGATGTGAAGGTCACACACAGTTCATCAGAGGGACATCAGGAGAGCCGAAATCAGAAATGTTAGCACAGAAATTCAGGTTCAAGAAGAAAAGGAACAGGATCACTACACTGACACATTTGATAACGTTTAACACACATGCATGATTTAAAAAATTCAAAAGGTAGAGAATAAAACTAAGGGAATTTTCCTAACTAGGGGAGGAGGATCTCCCTCAAACCCTGGCCAGCACAGCAGGGATGCTGCCCGTGAGTTCCCTTCCTGGTTGGGGGGCGTGGGGGTGCTCGTCTCACGGCTGCTGGGAGTCCTGGCCAATGCAACAAGACAAGAAAAAGAAGTCAGTCATTAGGAGCTGGACAAAAGCAGACAAAACTGTATTACCAGGTCCTTTAGGATAACGTGGTAACTTAAAGTGAAATACCAAAATAATCAGCAGGTTAACTATCGGTGCTACACTGATCAGAGTTCAGCAAGGGTGACCGATGAAACACAGTCATTGGCGTTCCTCATGCTGAGCGCACATGAGTGCCACTGGCAAAATACGGCGGGAAAGATGCTATTTCCAAAAATAAGAAAGATTTTTAAATATTCAGGAATTATCTTGGAATCCACAAGTCCTTCATGGGAAAAAAGGAAACCAAACAAACAGCCTGCAACCTCCTCCCGGGCCTCACCAGCAGCCTGGCACAGGAGGCACCTTCCTGCCACGCCGTGGACGGGGGCCAAGCGGGGTGGCGCTGCTGGTGTGCCGTGGCCTGCGCTGCCTTGGCCCCGCTTGTTGGATCTGGAGCCCACATTCCTGTGGCTTTGGAGGCCTGGGGAGGCTCTGGGCAGCGGGCACCGTGGCCCCCTGGGGCCCGAGCTCCTGGGCTCGTGGC
>VBSM01003196.1:7823-19492 GCA_008086735.1 Cheirogaleus medius | reverse complement strand
ATATTTTGTCATTAGAAGATCTCCCGTATGAGCCATGTCTTTCTAGACTTTAGCATACATTATGGAGGGTTTTATTTATGCCTATTTATATGTAAACATCATTGAAAGTGAAGGTCAGTGATTGTTTGGAAATGGTGGGCACCAGGTGCTCTCCTGAGACTCTGCCCCTGCGGGTGGTGTTCATGGAGAGCTCCCCCATCAGGTTCCCCAGCACGGGCACCTGCCGGGCGAGGACTGCGCTGCTCGCGGGGTGTGCACAGAGGCTGCCGTGTGCCAGGCACACAGGTGTTTGGAAAGCGAGTGTGTCCATGTGCTGTTGGACTGGAGAGGCCTGCGCTGCTTGTTAAATTGGTACTGGGACAAAAGTTTAAGTTTAGAATGAAAGAAATCTGAATCCGTGTAATTTATGGCCCTTGGTTTTAAGGGCTGTTGACGGTGCTGCCATAGGAAGTCGGGGGTGGGCTTGTACCTGTCAGACCCTTGTCCCAGCTCACGGGTCAGGCTGCTTCTCCACCCCCACCCACCTGTTTCCTATTTGCCATGCTTTTTCTAATTTCCCTACCCCTTAGCCAAAAAGGTTTGTTGTCTTCTGTGCATATGACCATCCTTTAATATTGGTGATTAAGCCTCACTTTATTAAAAATTATCCAGTAAGCAGAATGGAAATGTGTTCTCTACTGTGTCACAGCCGTGGACTTCCTCTTCTCGTCTAGCCTTCCTGTCTGGTGTGTGGAGTGGGAAGAATGCATTGGGGCGCAGTAAGTAGGCGCAGGATCGCTTTCCTCTTCTTGACCACAAGGGCTCCCAGCTAAACTCCTCTGCCTGTCCAGCCCCTGCCACTCCCCTGCGTCCCACAGCCTAAGACCCAAGGGCTCTGCAGAGAGGCTGTGACAGGTGTGGGCAGGCCTGGCTCTCCTGTGGGTCTCTACACGCGCTGACAGCGCCTTGTGTTCAAAGTGCTAATGTTCACGGAAACTAGTTTAAAGAGTATGTGTTCTATAGCAATAAACCTAAAGCAGTATTTTGTTTTATATAAACATTTCTGTCTTTTAAAAATATCATTTGTTCAGTTTCAGTAGTAGCTGTAGTGTCGATTTTGGCAGCCTGCAAAAGTGTAAACTATCGGAGAGTGTGACTTGGATGAGCGTGCAGGCGTTAGCACGTCTGTTCAGGCAGCAGACCTGATCTGTGTAAGGACCCCCACCGTGGAGGTGGCTGCTCCTGCCCTGCGGCTGTGGGGGTGAGGAGCCTGCTCTTAGACACGTGGCTTTGTGGAAGGCCAGGAGCCAGCTGAGGCAGCGGCTTCTTCCCTGGCTCTTGGCTTGCTTGATCTGTCACACTTGTAATCAGAAGATGCTTGTTTCTGCTCTAGTGCACAGCAGGTGAGCAGTCATTTTTCCAAACATTTCCAAGTTTAATCGATATGTATGTGGTATTTTTATGTAGGTCTTTGGAAACAAATTTTCTAAGTGTTTAATAATTTTGTTTAAAAAATGTTTATTCAGAAGCAGATACATAAATTTCAGTCACCTAAAATTTCTGTACTGTTACCTGAGATCTGCCCCAGGCCAAGCCCTGACTCTTCCCCTCTGCCCCAAGGTGAGTGGCATTTAACTTTTACCTTAGTTGACAGCTTGTCATACAAGTGTGCTTACTGAGCTTAGAGACGTGTGGAGGACACCCCTCGCGTGTGTGCAGCGTGTTTAGTGCACAGCTTCATAGCCCCTTTCACTTTGGAAGTGAGTTAGGATTTTAAATGTTAAAAAGTAATGCACGTTTGTTTTAGGAAGTGTTCGTCTGTGAACAACATGAAGATACAGCAGCCTCTCGTTTCAGGGATGATACCATTGTTTCCGGTGAGACGGGAGACGTGGCTCTGTCATAGCTTTCTTGTATGAATCTTCTGTTTCCACTCTGGCTGCTTTTAAGACCTGGAGGATGTGTGTAGGTGTGGTTTTCTCTATGTTTCACCAGCTTGGGGTTAAAGGGATTCTTGGATCTGTAGATTAGCATCATTCATCAGTTTTGGAACGTTCTTGGCCATTAAATCCTCAAATACAGGGTGTCGCAAAAGTCGACATACATAGGGAAAATGGGACATTGTAGCTAAATGTACCTTTATTTACAAAATATTCATTACAAAATTTTATGGCATTTTTCCTTTCTATGGAGACTACAAATTAGACTATATTTAGCCACAATGTCCCATTTCCCTATGTATGGCGACTTTTGGGACATCCAGTATTTCTTCATTATTCTCTTTCTACTTCCGGGATTCTAGTTACACCTGGGTTATGGCCATCTGACATTGGCCCACAGACCTTCGGACACAGTTACTTTTTTTCCCTACTTTTTTCCTCTCCATGTTCTGTTTGGATCTTTTCTATTAACTAATCTTCAAGTGCACTGATTGTTCTTCTGCAGTGTCCAGTCTGCTGTTAAGGCCATCTAAAGAATCATTCACAGTTGGGTGTGGTGGCATGTGCCTGTAGTCCCAGCTACTCGGGAGCTGAGGCAGGAGGATGGCTTGAGCCCAGGAATTTGAGGTTGCAGTGAGCTATGATGATGCCACTGCACTCCAGCCAGGGCAACAGAGCAAGACCCTATCTCCATAATCGTATTCATTTATGATACTATATCTTCCATTTTGAGCATTTTCTCTTTAAAAAGCTTCCATGTTTCTGCCGAATGTGTCCATGGCCTCACCTCTTTGCTGCAGTTCCTCTCAGCCCCTGACTGTCCTCTTACGCCAGGGCCATTTCTGGTTCTGTGCTGCTCACTGTGGCCCACGTCTTCCTGCTTTTTCCAGTGTCTTGTAATGTCTTATTGTAGGCTAGGCGCTTTGTAGAGGCTGAAGCAAACAATAATTGTTTCCAGAAAGGGGCACACACCTCCCTCTGTCGGTACCAGAGTGGAAACCGAGTGGCTCTTCCCTCCCTGGAGCTGGATCTGGCTTTGCTGCAGCTTTAGTTGGGACTTCAGATGTTTTGAGGGTGGCATCTGTACTTGACAGCCAAGCCACCAGCTTTGGGTACTACCGGCTGCATTCCCAGATCTCGGAACTCGAGTCTCCACTGCCACCCCTCGGCCTGTGCCTCTTCCTCCGCCTTTGGGGGCTGTTCCCACACACTCAGCTCCCCTGCTCTGCCACCTGCTGAGGGAGGCTGCTTTTGACTTGGGGGAGGCCCCATGCACCTGGGGGGATCCCTTGGCTCCCCTTCCCCACTGCCAGCCTGCCCCTGGCAGGTGAGGGTTGGCCTGTGCTCCAGCCCGTCCCCGAGGGCCCTCTGCTGCCCACTGCTCCACCGGGGAGGGAAGCAGCTGGGGCCCCTTCTCTCCGAAGGGCTTGTTGTTTAGTCATTTTAGGGTTCTTTGTAGACTCGGCTCTGATTTGTTTGAACCATGATTCTATATCATACTGGGCTTGTTCTGGTCCGTCTCTTACAGCTTGAACATCTGAACCAGAGGTGACCAGTGGTTCTGGCCTCTGTCAAATCCTGCTTGGCTCGAGCAGTCACCACCAGACTGGCAAGTGGACTGGGGGATACCGGCCTGGGGACCCATGGTGGTACCACACGTACTGACAGGACACTGAGAAGTGGGGGCGGGGGGCCAGGGGTGGGGGTGAGGACAGTTCAGATCTGGAACCTGTGCAGTTGGAGCCTGCCGTGAGGTCAGGAGAAAGGCCTGTGGGTCATGGCGGACAGCCAGTGGCCAGAGGAGAGGCAGCTGCCTGAATCTGAATCCTTGAGTGGGAGGAGGCAGCATTGAATATTTTGGCTTGTTAAAGTCTAACTTTTAAACCAAAGGTTAGGAAACTAGGGCATGACCAGAGAGCCCCTGCTGGCAGGGCCCCCAAAAGACAGTGCCTTTGAAAGAAGCAACATGGTAGAAAAAGTCTCCAAATTCACACCCTCTTCAGGTCAGAAATGAAAAATTAAAGCAGCGTTCTCAAGCTTCTGGCACCAAAAACGAAATCTGAGTTATCCCTTCATTATACCTCAAAGCTGGGTGCAGCACGGTGTGGGTGGCACAGCTGGGTGGCCAGGGCCAGACAGGCTTGTGCAGGGACAAGAGCCTCCTTCTCCCCCTCACAACGGGCACACCTGCCCGCCACCGCACGAGTCCCCACTGACAACCGAGTTGACGGGGACCCTGGCATCTTCCGCGAGGCTTTGGCTGGAACAAAGACAGCGTGGTGTCCCACCTAGAGCACCCCAGCCCTCGCCAGGTGGTCACTCTCTGCCAGCCCCCTCAGGCCTTCCCCTGGGGGACAGGATTTGAGGCATTGGCCTCTACAGAGCCTCACCAAGAACAAGCATATCCAGGCCATTTTATTTAGTAAAATTTTACAAAAGTCAGTGCTGACTGCTTGGCTCTGCCCTTGGAAGAGAACAGTTTCCTTGGCAGAGAGCCGGGAAGAGCCTGCAGCCCGTCAGAGGCTTTCTCGGGCCAGTGCCGTAGTGCTGTGCAGCCTTGTCCACATGGGAGAAAGGCCTGTCCTCGAGGCTGTGGGGCGGGGGCAGAGTGTGACAGACAGAAGGGCTTCTGGGTGCTCTGTAGCCATCTCCCCAGTGACACTTCAACATCTTCCTCCTCTGCACTCACGGTCTGACTGAGGTGTCCATCCCCAGGCACCACCCACCAGGCCTGAGGCGAGCCTCAGGCACAGGACACGGACTTGGGACTTGGGACGCAGCTGCACAATAGTTCTGGTTTCCAGGACCAAACCAAACTAGTAAGAAAATGTAAAATTCTTCATAGTTACAAAGAACTCCGGTTTTTAGCAAACATCACTATTAAAGAATGTCATTTTTAGGTTTCGTGGAGTGAAAATCTTCTTTTTCCTCGGAATGGTGATGTACTGCCCGTGTCCACACAAGGGTGTCTTCAGGAAGAGGCTGTATGTGATGAGGCCCCCCTGTCTGCTGCTGGGCGGCCCTGAGAGCTGAGGCAGGAGGACAGTGGTCAGGCGCGAGCACACACGGCACCAGAGAGGCCACTAGAAAGGCCAGCGTGGGCATCTGCCCCTGGCCCATCACCCCCCAGCCAGCCCGCCTCTAGGCCCCTTGGCGCTCTCTCCTTTGTCATCCTAAGACCCTCTCACGGCGTAGACACATGCTGGGACCGCAGCCTGAGGGGAGCGGCCACACTGCCACTCAGGCTTCTGTCCTTGCAGCAGGTGCCCCCTGCCCCCGCCGGCTTCCCGAGTGGTCTCACAGCTTCCTGATGCTCCTCTGACTCTGGCCTGCAGCCCCCGAGACGGCGGTGGGCCCGCTTCACAGACAGGGTCTCTGGCCTTCGTGCTCTGTGTCTGGCACTGCTGTGGAGGCCACCACTGCCTCCCAGGCCCACGGCCCCGCAGCGTCCGCTGCCGCCCCACACCACGGTTTCCCCCAAACAGCTGCTGGACATTTCCCCGGACTTGGCTGTCGTGACTGACAGCCATGAACTTGTCCGTATGGCTTGTTGCTGTGACACAACCCTCCTGTCCCAGGCTACTTTCCAAAGAGCAGATGGATGGCCCAGCGCGAGAAGGGCCCTCTCGTGTGTGCCTTGGCACCTGTCACCTGTGGGTTGACCGTCAAGGGCACCTGCCCCACCTCGGCTGGCCAGTGCCATACTTGTGCTGCGTTCCTGGCCATCTCCTGTACCATGTGACCTTCCTGCTGGCTCTACTCCAGCTCAGGTCCTTGTCACCGCCCGCTGGGCCATGGGGCAGCACCTTACACTGCACATCCCTCTCCGTGCTGACGAGCACCCACACCGCTCCCCATCCACTGGGCGGATGTGGTGAGCCCCGAGTGCGCTGGGGTCCTGGGCTGAGCAGGAAGCTAGGTGAGCTGGCCTGGCCACCTCGCCCCTCCTGCAATACCTGGTCCAAGAGCAGGCATAAGAGTCCAGCCCGGACAGGCTTTTCCTTCCCTAATAAAGAGAGGGTGCAGGAAGATGACCCTTTCCTGCCCTCAAGCCCTGCTCTGATGATGTGACGAAGTGACTGCAGTGGGAGCTTTAGACCAGCCCCTGCCGGTGCCCCCGCCAGCCTGCTGGGCTGAGTGGCCTGGGGCGGAGGCTGCCAGTCTGACCTGTTTCCTACAGCAGTCACAGCCTGGCCACCCACGCCCAGCATGGCGGCTTCCCTGCAGCTCTCCTCTCCACCTGCCTCGGCCTCCTGCCAGTTCTCCCACGAGACCCACTTGTCTCCCGGGCCTGTGTCCTACTGGTCTTTGTGGTGGCACATTTATATTCCTTGGCACCTGCAGTGGTGTTAATGCTTTGCCTGTCTGCCCTAGATAGACATGTTCATTTTTCATAGGTGCACAGAATTAAAGGAAGAAAAGTAAGTGGCTGAAGTGCAGACACCAGCCAGCCTGGCAGCCCGTGGCCCCTCCTGGAGACCACTCACCTTGGTCTGGATCAGGGCTTTGCAGCGGTGGAGACGGAAGCTGCTGACAGCAAGGAGTCCTTCAGGCTCTTTGAGGTCGGAGCCCTCTGCGATGTGGCCCTGGCCGTGGCCTGCAGAAAGGCTCTGAGGAGAGAGACCCTGTCGGCCAGTTAGCACAGCTATCGGTTTCCCGTTTCCTTTAACCTGAGCCCTCTACTAAATTTCATCCCAAAACTGCAGTTATCTCTGCCCCTCTGAGGGTCAGGCCATCCTGCCAGGGCTGTGGGACATCCTCAGGGCCAGCTCAGGACAGTGCACCCCCTTGCCCTGCCCTGCCGCCTGGAGCTGTCACACCTCTGAGCCTCCTGGTCCTCTGTTCCTTGACTGTGATGCAGCCAGGGCTACCTCCTTGGGGCCTCTCTTCCTTCCCTGCCAGCCCAGTGTGGCCCATGGGCAACCGACTATGGAGACCCGTTCTCAAGCCCATCTTTGCCAGGGCCAGTCTGCCTGCTTGGCTGGCCCTTTGTGAGTTTCCCAGGCTTGAAAGTTTCCATATTATTTAAGAATGGGAAAAGATCTTTGCCATCTGGATTGCCAAAAGGTGGCCCTCACTATAATCTGCATCTTCCACATCATCTTCAGTAACTCAGGAGCTTGAACGTGTGCCTGTGATGTGCTTCACTGCAGCCTCTAGCTCACCCCTTCTTGAGCTTCCCCACCTCAGCATGAGGGCTTCGTCCTGGAGCCTGGACACGTGTGTGGGGCCAGCTCGTGGCTATGACCCCACCCATGCCCAGGTGACTCCACACCTCCACCTACCTCTAGGCTGCATGCCCAGCACAGCCACCCCACCCTGAGAGGTGTTTGCTCCCGAACACTGATGGTTCCTCCTACTCCACCTGGCCACAATGGAGCTCGCCCCCTCCCCTCCGCCTCCTGCGTGCCCAGCACAGGTGCCCACACCCCACCTCCCTCAGCACCTGGGTGCAAACACGCCCTGGCAGCCCTGAGTAGGGAAGGCTCCTGCCCATCCTCCGCCCTGCCGACTTCCCCACCTTCCCACGGCTCCTTCCAAGGGAGCTCCCCAGGAGTCTCCGGCCACGCCGGCAGGCTGCGTGCTGAACGGGGTTCCACCACAGCACCTTTGCTCGCTCACTACCCCCAAATCCACGTGCCGATCGGATCTCCACGTCCGTCCCCGGCTCCTGCAGGAGCCTCGCACGGGGCAGGTGTCTAAGCATGGCATGCTGCCGAGTCCGAAGAATGCCCCACTCCCCTCACCACTCCACCACTGCCTCACTGTCCCCCAACCCCCACCCAGCCAGAATCACCCTTCTGAGAGGTCAGTGGCTTCGGAGCTCGAGGTCCTAGTGGCAGGCACGCCCTGCTGCAGACCAGGGTGTTTCTTCCACCGCTCATCCCTGTCCCAGGCAGATGGCCTCCAAGTATGCTGTGGCCACAGGGTGGCCGGCTACAGTCAGGTCCAGCCACACACCCAGGAGCCCCGTCTCAACCCAGGCCACCTCACCTTCCGAGCAGCGTCTATTCCGAGAACGAGAAAGTAGTTTTCCTGGCAGTGGGATCCGCTCCAGAGGCGCCGTGACGCAGACGTGGCATTTGTGTTCTGAAGGGCTCTCCACAGGGCTCTCGATTCAGAACTGGAAAACAGACGCAGTCACTGAAGGGTGGCCGTGCGAGCCTTCCAAACATCCCTGGAGCCTGCCTCAGGCATGCAGAAGGCCCCGGCCTTGCCATCCACGCAGCGACTCACAGCCAGAGGCGCTGGCCACGGGGACTCTAAAGACCGCGCCCTCCAGGAGCACTGGGCGTCTCATTCACTGTTCATTTCTTCATCTACTCAGACGACACTGCCTCCCCTCCCTTCTGTGTCTCCCCACAGAGCCCATCCCCTGGCAGCTGGTGCTGTCTCCTCCAAGGAGCGCAATCTCCACGAGGCCAGATATTTTGCTAGTTTTGTGCTCACAAGCCACAAGTGCGATGAACATTTGGAAGAATGAGCGACACACACAGTGGGCGTCTGCCACGTGCCGTGTGACTCTATATACTGTGGGGGGATGGGAGAGGGGTCTGCCTGTGGGAAGCTCACTCTGGCAGGGGAGGGAAAATGGGTGTAGGAGACAGGACGTGCGAAATGTCAAGTCATTTCCAAAACACCCTAGTGTCTGAACACGCTAAGTGCCCTACTCCCCCCAGAGTAACACCCAGCCTTCAGTCTCGAGTGTCCAGCCTGCCCGGCACCCAGGACGCCCCAAGCCTCTGGGCCCCCAGCCTGGTGCTACTGAGACAGGGAAGTCAGCACATCAACACCCCCCACCCCCAAACCAGCTCACAGGGCTGCACTACTGGCAGTTTCTCCCCAGGAATCGTGCTTTGCAGAAGCACCACGAGCAGAGGGCACACTGGCCATTTGGGCAGTGCTGGCTGCAGCCTTCTGGGCTTCAGGCCTCGGTCCCCAGGCCCCTGCGGAGAGTACCCTGGGGCAGGTGCTGGGTTAGACCACATTGGACCCCAGCAGAGGCCTCGAAGGGCCAGAGCTCAGAGGTGTAGGCTGCCACTGCATGCCGACCGGTCTTTCCCCCTTGCTGCTGGGAGACGAGCTCCACAGCTGTGCTGGGGACGGGAAGCCAGCTCACTCCAGCCTTCACCTCCCTCCCGCTGGGCCTTGGGCCAACGTGTCTTGAGCTTCTCAACTACTGCTGCACAATCCACTCTAGCACTGTTTCTCTTTCACAGTTCAGTTGACAGTGTGTCCTTAGAAAGTGGCCATCTGCAAACAGCTGCCTCTGCGAGTCCCCTCAGACCAGCCCTGGGGCTGACCAGGATGGAGCGGGAGCTCCAGAGTGCTGGGTGGCCTCCACTGCTCCCGGGGTGTTTCTGTAACTGCTGCTGAGGACCATGAGGCTGCAGTGACCACTCAGCCAAGTCCCCTAGGAGGCTCCTCTGCCCACTGCCCTTTGCCCCCAGGACTCACAGAGACAGAGGTGCTGGCACTTGGGTCCACTTGCTCCAGGGACCCAAGGAGCTGGTGGAGTGGTTTGTGACTGAACATGGGCTCAGAGAGGAGGGGCCACAGCTAGAACCTCAACCATGCTGCCCGCTCCTCGTGGGGCCCCTACGACCCCCAGATGGCAAGGGCTGCAGGAGAGATGATGCTCTAGATAGAGGTAAAAGCAAAGCCACACTTGCTTTTATCAAACAGAAGTACAAATGCTGAGTTGCTACAAGAAACAGTTCCAATCTAAGTTCATTACCAAAATTTATGTACAGATTCAAGGTCAGGCTTTTCTTCACTGCTTATTTCTAGAAAATGGTGTAAGGTGGAAACATCTTCAGTTGCCTGTGGGACTGTTACTTCTTGAAAAGCAAACTTAAAAATGTCCTCATAGCTGAGAATGGGCTGAAAACAAACAAACAAAAAAACATGTCAAATTTAGGAGAAGTACACACATTATGTTACCTTATTCAAAATAAATAATTTTGGTACAAATGAAATTTGTGATTATACCATTAGTGCTACCACTACTTGCTATATTCATTCGTAAAAATCACCATGTGATGCAGAATCACACAAACACACAGGGCTCATGGGAAAATGGGGCACAACATTCAAACTTCATCAGTGTCACATGAGAAAAGACACCTGCTCATCGTGTTAGCACTGTTTTCATGTTAATTGGTCATGAACTCCTTGCATACAATAAACACTTGCCCTTGGAAAAGTCGGAGGCTTTGTGGCTGAGTTGTGTGAGGTGATGGGAGGAGGGCTGTTCGAACTGGGTGTGGTCCCAGTACCAGGTGTGGATGGGTGCAGTAAACAGGTGCTGGCAGGTGTCTGAGGTGTGCCAATGCACGTTTTAGGTATTCCGACATGCCTCCTACCTGGATGCAGTTTTATGCATCCACCTAGTTTCTTGTGAGATTCAAATTAAGTTCAAACTGTTCCCTAATAAATCAATCATGTTTTCAAAACAAGTATTATAGCAGAGCTGTCAGGGGTCCAGGGAAACTCTGACTGGTTTAGGCAACAAACAGTCCAGCCCTGAGAGCCAGCAACACCATATTTCCTTCCTTAAGTGTTTCAGTTCTTGTCTTTCATTCTTATGTTGTTTGGGATGAGCCATTTAGGAAGAGATGGCAGAGAATAGGAGACAAGAAAGAAAGGCTCGGAGGCTGTCACGAAAGTGTTAACACTGGGCAGTCAGCTCAGAAAGAGCCACTGGGCCAGGGGCCCGGGCAGCACCAACTGATTTTGCCCGAGCTAAAATGTGATGTAACTGTAGAATCTGTGAGACTTTTTACCTCTGCAGATTCAGAATTCAGACAAAAAAATCCTTCCCCACAGGCCCTGAACTGGGGCCAGCAAAGCACAGCCCACGACAGAGGAGCGGACAGCCTGGGGAGGAGGGTCGCAGGAAGCATCAGGCTCTGGTGGCTCCCATCTGGCCTTCCTGGAGACCCATTTCTGCAGCCTCCTCTGCCAACTCCTTGCCTGGCCTCAGGAGGACAGGACAGTAACCACATGGCCAGGGACGAAGGCCAGGAGAGACAAGACCCTCCAAGGCTGGCGTCCCTCCCTGGCGGGCGCACCAAAGCTTTCAGAGTGCAAAGCACTTCCCACTGACATGGTGACGACAAGCACTTTAGAAATACCTCGGAAGGTGGGGCGACAGCGGCTCCGGTCACCCAAGGTCCACCCTGGTACAGCCTGGGGGAACCACACTCCTCTGGGGCAGAAGCGGTTCTCGGTGGCTGAGGCTCTGTGGGTCTCTGCAGGAGCTGAAGGGACTGAGGGAACTGTCCGGACTCGGACTCGGCAGAAGATTCCCGGAAGCCTTCGAACTCCCCCCAGGTGCTGTGTTCCCCGGGGTCCCGAAGGCCGGTGGTGCAGGTGGAGCCCTCGCCGGGCCTGGGGATGCTGGCTTTCCCGTCGCGCAGGAGGAGGCTGGCGTGGGTCCTCGCCCATCCCACGTCGTCACCACTCCGCCTCCCCGGAGCCTCGCGGAGGGAACCGTCGCCCGCTGCCCCTGCGCGGTCGCCCCACGACTGTGCCCCCGACTCCCGCCGGCCTTGCATCTCGGAGCCGCCGAGGCGCGCAGACCGGCCGGGAAGCGGCTCAGGACACATGCGCGCCGCCGAGCTGCGCTGCCCGGCTGCCGGCCCTCCCCGCCCCGGGGCCCGCACGACCGCACACAGCGCGCCGCCGGGGCCTGGCTTCCTCCCGCGCGGGCGAGGTCCCACTGGCCGCGGTCCGAGGAACCCGAGG
>VBSM01003195.1:228793-243093 GCA_008086735.1 Cheirogaleus medius | reverse complement strand
GCGTTGCACTCACATGGGAATGTTCAGAGAAGGCTGCGTGTCCGGGGGGGCTGGGAGGTGTGCGTGGGGTGTGGGAGCCACAGGGGATGGTGCAGGGGCCCGGGGCCGCCTGCATCGGTGCTTCCCTGCCGCAGACCCCGCAGGGGGTGGGCGTGCGGGTCCAACTGCTTCTGGAGGGAGGATCAGTGGTCCTTCGAAAGTGTCAGACTCACAATGGAGTGTTTTTCGCTTATGTTTAAAACAAAACTGACAGCGACGCCCTGGCCGCCCTCTCCTCCCACTCACTGTGTTCCTGCCGGACCTCCCGACGGGCTCTGCTGGCATCCAGGAGCCGGCTACCTAACGCAGTCCAGGCGGCAGGGGGCAGGTGGGACCGAGGTGTCCTGCAAATCCAGGACAGGTCTGAGCCGCCCACACTGTTTCCTCAACCCCCACCCAGCAGGCTGCCGGCCACCCTGAGCACCGGACGGGCGGGGTAGCAGAGCCCAGCTCTGCGCCCACTGAGCTCCGCCAGGGAAGGGCCGCAGTGAGCGCGGAAGACACGACGGCTGGTGGGAGCTTCCTCCGCTCTCCGCAGCCTCCCACACGGCCGGACGGCACCCAGCCTGCCCGGGCTCTGCAGTCCTAGGTCCCGGCTGCCACAGTCTACGTTCCTTCCTACATACACGGCTTCTCCAGAGTCGATCATTTTCATCAACTTTTTTTGCTCCTGTGGGGACTGGAAGCCCCTGATGCTCTGTCTCTCAAGCTGGGCTGCGTGTACGGGAGGGCCGGTCACCAGCGAGCCCCAAACCGTGCGGGTCATTTCACATAGAGTCTGCTTATATTATGCACCGTAAACGTTCAGTAGAAAGGAGTGCTGTTAAATCACCTAAGAGCTGTCTAACAAGGACACTTTCACTTAAATGGAAACTGGGACGATCTGGCCAGTTCTAAAGCCAGAATTCAGATTTATTTTTCAGAAACTGGATTCAGCCAGCCGTTTACCACACGCCCCAAACTAGGCAATCCGATTCTAGGATAGCAAAGAACGTGAAGTTTAAAGTGTGTCTGTATAGCACTCCTTTGTGCTGGAAGAATGAGTTTAAGTTCTCTGGCATCTTTCTAACGCACCTGGACGCACAACTGGACAGAGTCCGGCAGTCCCTGCACGGTGTCACGGAGCAGCTCGGCTCTGGACAGCAGAGTGTCAGTGAGACAGCCCAGCCGTGCTTCCGGCCGGACACCACCTGCGACGGGGCCAGGCCGTGGGGCATCGGTCGGGCGCGGGCCGGGCCTGGGTGGGCTGAGCTGCTCTGGGTCTGGGAGCAAGGCTGTGCGCAGAAGCGAGCAGCCCAAACCCGGCGGCGAGGCGGGCACTCAATGCCAGGATGAGGGCCCCACCTTCCCTGGCTGCCCCGGGGACCCGCATCCTCGGGGGCACCACAGCAGGGGACAGGCCGCCGTGGGCTGTGATTCAGCCGGGGACACAGCCCGCTGGCCGGACCTGGCTGCAGGGGCAGGCGGGCGTGGGAACCGCCGGCTTCGCTGAGCAGAGTTGGGGCTGAGCCGGTCGGGAGCGGCAGCCCGCCTGGGCTCGTCAGGCTCCGAGGGTCGCAGGCCCCGGCAGGTCTCCCGCGTGGCCACCGCCCCTCCCGCCCAGCGCGACCCACGGGGACGATTAGCTGGGCTCTGGCGCCCCCTGGTGGCCGTCCTGCGCCACTGCATGCTCCCCCGGCGCCCGTCCTGGTGGCTCATCCTGCCCCAGGAGCGGGGGGGTTCTGGCAGGTGAGCTTTGTGGACCCCACCCGCCAGGAATACGTGTCCCCTCCTCCCCTCCCAGCTGTCCTTGCTCGTGGTCAAGTCCCACCATAATGTCACTTGCTGGAGAGGCCTACCCTGACCCAAGGCCCCCTGGCGGGGCCCTCCGTGTGCACCTGCGTGACACCTGTCTGCCTGCACAGGTGGGAGCCTCTGCTCTGTGAACTAAAATACAATCTTGAGCCCCCAGCTGAATGCATAGACCCCTTCTTGGCCAAGGAGCCCCCAAAATACCCTAAAGCTGAGCTGCCAGCCATGCGAGGGGAAGTCAGACAAGCCTGCCGTGCCCCCTCCACTCTTGCAGATGTCCTTTGTGACTCATGGACAGGCCTAGGCCATGCACGACAGAGCTTGAACCGCACCTGCAGGTCCTCAACTTATTTAACAGGTCACTGGAGCCTGGCTTTATGTCCTGAGGCTTGTCTGTGATTAGCAGACTTCCTTATCTTAACTAAAAAACATTCCAGGCCTTTAGACAAAGCTTCATGTCTTTAACCAATTACAAGTCAAAGACTCTTTAAACCCACCCATAACCTGTAAGCCCCTGCTTTGAGGGGTCCACCTTTTTGGGCCAAACCAATGTACCCCTTCCATGTATTGATTTATAACTTTATGTGTAATTCCTGTCTTCCCGAAATGTATGAAACCAAACTGTGACCCAGCCACAGAGAGTCCACTTGCTCAAGGCCCTTTGGGGTGGCTCCGGGTCATGGTCCTCGCACTTGGCTCAGAATAAGCCTCTTTGCATTATTTTACAGAGTTTGGGTTCTTTCCCATTGACACCTCCTAGGAAGTGGAGACAGGGCTCAGGTTAATCCTAGACAAGCCTGGGGCACATCCCACACAGTTTCCAAACACGGCGAGATCCCCGCTGCGTTCTGCGCTGATTCAGAGCCCTCTCCCTGTGCTGTGGACAGGACCCCTGGGGTGAGGCACCGGCAGCTTCTGTGCGGTGTTCCCGTGGTGGCACCTACATATTCCCGTGGTGGCACCAGCGCTGATGGACTCTGGAGTAGGAAGCATTCCCTGGGGCAAATATTCGTGAGTTCAGGGGAAAGGCGTTCTTCAATTTAGCACTGCAGCTAAACCATTTCTCGTGACCTCCCTACTCAGCCTTACTTCACAATCGATGAATAAACATTCTGCCCCATGTAAATTTTACAGCGAAGAGCTGATGCCTGGTTGGCGCTCAGCTGTTCCAGCAAGTGTTCACAGCTCTTGGTGGCGTTAAACAGCTCTTAAGTGTTAACAGCTCTTGACGCTGAAAATAACCGGGCGGCAAGTAGAGAGTCAGAGAACCGTCTGCACCCTCAGCTGTCTTCTGTTCTTCTGGCCCCCCCTTCCCCGGTCTCCTCCTGCTTTTATACCCTTGGTAGGACTCAAAAAGCGTCCAATCAGCAACAAGCATTAACAGCCAATCAGCAACGAGCTATAACATCCAATCAGGAACAAGCTATAACATCCAAAAAGGAACAGTGGGATTCAAAAAGTAACCAATCAGGATCGCGCAAGCAGCGTGACCAGAGGACTGGAGCAGGCAGCGGATCATAGAGCGCGGCCCAGACCGGCACACGAGGCCCGGCTCCAGCAGCGCGCACTCGCACACCCGCCCGCCGCTGCCTCCAGTCGGCTCTGCACAGCACCGGCCCGCAGGGATGCGGAGCGGCCGGGAGGCGGCGAGCAGCCGCGTCCCAGCGCCGGACAGTTTTCCCCGTCACAGCCACCCCAAATTTCCCAGTGGACAGCTTATGCCACCATGAGTTTTCTTCCTCAGTGCTGTGACTGTCAGGTGCGACTGTCCTTAGTGGAATTCTGCAGCACTGAACTTTGTCCGGAGCACTTGCGGTCCCTGGCCAACACAAATGTCACCACGTGCAGCTTTTGACCGTGTCTATTGTGTGACGGAGCAGTCACCCCTCCCCCCATAGATATGGAAGGGAAACACTGACAGTGGGGAACATGTAACAGAGGGAATGTCCTGGAGAAAATGGCAAAAAGATTTCCTGTCTCTTTAAACCATCCTCTACTCCTTTGTGAGAACTAAAACCTGCATCCCTAACAGGCAGGGTGAGTCTTCTGTCCTTTGTGCCACAGGAAGCGGCTCAGCCCAGACCTGGGGGACCTGGGGGAGGGTCCTGGGTGGAGGTCACAGGATTGTCCTCAGGGAGATGGGATGATTAGAAGCATCAACTGAAGGTGAACAGCAGTTGCCTGAAGCTGAGAACCCTCCCTTTAAAAGCTCCGCGTTTCTGCTATTAGGACAATTACGACAGGAGTCTCCAGCCTCCTCCTCTGCTGGTAAAGTAACAAACTTCCCTTTCCTTCTTCTCAAACCACTTGCTCTCGTTCTTCTGATGCAGCCTCTCACGCGGCCTCACGGACCCGTGCGAAGCGTTCGGTACAGGTGTAAAACGGGTCTATTATTTCACCCGAAACATCCCTTTTCCGTTTGAGAAGAGGCTGACGGTTTGTTAATGCTCACGGGAGGCCGGGCGTGGTGGCTCACGCCTGTAATCCTAGCACTCTGGGAGGCCGAGGCAGGAGGATCGCTCAAGGTCAGGAGTTCGAGACCAGCCTGAGCAAGATTGAGACCTCGTCTCTACTAAAATTAGAAAGAAATTATCTGGACAACTAAAAATATATATATAAAAAATTAGCCGGGCATGGTGGCGCATGCCTGTAGTCCCAGCTACTCAGGAGGCTGAGGCAGGAGGATCGCTTGAGCCCAGGAGTTTGAGGTTGCTGTGAGCTAGGCTAACATCACAGCACTCTAGTCCGGACAACAGAGCGAGACTCTGTATCAATAAAAAAAAATGCTCAGAGGAAACCCCTGGGAATGAGAACACCCACAGCGCTGGGCAGCGCTCACCTGGGCCTCCCATCAACGGCCCTGTGCTCGGAGCTTTGCACGGGGCACCTCACTGAATCCTCAGAGCAACCCAGCCGCGGGTGCTAGTACCCCAGCGTACAGATGAGCAAACTGAGGCACAGAGATTTGGCTGCACGGCAGGTGGTAGTGCCAGAGCCACGGCCCGAGCCCAGGGCTGAGTGCTGGCAGCTGAGTCACAGACTGACCAGGGCCGGCGGGCGGGAGAAGGAGACGCATCCGCGCGTGGGGACGTGGAGACAGTTACAAGCTGGAATCTAAATCAGCAGCAGGGTGCCCCACTGACACCGCAGCTCCCGGGAAGGCCACAGCGAGGCCTCTGGGCTGAGGGCAGGGCCGGCCGAGGGCCACAGGCCTATGGCAGTGCGGGTCCAGCCGTGCTGGAAACCGCGCACTGGCCCAGAGACGCGTGCGCACTTGGGAGTGGACCCGCACCGCAGTGGCTTCCTCTTCCAGGCCTTGGCCAGAGCATGTGCCGCTGCCAGACGGAGCCTCTCGAGGACCCGGGCCGGCCTCGTGCAGGAAGGCCAGGGAGAGGGGACGGTGGTCTGCAGTCACTGCCCCTAGGCAGCACTTAGGCCAGGGCCGGCCAGACCTGTGCGGAGGAACGAAGACAACGGGACCTCCTCCCACGAACCCTTCTGTAGCAGTTAGGAAAAACTCTGCTACGCGCGACGGAAAGGAACACAAGTTCAGCGCGTAGCCTGGGCTGCGGCGGGACAGAGCCCAGGCCTCCCCCCGCCCCCAGGAGAGGCGCAGCCTGCTGGGGTCCCTCCACCTTCGGGCAGGAGTGGGGGAGCTCGAGGCGGGGTCTCGGTCCGCAGCTGACCCAGGGCCAGAGCCGGCGGGCTGCCCTTCGGCTCTCCCTGAGGAAGGGCAGCCCGTGGCTCCGTGAGCAGCAGCAAGGGGTTAATGCTCCCCGTGTCCACGGGGAGGGCGCCGAGCAGAGCAGACGACACGTGGTGACAGGCCCGACAAAACTACGGGCAGTGGGATGCACCGAGTTTTGCGCATTTGGAGTGAACCGAACAGCCAGGCAACAGCGAACGGTGGGGGAGGGGCTCAGCAGGCGGTGGCGGCGAAAGTCCCAGGGAGGAGGGCGGAGCACTGAGTTCCCGTGCGCCTGGTGACAAAGCCATGGTCACGCGAACAACCAGAAGTTCAGTGGCACGGTCGGTGCGTGGTATCGCTCAGCCTTAGACAGGAAGGAAATGCCGACACCTGCTGCAACACGGATGGACCTTGGGGACATTACGCTCAGGCAAGTAAGCCAGGCGCAAAGGGACACACACTGTGCCATCCCACTCATGGGCGGCCCCAGTCATCCAATTCACACCCACAGAAGGTAGAATGGGGGGTGCGGGGGCCGGGGAGCAACGGGGAGTTGGTGTTTGTTGGGCGCAGAGTGCATTGGGGAAGACAGAACGTTCTGGAGACGGAGGAGGTGATGGCTGCACAGCCGTGCGGATGTGCTCAACCCCACTGAGTTGTTCACCTAAAAATGGTTAAAACGGTAAACTTTATGTTACCTATATTTTACCACAATAAAAAAGAATAGTGAATAAAATTTGCCATCCTCAAAAAAATTCAGTGGGGATTTGCAAAAGAATTTTTCAAAACACAAACAAGGAAACCAACTTTCCAAACCAACACAGGATCTAAAGTACGGTGGGAAACGTTGCTAGTCCAGGGGATACAGGACAGGGTAGGGATCGGGATAGAGAGAAAGGATGACAACAAAGTACACAAAACAAGGCGGCAGAAATCCGCCCAAATATATCGAAATTCACAATAAACCGATATGGATTAAGCTTGCCTTTTCACACAGCGATTCCCACGTGGACTTTAAATAGCAACATCCACATCTAAAACAAAACCGCCCGGAGAGTGTACGGTCCACTCGGGCCACTGCGACAAAACACCACAGGCCCGGTGGTTAAACGGCAGACGTCACTTGTCACGGCCGTGGGGACTGGGCCTGTGACGTTGAGGTGCCAGTGTGGCCGGGTCCTGGGTCCCCGGCGTCCCTCCCTGTCATCACAGGGCAGAGAGCGAGTGCTGGCCTCTCCTGTCCTATAAGGACGGGAATCCCAGCTCGGGCCCCACACTAGTGACCTCGTCTGAACCCGATCGCCTCCCGAAGGCCCCACTCCCGATGCCCTGAGTTGGGCGCTCGGGTTTGCTAAGCACTAGAAGTACAAGCACGTTGATGGCAGCACTGCTGACCTGGAAACCTGGACACCATCCAGTAGCCACTGACGGTGGCAGGACTGGAGGGTGTGGCATGTCCACATGGGGGTTGTTAATCGGCACTCAGAATGAACAAGCCACGGTACACAACCGTAGGAACGAGCCTTCATGTGGAGTGAAAAGATGTCACCGAGACTGTACCCAGCGTGACACCCTCTCATACAGTCAGAACAACCAAAACCAAAACTAGAGGCTTCAGGAATATACACAGATTCGACAAAAGTGTACAGAAAGGAGAGCTGAGGAATGGCACTCGGGGTCCAGGGCAACGGGGTCTCGGTGAGCAAGGCGGGGGGCCGGGGTGGGGGGTCTGGTCGCTGCGGGTTGTTTTCACGATCCTGGCTCTTGTTTTGGGCGGTGTGTTCGCAAGTGCCCATTGCATATCAAAAACGAGAAATTAGAGAACTAAATGTGTTTAAAAAGTGCGCCCAGCTTTGTCCCGTGAGCGACGCCCCTCCGTTCTTTGCACCTGAGATCCCCTCACAGGAAAGAGGACGGTGGGCATTACGTAGACGGGGCTGCCCAAAACCAGCAAGGAAGAAACGACCCAGCAGAAAAGTGGGACGTGAACAGGCAGCTCACAGAAGAGGTGCCACGAAGGTCCCACAACCCCGGGAGTAGTCCAGGAAATGACAATTAGAACGAGCGGTTGTTTCAGCCCTGTCTGATAGGAGACAATGCCAAGCCCGTGTGGGGAGGGAAGGGGGCAACAGGACTGTCCTGCGCTGCAGGTGGAACCCAAATCACGAAAATAAATGCTTTGGAGAAAAACACTGAAGCTCTAGTGACGTCACGAGGTGCAGCGACGCAGCGTGGCCCCCCTTCTTCCTAGTGGAAGAATCTCGCCCCGGCACACGGGCACCCAAAACACAGGCCCCTTTCAAAGCTGGGCTCCCTGGCACCTTGGCGCACTCGTGTGTCCGCGCTCTGGACAGCAGGTGTGAGCACGTGCCTCGTGCCAGCTTCTGCGAACCATCCCACGGAGACACTGCAAGTGTCCCCTCTCAGCCTCCTCAGCCCACTGTCTGTGCTGCAGCCGAGACCTGGACACAGCGGCTCAGCAGAGCAAGACTCGCACCCAGGCGCATCGAGCAGGAAGGACCCGTGTCCCTGACAGCCGGGACGGGGCGTGAGCACCACGCCGTCGAAGCACCGCCAGCGTCCTAGTCCCCGCTGTGGTCTGAATGTCCCCTCCAAAATCGGTGTTGAAAGTTAGCTGCCTTTGCTTTGTGGCCTGCCGTCCCTCCTCGGCCCGGGACGTTCCCGGGAAGGCCCAGGGAATGGCTGGCAGTTCCAAGCCCGGCGATGACGAGGGCGGCTTTTGTTCCTGGGGTCTCCGTCGTTTCACTGCACAGAGTGAACTCGGTAATGTGGAGCTTTGCGTGTTGCTGAAAATGAGTGAGTTCAACCTCACTGAGTCGTGTTTTTGTTATCATAAGGCTATTTTCCTACAGAAAATGTGAGTATGCTCCGGATTGGAAGATGAAGGGTCAGAAGCTCGAATGGCTTTAATCTCTGAGTGCCCAGCCTTGCGTCTGTGGTGTGACTAGACTCTGACCTGCCTTCTCCACAGGCGGGGGAGGGTGGGCCTCACCCAGC
Source organism: Cheirogaleus medius (assembly GCA_008086735.1). Lineage (NCBI taxonomy): Eukaryota > Metazoa > Chordata > Mammalia > Primates > Cheirogaleidae > Cheirogaleus > Cheirogaleus medius. Next base: position 234,557 of record VBSM01003195.1, on the reverse strand, counting down.
CCCTCCCCACCACGCAGGGAGGTGGGGACACGCGGGTCCCTCTGCTCGGTGGAGGGGGGTGGCTGGGATGCAGCAGTGCCACGGACCCCCCCAGGGCCTTGCCGCTGGGATCGCCTGGGCAGAAAGTACTGGCGCAGCCCTGGCGTCCGCGTGTCCTGTGCGGGCTGAATCAGACGTGGTCTGGTCTGGGGGCTAACACGAGTGCTGGCGTCATCAGAGATGTCAGCGATGGTCATGGTGATGTTCAGAGGCCATCAGCCAACCCACAGCCTTTGCAGGCCACCTAGGCCACGTTGCAGAGCATTTGTGACACCACGTCGGAGACTCCTGGGTGCTGGCAGGGGAGGGGGGCTCCCGTCGGCGAGTGTCAGCACCCACTGGGCCCTCCCCTCCCCCACAAGGAGCCACAAGCCCGCTGATGCTCCCGCGGCCTGCAATGCTGAGTGACGAGGCCCTTTGTCTCGGACCCAGGAGTCTCAGGTCTTCTGCCCGGGTCCCTGATGCTGTGGCAGGCGCACCTGCTGGGCTGTGAGCAGTCTGGTGACCTCCTTCCCTGCTGCCAGCAAAAGGGACCGGGATTGTCCTGGAACAAGTTCTGGGCCAGGGGACACCTGAGGGGACACATGCTAGGGACTTCTGAGAAGGATTTTCCCACCAAGAGGGGGCGTCACAGCAGCAGGCCTGCCCCTCTCCTTCCTGTGCTGTTTGTGAGATGACGCGATGCCGGTGCTGCCCTGGCCCCTTGGGGTGACTCAGGTGACAATGCCAACCCTCCAAGATGGCAAAGGAGGGTGGCCGGCACCTGGGTCCTCCGAGGCATGGCCATGCTGCCCAGGTGACCCTGGATCAACCCTGCCTCAACTTCCTCATCGTCGTCGTTGCTACAGTCTGTTCTTCACACTCAGGAGCTGACTTCGTGCAGGGGGGTTACCGGGCTGGGGCTTTCTTGGAACCGGATGGGCAGCTCCCGAGTTCCTGGGTGCCGGTAGAGCCACCGCAGGGCAGGCCCCAGGACCTCAGGTGTGCCTGGGCAAGGACACACGGGGCTTCGGTCCCACCTGAGACCTCGGCAAGGCAGAGCTCCCTGTGCATCCGAAGGGAGGGTGTCTCTCCCAGGACGGCTCAAGCTGGGAGGACAGCAGACCCCACCCTGGGTGTCGGTGCGGACTGCCACGTGTGCAGAGACAGGGTTTCCTCTCGGACCCTGAGTGACTCTTGTGTCCTCAGAGATCGGGGAGGACGAGGCAGGAGGTGGCACCTGGCCTGCGGGGAGGTGGGAGCTGCGAGGGCAGAAAGGGCCCTGGCACTGTGAGAGGTGGGCTGGACGGTGATGGGCGCAGGGCCTGGAGACAGCCCCCTTCTCAGGACGTGGCCTGTACTGTCCACTTTCTCTCCTCCCAGCTGCTCTTCCCAGCCAGCAGTTTCTGGGGAGCTGGCAGCACACGCTGTCCTCCGTCCCCCCTTCCCACCCCTCCTCCACACACGCAGGGGAGCCTCCAGCCCACGGACCTGGCCTGCCCACCACCTGCCTGCCTTTCTCGGCCACGCCCTGCTCAGCAGCCACCCGCCCCTCTGCCCCCAAGCCCTGTGCTGGGGGCCGCCCGCCCCAGGTGCAGCAGGCACAGCTCTCTGCCTCCAGGCTGCTGCCCCCGGGGGTCCCTGTGCACCTGTGCTTTGTCCCTTGGGGTGACTCGGTGTGTCAAGGGCAGCCCCCAGAGCCCACCTGGCCGCCCATCTGGCCTCCTCGAAGCGTGGCCATGCCCAGGTGTCAGCCTCCCACGTACACAGGGACAGTCCCACCTGGGTTGAGCAATAGCCCCAGTGCAGGTGGCACCAGTGGACACTCACCGGGATTTGTGAGCTGACAGGCGACTTAGTGAGAGGACAAGGGGACCTGCTGGCTGGCTTCTCTGTTGCACCTGGCCACCACAGGCCACCTCAGGACGCCAGGGAAGGGCAGGCTGGAATACAGCCTGGGGGACCCCAGAGGACAGAAGCCCCGGGCCAGAAGCCTGACAAAGGCCCTTGGTTCCCAGCCCTCCCATGGCTGGAGCCATGGTCTACGTCATGGAAATGGCAGGCGCCAGGAACGGGCCAGGGGAGGCAGGGGCAGCCTCCAGGTCTGTCTGATGCCCTCAGAGACACAGTCACAGGGCAGGGGCCACTAAACCAAGTCAGCTGGCGGAGCCAGCATCCCTGGCCCCTTGGGAGAGAGGGTGAGCAGGACATGGACCCCACCACAGGAGGTGCCGGGGAGGCTGGGGGCAGAGGTGGGAGGCACGGAGCAGCACTGAGGAGCATGGGGAACCTGGCCACACCCCGAACAGGCCAGGAGGAGCAGGGTGCACGCAGGGCAAGGGTGCCTGGGGTCTGTGAGCCCAGGGCAGGGAGCTCTTCTCTGCACCGAGACTAAGCCAAGCCAGGAGCGCCAGCCCCACCCCTGACACAGGGACACAGGGACACAGGGCTCTTGAGGCAAAGCTGGCTCCACAGTCTCCTGGACCTCTGGGCCAGCAAGGGTTCCTCCAGGAAGGGTGGTCGGGGCAGCACAGCAGCCTGGACCCTCCCAACCTCACCAGCCAGTCCTTCCTGCAGCCGCCACCGTCCCCCCAGGAGCCCTGCAGGGGACGCCCAGAGCCAGGCGCTGCCGACTTGTCTTCATTGGGAGACCCCGGGCCAGGCTGATGGGTCACTGGCCGAAGCCCCGACTCACACAACACTGCTGCCCCTCAGGCCTCGCCCCCTGGCCCCTAGCCCAGACCACACGGCACTCCCAAGAATTCACCAGACCCTGCCCCACTCTCCACGGGGCCTCCCGCAGTCCCTCCCCACCCTGGCCTGGGGCCTTTCCAGGGCTGCCCCAGACCCTTGGCTTTGCTGTGGCTCACCCCCGCCCCCCACGCGGGCTCCCACAGGGGCTGCTGAGGGCATGTTGGGAGGCAGGCCCAAGGTGCCAGCTTGGAGGGCAGGGGGCACTGGCCACATCTGGCCAGGGCAGGGTTATAGCCACGGAGGTAACCCCTGTGCACCTGATGCCAACTGCCCGGAAAGCAGGTGACTCCCAAAGGCAAGACCCCAGGTGGCAGCGAGCTGGCAGGTGGGGTCAGTACGCCCTGGGGGTGGGGGTGCGGCTGCCATCTGCTCCCCAGGCCTGCCTGCCACCACCCACCAGCCGCGCCCTCGACTGTGCCGTTGTGGAGAGGGGCGCTCGGGGGATCCTGGGACACAGCCCACTCCACGCCCTCCTGGGGTGGTTATAGACAGGACAGCAAAACCTGCCACCTGTGGGCGGCAGGGATGCGGGGAGTGGAGACCAGTGCAGGGAACCCTGCCTGGCACCCCCCGCGGGGGCTCCACAGCACCAGTGGGCCCTGCGAGATGTCTGCAGCCATCACCCCGTCACAGGTGAAAGCCGTCTCATTTCGACACCCCCACAGGGCCCCTCCCCAAACGCTACAGACCCTCCCGGGCGCTGTAGGTCCAGAGGCCACATCGCAGGTGCAGGCGCCCCAAAGATGTGCTGCAGTGCGTGTCCGGCCAGCCACACAGGTGTCTGGAGCGAGCACAGGCCGAGCTGCCGTGGGGACCAGGCTCCATGACCCAGGCCTGGGGCTGCCACATCCACGTGGGAGCAAAGCTGGCACCTGGTCCCAACTGACTGTGGCGTCCTTGGCTGGGGGAGCCCCTGGCAGGGTGGCGGGAGAACCAGGGACATGGGGGCACTTCTGGGCCTGGGGTTGGGGCAGCAGAGACATGGGACCAGGACGCCTATGGGGGGTGAAAGATGGGCTCAAGGTGCCCAGGAGGAGGAAAGTAGGGGCCACGGTCCCTCTGGAGGTGGGAACAGTGAGCCTGGGGAGAGGAGTCTCCAGGACGGTGCTCTGGTCCCAGGTGGGCCAGCAGACTGGCCAGCCCCACCGCCCCCGCCAGCAGCCACACCACCCTCTCTGCTCCCCTCCAACACCCCTCCTTGCCGCCAGGCCCCGCCAGCCGGGGGTAAAGACAGGGGTCCCGCGAAACAGGCAAAGCAGTGCAGCGTTGGATACAAAACTGTAAACACGAGTCTTTAAAATGACAGGGGCTCCTTGGCCCCAGACTCTGAGCCAGAGGCCCCCCCAGCGAGGGCCCAGATCTCCGCCCACACTGCCCTCCCTTCCAACCCGGTGGCCCAACAGGCAGGGGCAGGCCCAGGCCTCACCAACCGCCTGGCGCGCTGGGGCGGGCTGGCGGAGCGGGGACTGAGGGTCCGCGGTCCGGTCCGAGGGATTCCTGAGATGAAGAAGCGGCCGTGGCCCCCACACCGCACTCTCCGCACTGGCCCCGTGGGGAGCCCGCCCTCACCCCATCCCATGCAAACCGCACGCCCAGGGCCAGACCCGCGTCTCTGCGCCCCAGGGCCGTCCCGGGGACCGCGCGGGCCCTGTCACGTGTCCAAGGCGTCACGCGTGGGCGAGGGGCCGTGGGGGCGCCCGGGCGGGCCGTGCAGCGGCGCGGGCTGGGGCACCGAGTTGCGCTGCGAGGGTGGCGGCTGCAGCTCCAGCGCGAGCGCGGGCGGCGGGAAGTCGCGCACCTGGCGGCGGTACTCGAGGAAGGTGCAGGCCTTGGTGGCGAGCGCCACCACATTCTTGCCCACGAAGATGGCTGAGACGCGGCTGTCGCGGAACAGCGCCATGTTGGCGGCGCGCGCCAGCACGGCCACCACGTTGACGGTGGCGAGGCTGAGCACCGGGTAGAGCATCATCTTCTGCGGCGCGATGTGCTCGCCCTGCATGCTGACCTCGCTGAGCGCCACGCACGGCAGCACCAGCAGCAGCATGTAGCAGTAGAAGAAGGTGAGGCCCTCGGCCCACAGCGGCAGCCCGGTGCGCGGCGGCTCCCACAGGTTGGCCTGCATGTCGAGCAGGTCCAGCAGGTCGAGCGCCACCCAGAAGAGGCGGCCGCGCAGGTCCTCGCGCTTGCGGAAGGTGCGCACGTACTCCATGCGGTCGAGCGCCACGAGCAGCAGGAAGAGGCCGGGCACGCACACCGACAGCAGCAGCGTCAGCGCCTTGCGCGCCACCGGGTCCGCCGCGCCGCGCCGCGCCGCCTTGTAGTTCTGGAAGATGAAGTAGAGCTTGATCTCCAGCACGAAGATGTAGAGGAACCAGAGGATCATGGCGTACCCGCGCTTGGCCGTGCGCACCTCGGCGCCCACCCACACGGCCACGTAGCGCAGCACCAGCAGGAAGCACACGTCGCCCACCAGCACGATGATGCACACGCCGATCTTGCGCGGGCCCTGGTTCTGCTCCACCAGGTACGCGTCCATGACGGCCATGCTGCCCACGATCACCAGCGTGGTCAGGCACACGTGGCGCCGGTCGGGCGGCGGCAGCACCATGGTCGGCCGCGCGGCCCACGCCAGGCGGGACGAGGCCCTGCGGCGGCGCTCAGCCCGCGGGCATGGCGCGGCGCGGCTGGGCGCGGGGCGGTCCCGCTGCCCGGAGGGCGCCGCCGCTCCCTGCTGCGAGCTCGGAACCTGGGGACGACAGAGCAGAGGGTCAGCGCGCGGGCCCGAGCGGCCTCCCCCGACTCCCGCAGCGTATTCTCTGCGCGGGGCGCTGTCCCCGCGCCGGGCGCCCGCAACCTCTGTCGCACGCACGCGCCGACGCGCGGACCGGAGCCCGGAGCCGGGGCGGGGCCTCCAGGGGCGCTGCAGCCCCGCCTGCGGGCCGGAGACCTCGTCCCACCGCCGCCAGGGAGGAAACGCGACGGAAGTGTTTTC
>VBSM01003195.1:215403-225940 GCA_008086735.1 Cheirogaleus medius | reverse complement strand
GCCTCGGCCTCCCAGAGTGCTAGGATTACAGGCGTGAGCTACCACACCCAGCCAAAAGTATTCTTTATATAGCAGGTTTTTCTTGGTAAACCATGTGCCGCTGGTCATGTTTCAAGGTTAGATAATCCCTTTATGAGGGTTATCTACGCTATGGGAATTGTTCCTTTAGGAGGGGTTGTCTGTGCTGTGGGCACACCTTGTCATGCAGGAGTCTAACATCAGTCCCCATGACCGGTCCAGCTTCAAGATGGCATCACTATTGCCACGCAACAGGCTGGTTTCCTACAAACAAAAACCCTGCATTCAGCTTGATACTTAACAATGAAGGATGGAATGCTTGCCCTGAGATTGGGCACAAGGCAGAGATGTCCAGTGTATTCACTCCTATTCAACATCATGTTGGCAATCCTAGCCAATGCAATAAAGTAAGAAAAACAAATAAAAGACATAGAGATTAGAAAGGAAGAACTAAAAATGTCCCTATTCGTAGATGATATGAAAGTCTATGTAGAAAATCCCAAGAATTCTACCAAAATGGAAGTCAGAACACTAATAAGTCAACTTAGCAGGGTTGCGGGATCAAAACACAAAATTCAGTCCTGTTTCTATATACTGGCAATGAACAACTGGAAACCAAAATTTTAAAAGCAATATCATTTACACTAGCTCCCGATAAATCAGACATTCAGCACTTCAGTATTACTCTAACAAGGCATATACAGGATTTCTGTGCTGAAAACTACCAAATACTGACTGAAGAAATCAAAGAAGGCCTGAGTAAATGGACATACTGTGTTCATGAGTTAGAGGACTTGATATAGTCAATATGCCAGTTCTCTCCAAAAGGATGTACAAATTTCAGTCAAAATCCCCGTGGGAAATCTTGTAGATATAGACAAGCCTATTCCAAAATGTCTGTGGATCAGAGGAGTCAAAATCGTTCTGAAGAGGAAGAAAATCGGAGGATTCTGACAGGGAAGATTCGCTGCGAAGCCAAAGCAAGGAGCCGGTGCGTTGGCAAAGGGTCAGCCCAGAGGTCACTGATCCACGCTCTGTCTCTGCAGATTTGCCTGTTCTGGACAGTTCATGCAAAAGGAATCGTGCACTATGGGCTCTTTGTGACTGGCTTCTTTTGCTGATCAAAATGTCTTAGTGTGTGCCACTGCTTTTTATTGCCGAGTGATATCCCATTATTTTGTTATCCGTCCGTCAGCTGTGGGTGTCTGGGCTGTCCCCACCTTTTGGCTGTTGCGGGCAGTGCACGGCGTGCTCGCTTCTCCCAGGCAGACACTGGGGGCAGTGGGGTCGCGTGTAGCTCCGGGCTCAACTGTTTGCAGACCACTCTGCCTTCCCGCCAGCAACTGTGAGGGCTCCAGTGTCTTCACAGCAGCACCTGCTGTGGTCACTGTTTTGGTGACGCCATCCCGGTGGGTGTGAGGTGGAGTCCCACTGTGGCTGCTGTGGTCACTGTTTTGGTGACGCCATCCCGGTGGGTGTGAGGTGGAGTCCCACTGTGGCTGTGACGCGCATTTCTTTGATGGCTAATGATGTCAGGCACGTTTTTACCCGTGTATGGGCCATTTGTGTCTCTTCTTTGGAGAAATGCCTGTTCAAACCCTTGGCACATTGTCCCATTGGGGTATTTGCCCTTCTGTTGTTCAGGTGTACAAGTTCTTTGTGTATCTGGATACAAGCCTTTTATCAGACATGTGATTTGCAAATATTTTCTCCTGTTCCACGGGTTGTCTTTTCAGTGTTTTTAATGGTGTCCTTTGAAGCACAAAAACTTCTCATTTTGCTTAAGTTCACTTTATCTTTTCTGTTGTTTTCTGTGCTTTCTGTGTCACTTTTAGGAAGGTCACAGAGATTTTCCCCTCTGCTTCCCTCTGAAAGTTTTGTGGTTTGGGGTTTCACAGTCAGGTGTGGGATCCATTGTGAGTTATAGTTTGTGCATATGGTAAGGAAGGGACCTGCCGTGGATTAGATCCGGGCCCCGAGGGGCCCTTGGGAGCGTGGCCTTCAGGGTCTTTGCAGGTGTAATGTGCTCAGGCTGAGATCACGCTGGATCAGGGCAGGTCCCAAATCCGGTGCCTGGTGCCCTCATGAGGAGGAAGAGATTTGAAGACACAGAGGCAGAGGTCAGACTGAGGCGGCTGCAGGCCAGGTGCGGCCAGGTGCCACCAGCAGCCACCAGCAGCCTGGAGCGAGGCCTAGAGCAGGTTCTCGCTCAGAGCCCAGAAGGAACCAGCCCTGCCAACACCTCAGTCTCATATTTCCAGCTTCCGAACTCGGAGAAGACGAACGTCTTGTCACGAGCCGTCCCGTCTGTGGCGATTCATCACAGCAGCAGCCCTGGACGACGGACGGGGGTCCACCTTCGTCCTTTCACACACCCAGTGGTCCCGGCACCGTCTGTCGAAAAGACTGTTCTTTCCCCATTGCGTGGTCTTGGCAGCCTCGTCAAGATCAGCTGAGCACACAGGCAAGGGCGCCGCTCTGCACTCCACGTCCCGCCCACTGGTCCCCGAGTCTGCCCTGGGCCAGCGCCAACCTGGCCGTCTTGGCCGAGGAAGCTTCGAAGGAGGCTTTGAAATCGGGAAGTGTGACTCCTCCAACTCTGTCGCCTTCGAGACTGTTTCGGCTATTCCGGAACTCTTGTGTTTCTGTCCACATTTTACTTAGAATCAGCTTGTTAATTTCTGCAACGACAACCAGAACAGCCACCTGTGATTCTGATGGGGATCGCACTGAATCTGTAGCTCAACTTGGTGAGGAGCATAGGACGTCTTTCCATTTATCCAGTTCTTCTGTGGTTTTCAGAGAACACGATCCTGAGTGTTTTATTCCTTGTGTTGCTGTTGTGAAGGGGACTGTTTTCTTGACTTCATTTTCATTGCTCTGTGTAGAGACACACTGCCTTTCTGCATGCTGAGCTTGTATGCTGCAACCTTGCTGAGCTTCTTTACTATTGCTAATATTTTTAGTGCATTTCTCAGGATTTTCTAGATACATGATCGTGTCATCTGCAAACAGATAGTGTTACTTCCACCTTTCCCATCTGGATGTCTTTGATTTCTTTACCTTGACTGAGAGCCTTGGCTGGAACCTGCGGTCCCACGTCGAAGGAAGGTGGGTGGCGAGAGTGACGTCCTAGTCTTGTTCCTGACCTTCTGGAAGCGTCCAGCCATTCACCATTAAGCAAGACGTGCGCTGTGGGGCTTTGCCACATCCCTTTTGTCAGGTTGAGGAGGTTCTCTTCTATTCCCAGATTTTAGAACGTGGTGATTAATTTTTAACTAAGGCGTGACAGTGATTCAACACAGGAAAGATAGTCTTTTCACCAAACTGGACATCCGTGTGTAAAAACAACCGAGAGGGGCATCATCCTAGACTTCATCCCTTATACAATAACTCAAGGTGGATCACAGACCTAAAGGTAACGTGTAAAGCTATAAAACTTTGAGAAGGAAAAAAATTGAAGAAAATCTTCACAACCGAGGATTATGCCAAAAAATTTCTTAGACATGGCACCAAAAACACAATCCATAAAAGAGAAATTAATAAATTGGGCTTCATTAAAATTATAAACTTTTTGCTGTGTGAAAATCACTGTTAAGAGAATGAAAAAACAAGTTATACTCTGGGAAAAAGTATTTGTAAAACACATATCACACAGAAGACTTACATGCAAATATATATATTTTTAAATTCTTAAAAATCATGGCCAGGTTCAGTGGCTCACACCCGTAATCCTAGCAACCTGGGAGGCCGAGGAGGGAGGCTCGCTTGAGGTTGGAGTTCGAGACCAGCCTGAGCAAGAGCGAGACCCCGTCTCTACAAAAAATAGAAAAAATTAGGCGGATGTGGTGGGTTGCACCTGTAGTCCCAGCTACTCCGGAGGATGCTTGAGCCCAGGAGTTGGAGGTTGCAGTGAGCTATGATAATGCCACTCTAGTCTGGGTGACAGAGAGAGACCCTGTCTCTAAAAAATAAAAAAAAAACCCAAAACCATCTTAAAAATCAGCAGGGAAAAACAACCCAATTTTAAAATAGGCAACTTCAGTATCAAATCCCACCTTGCGTGCTTCTTACAGGCCTGTCCAGGGAGGGACGTAATTTGTGAAATAAATAAGGGCAAAAGACTTGAACAGACATTCCACCAAGGAGGATATACGGATGCCACATCAGCACTCGAGGAGACGGGCACCGTTAGGAAGACGCAAATGTCAATAATAGCTGTGCGGGACCTCTCCGCAGCTCTGCAATGGCCGTGATGGACAGTGGCTGGAGACTCAGGTGCCTGCCAGCTCGTAGTAAGACGGTAGATTTAAACCCAGACATATTAGTGACTGCAAATGGATTAGAAGAGTCAACCGTAAGACAAATATATTCTGTTTCCATAATTCACATTTAAAATGAGAATACGGAAATGTTGAAAATAAGAAAATGGAAAAAGGCATCATGCAAACATGAGCTAAAAGAAAGCCTGTGCGCCTATAACGCCAGACTTTCAGCAAAAGGATCAGCGGAGAAAGGAGATCAGTCACAACAACAAAGTTTCAGTTCACCGGGAAAATATAAAAGTCTTGCATTCGTGTGCACGCAGGGACACAGATACGGGACAGAGGGCAGATACAGACGTAGATATAAGATGCTGCAGGGCAAGATGCGTTAAGCACCAGCTGACAACTGAAGGTGGGGCTGGCGCGTCCACAGTCACAGGAGACGGCGTCGCAGCTGTCTGTGCCCAGCAGAGCAGACCTGACCCAGCTGGCTCGCACAGACCGCCGCACCAGACCGCCGCAGGAGAACGTCACAGGAACTGGGCCGAAAGGCAAGTCTCAGAAATTTCAAGGGAATAAAATCATACCGATGATGTTCTTTGACGATAATGCAGTTCAGCCAGTTTAAAAAAATAGAGAGACCATACGTCTGCAAGTTGTGAAATGCACTTCTCAATAAACCCACAGGGTAAAGAAGAAACCGCACTGGTAGAAAACATTTTGAGCTGAATTACACTGAAATACTGTACATCAATCAAAGCCTGTGGTATTCAGCCAAACCAGTGCTTAGGAGGAAACGTACAGGTTTGAATGCATATATTTTTAAAGAAGAAATTATGAAAATCAATGAACTAAGCGTCCAACTCAACAAATTAGAAAAAGAAAAGCAAATTAAAGCCAAGGAATGTAGAAGAAAGGAAATTACAAACCGCAAAAATTAATGAATTTTTTTTAAAAAACACAACAAGGCCGGACGCGGTGGCTCACACCTATAATCCTAGCACTCTGGGAGGCCGAGGCAGGTGGATCGCTCAAGGTTAGGAGTTCGAAACCAGCCTGAGCAACAGCAAGAACCCGTCTCTACTAAAAATAGAAAGAAATTAATTGGCCAACTAAAAATACATAGAAAAAATTAGCTGGGCATGGTGGCACATGCCTGTAGTCCCAGCTACTCAGAAGGCTGAGGCAGAAAGATTGCTTGAGCCCAGGAGTTTGAGGTTGCTGTGAGCTAGGCTGACATCGTAGCACTCTAGCCCGGGCAACAGAGTGAGACTCTGTCTCAAAAAAATTTAAAATAAATAAATAAATAACACAATAGACAGGATCAATAAAGCCAACAGGTGGTTTTGTGACAGGGGCGATAGCTTTGATAACCTCTGGGAAAACTAGCCCAGATAAGAAGAGAGAGACACAAATAACCAATACAAGCCATGACAAACAGGATGTAGCAGACATTAAAAAAAAAATAGGAGGATATTTAGAACAACTGTATAATCATTTAAAATTGTTGATGACTAATTTCTTTAAAAATACAACTTGTCAAAAATAAATGGGAATTTGGAATAGTCCTGGAAAAATAAAAGAAGCTGAATCCACTAACAAAAGCCTTCCCACAAAGAAAATTTCAAGCCAGAAGGCTTCAGTAGCGTTCCAAACATTTAAGAAAGAAATGATCAAATTTTACTCCCCAAAATTATTTTAGAGGTTAGAAAAATAAGGAGTAATCCATCCCCAGCTCATTTTTTGAAGCCAACTTAACAAAAAATGAAAATGATAGGCCAGCATCACTCAAGAACAAAGAGGTAAAACCCTAGACAGAAATAACAGCTTGAACCCAATGGCAGGCTAGAAGGATAAGACAGGCTGGGCACGATGGTTCACATCTGTAATCCCAGCACTCTGGGAGGCCGAGGCAGGAGGATCACTTGAGACCAAGAGTGTGAGACCAGCCTGAGCAAGAGCAAGACCCCGTCTCTACTAAATATAGAAAAAATTAGCTGGGCATGGTGGCTCATCCTTGTAGTCCCAGCTGCTAGGGAGGCTGAGGCAGGAGGATCACTTGAGCCTCGAAGTTGGAAGTTGCAGTGAGCTGTGATGATGTCACTGCACTCTGACCTGGGTGACACAGTGAGACCCTGTCTCAAAAAAAAAATATATATATATAACATACATAAATGAATATTTAGAATTAATAAGTAAGTTTAGCAAGCTTGTTTATATAGGTCAATATATAGAAATCAATAGTGTTTCTACAATTTTCAACAGAGTTAGAAAATTAAATGCCAAAATATAGACTATTCACAATATGTCAAAAAGATCAAATATGAAGAAACAAATCTAACAAAAGAAGTATATTACCTCTATCTAAGAAACCATAATACATTACCAAACACCTAAATAAATGGAGACATGTGTTTGTAAGTCAGAAGAATCAATATTATAAGGATATAAATTTTCCCCAAGCTGATCTATAGATTCCATGTAATCCCAAATAAAATCCCAGTGTTTTCCTGACATCTGACAAGCTGACGGTAAACTGTACACGAAAATGCAAAGGCTCAAGGAGTCAAGCCACCCTGAAGTGGGGCAGGAGGGAGAAGGTGCCCATCACGCAGGAAGGCTCCTCGCAGGTGGGAGGAGTTAACAGCAGGGTGCAGGGAAGTGAGCCATTATTTAGCTTTTTCATGTAAAATATCACAATGGCATTTAAAATGGAGAATTTGTTCTTGAGCATGTAAATTTTTAAAAATTAGAAATAATAACCAAAAATCTCCCCTTCCAACAACTCCTAGGTCTAGATGGTTCTAATGAATTCTCCAGGAGCAGTAATTCCTGTCTTAACAAGTCATTCCAGAAAATTGATGGCAAAGGCTGCAATGAGGCCAATGTAATCTGCATTCCAAAACCTAATAAGGGAAATACAAAGAATAAAAGGGGCCGGGCGCAGTAGCTCACGCCTGTAATCTAGCACTCTGGGAGGCCAAGGCAGGCGGATTGCTCAAGGTCAGGAGTTCGAAACCAGCCTGAGCAAGAGCGAGACCCCGTCTCTACTAAAAATAGAAAGAAATTAATTGGCCAGCTAAAAATATATATAGAAAAAATCAGCCGGGCATGGTGGTGCATGCCTGTAGTCCCAGCTACTCGGGAGGCTGAGGCAGGAGGATCGCTTGAGCCCAGGAGTTTGAGGTCGCTGTGAGCTAGGCTGACACCACGGCACCCTAGCCCGGGCAACACAGTGAGACTCTGTCTCAAAAAAAAAAAAAAAAAAAAGGATAGGAGAAGGAGAGAAAATGATAGACCTATTTCACTTTGAACATAGGCATGGCTATCCTAAATAACATTCTGGCTAACCGAAATCAACTGGATACGAAAAAGTTAAAGCATCATGGTCAAATAGAGTTTATCCCAGTGATGCAAGGATGGTTCAGCATGGGAAAATGCATTACTGTAATTAATGTAATTCATTACAATAAAGGAGAAATCATATGATTGTCTTAATTAATGAAGACAAAACATTTGATATTTATTATCCTAAAAAAAAAACCTTTAGGAAAATAAGAACAGGGAAACTTTGTAAGTTGGTAAAAGTCACACAGCAGAAGCATCCCGCACGCAGTGTGCTTCCTGGAGAACTAGTCCCAAGCCCTGTGGGATTGAGAGCCAGGTGCCCACGGTCACCGCGGCGATCGGCAAGCGTGAGCACGGTGGCCAAAGGAACCCGCGGTAACCACGGTGTCCCCCGCCTGAGCGACAGCAAGCAGCAGTCCTTCAATCTGTGACCCCCGCGGTTCTGCTTCTCGGGTCGAACCCCAGGGACACCCGCGGTGATCTAAGCAATGTGGCACTGGTGTGGGCCAGGCCGCCGGGCCAGAGGCCGGTCAGTGCACGACGCCATCTCCAGCGCGGACAGGAGCCAGATGTGGATGAAGTGACCGCAGGGACCGTGAGGAGGGCAGGTCTGTGGGCTGGTGGCGTGGGTGACCGGCCGCTGGGCGGGGACTCCTCTGTGAAGCCGCCTGCAGAGGTGGACTCCGGAGGGACGGGCGACCCGCGTGTTAAAGGCAGGAGCGAAGGAAGGAAACGTGGGAGAATGTGACCTGGGACAGGGACGCGCGTCCTCAACAAAATGTGAAAAGTAAAAACCAAGAGGCCAAAAATTTGATTGTGACAAAATTGAAAATTTCTGAGAAACCACAGGCAAAATTTTAACCAGATGAGAAAATGGCAGAAGACATTTATGATGTGCAAAAACATCGAAGGTTTCATGTCTCGAATTTTCAAGGAGTTCCTACAAGTCAGTTTTAAAAAGACAGCAATCCCCAAAGAAAAATGATCAAAGGGCTTGACCAGGCAGTTGACAGGAGAGGAAATCCAAAAACTAAGCAAGCGCATGAAAAGACGCTCCAGCTCAGTGAGCAGGGACATGTAAATCACCTGGAGAGACCACTCAACACCTGTCCCGCTAGCCAACCTGTAGCAGCAGGAAAGTGCCAAGCGAGGGCCAGCAGGAGCGGGACGGCCCTGAGCAGGCGGAGGACGACGGGCCCTCAGTTCCACGCTCTGCTCCCCCAGGTCCGCCTGAGAGCCGGGTCCCCCGTGGCGGCTGAGAGCTGAGGGGCTGTGTGCCCACCTGTGCAGTGGGTAGGGACATGGTACATGGACCCCATTTGACACGTGGGACGTTTATGCATCATTTAGAAGCAGTGAATGGCTGCGCATGGAGCTCAGAGGGTGGAGCTTTGAAACACAACACCAAGTGGAAACAAGCAGAAGAGACAGACACAAAGGCCTGCACGAGTTAGGACTGCAGTTGCCAAACGGTGTGCCGAGGCACCCCAGGGTGCCACGGTGAATTTTCAGGGGTGCTGCAAGGTATTTTAAAGTTTTGAGGGAAACATGGGATGCCAACATGTCAGGTACCTCATGAACAAACGGTTCAAGAGAGCTCAGAGTTTTGACGCTGGGCTGCCGGTTTCTTTCGAAGAGAGCTCTCTGGGCAGCGGGACCGGCAGGCAGCGGGGCTGTGACTGACAGCAGGCGCCAGGCAGAGACCAGCAAGGATCGGGACACGCGGGTGCCGGGCCTGGCTTGACTGAGGTCTGCAGAGCTGCGCGGGGACTGACAGACCCAGACGTCCTATTAGTAAATGATTATAGGTACTTAATAATTAAATTAAGAGGATTTTGTTTTTGATTTTTGTGGGTTTTTTTTCCAAATTGCTACTAAGTTGTTAGGACATAAACACTCCGGCCGTTTGGCCCTCATAGACAGAACTCTTGTGTGTTTCTTTTGACCAAGTGGTGCTGAGAAAACACTGCCGAGCCGCTGAGACGGCGCAGGAAGGGCTGGGTGGGGACGCCAGCCACCGCCACAGCCAGACCCCAGCCCTGCCGCCCCCACCCAGCCTCGCACCTGGCTCGAGTGGCCGGGGCCTGGCCGCACGGGTGTCCCTGTCACTGCGGGAGGAGGCCTGTGACTGGCTGGCGGGTGGTGCGTAGGAAGCTCCCGTCCGTGGAGGGCAGCGGGGCAGGAACTCCCTCCACCCGTCCTCTCTGCTCAGGATGCGCTAGGGCCTCGCCCTCCAGGGCCCAGGCTCTGTCCCTCCAGCAACCTGGCTCCGGCAGAACCGCGGCGGGCACACGGCCAGTGCTGCTGTCCAGGCGCTCGGTGGCTCTGCCTCCTTCGCGCGCGCTGTTGGCGGCCACACCCTTGGGAGGACACCCAGGTCCCTTGGCTAACTGAGGGATGTCCTCAGGGCCCTATGGCCACACATCTCTTGAGCTTCTTTCCTGCAGGCTGGGGTCGGGGAGTGGCGGTTTCTCCCGCCATCGAGGCCCTTGGTTTCTGTTCACAAAGCCGCCAGTACTTGTCCGGCCATTTCTGTGCGGTGACGCGAAGTGAGAGCCCTCACTCGGTCACTGCCAGGCCCGTCCTCGCTCCTCCCAGAACCACAGGGCTGGCGGGCACAGTGCCCTCCCCTGCAGCCGTCTGACCAGAGGTGTGCACCAGCCCCCCAGCCCAGCCGCGGCTGCCCCTCCCCCTCCCGCTGAGAGCAGGGTGAGCGCCGGGTACCCTGGGCACAGCCCCCTGTGGCAGTGAGGCCGTGGGAGCCGCCGCGACACTGTGTGACGCTGTCTTGTCATTTTCTGCAGTTTTGCTGCTTCAACATCTCAGGGCCTCGCTGGCCCCGGAGGGACGGCCCAGCACTGGCCAACTCCTAGCAGGCGAGGCGCGAGCCTTCCGTGTGCAGACCA
>VBSM01003195.1:172661-184327 GCA_008086735.1 Cheirogaleus medius | reverse complement strand
GTGAGCCCCTGATAGCAGGAGACACACAGGGACAGACAGCCGAGGGAAGCAGACCCTGCAGAGACCCCTGCAGGATGGAGCCGCTGGGCCGGGCCAGGGTCTGAGCCCTCCAGGGCTGGCAGACCTGTCACCCCGTCACCCGTCACCCCCGCCGCCTGCTCCTTGCAGCTCGCCTCTCAGTTCACAGCAGCCTCTGCACAGGGGCTGCCAGACAGCTGTCCAGGGAGCGAAGCCCAGGGTGGCTCTGCCAGCACCTCGGGGGCCGCTGCACCGGCTGGGATGCCGCCCTCTGCCCCGTCCCACCACTCCAAGGAGGCCCTTGTGGGAGACCTGCGCCCCTGACACCCACAATCGTGTCACGCTGCAGCTCCCTCCTGGAGCCACCTGGGTCACGGCCGTGCTCCGGCAGGCCCGATGGCAGAGCCTAAGCCACAGCAGTCCCAACCACCGACCAGGCGCTCCGCAGCGAGGGAAATGGTGCCCCCAGGTGCCCAGGGATGGGGACCGCGGTCACTCTGGGCTGCTCATGGACCCGCCTGGCTGCATGGTGACACCTGCTTCCCTGGGCCACGGGAACAGCAGGGCTGCGCTGCGGCCAACCAGCCAGCCGGTGGCCCCCACCGCACCCCAGGGATGGAGCCAACCGGCCCCAACGTGGCAGAGGAGCCGGCCTTGCTGCAGACGTGCCCAGCACCCGCAGGGCCCACACTGAGCCACCAAACCCCTCGGAACACGCTGCTGCTGGACCCCAAGACCCCCAACTCTCTTCCTTGGCACCTGGAGGCCACAGCACTTGGGGTGGAGGGCACGGGGGTGCCCCGCTCCAGCCATCCCTCCTCTGGGCAGATGATCAGGGCCCGACTCTCCCGCAGAGCCAGGCGAGGCTGTGGCCAGCGGGCTGCTCCCTTTTGGCCAGCCCCACGCCCCACGGTCTGTGGGCTGCACGGGGCTTGCCCCACCCGCGCCCAGCCCTGCTGCGCTGACCCCGGGGCACTGAGAACAGGGTCCCTGCCATACGACGGGGGAGGGGAGGCACACCCACATCCACCCTCCCTTCCCAAAGCGACCGCCTGGGCCCCAACTCCCAGAAGCTAACGGAGCATGGGGTCCAGCAGGGAGCCCCACCGAGGCAGGGCAGGGGACACCACAGCCTGTCCCCAGTGCTGCCACAGCAGGGAGGAGGCCGGCCGGGCGTGCGGGGCCTTCCACCACCAATGCGGGGGCCCTGTAGCTCCACCCACTGGGAGCTGGGACCAAAGCCCAGCCGGTGACAAGGACACACCAGGGATGACCCCTAACAAACTCAGGAAGAGCAAAGTGACATTCCCGGTCAGGCCCAGGGGGCCTCGCTGGGCTGGGGTGCACGAGTGGTTGCAGGGACTTCCCACGCCCGCCTCCCCCAGCAGCCATGGAGCCCTCGGCGGGGGCCCGAGCATGGCCGCGTCGTGGCGCCAGCGTGCCCAGCAGCCCGGCGAGTCAGGCCTGCCCCGCGCCTCTGCTCGTGCCGCTCCCACGCCAGCAGCCACCCCGGCTCCGCGACCCGTCTGCCAAGTCGGGGTGCTTCACGGTCCGTGGGCGCCTGCTCCAGAGCAAGCCAGGCCCAGCCACGGTCGCGAGGGCGCGCTGCCACGCGTCCGGGAGCTCCACGCCCCTGCCAGCCCCGCGTGGGCGGGCTCAGGTTTGAATCGTAAAGAGCAAGCAGAGAGGGACTGTTTTCTGAAAACGCCGCTCAGAACGCCAATGGAGACGTCCCGGCAAGATAACAAAGAGCACGGCAGCTGCAGGTCGGGCCGGGCCAGCGCCCCCAGACCTGACGCAGCCGCAGGACGGTCCAGCCAGGTCTGAAAAGCCTCCAAGCAATCACAGAAGAAAACAAGAACCTTCTACTGACGGCCTACACCCAGCCCGCCCACGGCAAGCACACGCAGGACGTCGGTGGGAGGCAGACTCACTTCTTCCCGAGGGGCCGTCCAGACCCCAGGGGAGGTGGCAGGCAGATTCCATCAGCCCCTGCCCACGGGGAAGGGAGGCCGGAGCCTCCACATGGGCCCGGCCCACGGACCCCGCCCCCCTGCAGGTGGACGAGGAGAGGACAGAGCAGGCAGGTGGAAGGCGGCCCCGAGAGGCCGGACCCTGAGAGCGAGCCCTGGGGATGGCAGGACCCGCCCCGCACCGCACACCCCCTCCCCGAAGGAGGCCACTGGGCAGGGCCGGGACTCACTTGCGTGCTTGTCGGCCAGGGCGATGAGGGTGCTGGAGATATCCCGCCGCCGGTAGAAGCACACCACCTTGGCCTCCACGTTCCCGTTGGCCGTCTGCAACAGCAAGGCACAGCCTCTGAGCAGCGCCCGCGCCGGCACACGCAGCGCCAGGGGGCTCCAGACCGGGCCCTGCCGTCCACGGCCCTGGCCCCATCTGTGGACCTCGGGAGTGACCACGTCCCCCTCGGGGCTCCAGCAACAGGCACGTCACAAAGGGAAGCCAGTCCCAGCGCAAGGCAGAGCCCCGGGGAGTGGGCTGGGAGGGCCCCAGGGAGGGGCCACACACGGGACCTCACCCACATCCTGACCTTCCCTCTCCTCTCAATCCCTGGTCCCTCTGGGCACCACCCGAGAACCCTGGAGAATGTGTCCCCACCAGGAAAAGGCCCCGCCAAGCTGGCACGGCCTGGCCAGCTCCTCCGGTCACGGCAGGCGCCACCCTGGCCGGGGCTGCGGGGTCTCCTCCCGCCCAGGCCCTGCCCGCTCCCCGCCAGTCCTTGGGACAGCTCTTGGCCCGTGCAGTTAGCCAGGGCCAGCTCTGCCCTTGGCTCAGGCGGCGAAGGCGGACCCTGCCCTGCACCGGCGGCAAGCACACGGACGGCGGCCGTGGTGCCAGCTCCGACTCGGACCCGCACCAGAAACAGACAAGAGCCCCGGTGGGACTCAGAGCCAAAACCCCACGTGCTGGAGCTTCAGCACCGTGGACGCCCGAGTCGGCTGAGCTTACACATCTGTGCCGGGACCGGAGTGAGAGGCCACACAGAACCTGCTGGAGCTCACACCAAACCTCAGTGAGGCGAGGACCGCGCATGCCGCAGTCCAGTTGTTGCGGAACCGCTCGGTGCGCTGCCATCTGTAGCAGCAAAGGGCCCGGCGCAGCCCACACCGGGCAGGCCAGCCCTGCCTTGCGGCGCTCAGGAGCTCGCTCCTCCCTGGCGTGCAGCTCCACGCCAGATCGCTGCGCACTGTGGTGTGGGCGCCACGCTCTGAGCCACGGCCCCAGGCCACTTCCTTACCCCTGGTCAGGGTGCTCCTGGGCCCCCAACACGCCCACCATAACGGGGTTAAAAAGCGTAATTCGTGAATGAGACGCTGTCACAGCGATCCCCGTGGGGTCTGGAGTGTCACGGCCGCCAGGAAGCCAACGCAGTGACTCCTGGCAACAGCTGCCTGTCCGGGGCGGCCATGAGGCTGTTCTGGATTTCCGGCATTTCTGCGCGGCGGGCCGATCGCAGGCGCTGGCCCGGCTGCTCCCGACCCGTCACTGCAGACGGGGCCTCCCCGTCCTCACACGCCAGACCCACAGCTGCGCTGCCCTCACGGCACCATAACTTCGACCAAGTCACTTAAGTGCGTGTGTGACGACCGTGGACGAGGCAGAGATGACAGGGCTGACACTGCCACGTCCCCTCCCTGCTGCCCCCGTCCCCTCCCTGCTGCCCGTGGCTGCTTCCTGCGGCTGACAACCGCCATCGCCGACTCTCCCAAAGCGCCCGGCAGCGGGGCTCCTGAAGAGCAGGAGACCGCGCCCCGCCTGCCTCCGCGGCTGCGGCCCCCTGCGCGCCCGGGCCCGGCCCTCCCTCCCAGCACAGCAGCCACGACCTTCCTGGAAAGGCGCCGGGACCTTGCCGTCCACCTTCCAAGGGCAGCGGGCCGCGCCTGGCCTTGTCCCCTGCGCCGGGGCCACCGAAGAGGCACGTCGGGTGGGAGCCCAGGCCTCGGCGCGCGGCCTGCTTTGCCCGTAGCAACGTTTCACCAAAATGTGCCTTGAGGAGCCACTGTTCTCAGTTCTCCGTAATTTCCGTCCACCTTCCGAGAGCACCTTCGACTTCACCTCCTGGTCCTCTCCTTCCACTCTCCACCTCCCTCCTCTCGCCCTGCCCTTTTGGGCGCGTCTCCTGCCCCGGGGGGGGGGGCGTCAGTGGCGTCCTGCTCCCGGCTCTACTCCCGCCTAGCTCCACTCTCGCCTAACGGCCCTCCCTGGATGTTTCGCGATTCCTGGTCCAGGGCCAGCCAGAGGCAGCACACCGACCTGCGACCCTGTGCCCTCTGACCCCAGGGCTCCCAAGTCACAGCTGCCACCAGGCCTGGGGCCAGGGACGCAGCGTCCCACAGGCACTCCAAGGTCGCCCCCAGGCTGCCCGCACGGCCAACAGCTGGGAACGGTGACGGACCTGCGGCAGGGCGTATCTGGGGCACACGGGGAACCCGTCAACACCCAGCACCACAGCCCTGCGCCCTGCCGGGCCTGTGTCCACAGTGGGGGGCGTGCCTGCCCCGCCCCCACTCCCCAGCCCCAGGAGAGGCAGGGCCACCCTAGGCGCAGGGCAGAGACTGGAGGGGCCACGCCGTGCTACGCTCCGGCCTCGGCTCGCAGGCACGGCGGCACGGCCAGCTGGAAGCCCTGCCAGGGACCACAGCAGACGCGGCCTGCGGCGGCAGGGCTGCCCAGCGCCGTGGGAGACAGGCTACACTCGCACCCCGGCTGCACAGACGCCACGCAGACAGCCCACGGCCGCCGCGCCGGGAGCCGACAAGGAGGTGGGCGGGAGGCGGGGACAGGTGTGGACGGGGGTGGCCCCCGTGCCAGGTCCCCCAGGCTGGCTGTCCTGCCACTGCCACCTCGGGCTCTGCATGGTCTCCAGCACCATCCCGTCTGCGCAGGCCACGAGGGGACACCTGCACCTCTGAGGGGCCCCCAGGCCAAGCGCTGCTCTGAGCACCCCCAGGGAAGCCTCAGGAGGGGCCCCCATGCGGCCACCAGGACCCCTGCTTGGTGTCTCTCAGGGAGGGCCAGGCCCAGGCGGTGACATCGCGGCCGAGGCAGAGGCCTGAGCGGGCGGCGGCCGTCCAGGGCCAGCCCCGCAGACCAAGGCCACCTGCTCTGGGGCGGGGCCTTGGTCTCGTCCCACATGGCAGCCCCGTCAGAGCTCAGGGACAGAGACGGCACCAGGAGCCCAGACGGTGCCATGGTGGCCCCTGGGGTGCCCCGGGAAGGGTGTGAGGTGGGTACAACTCCTCCCCCCCACCCCACCAGGGCGGCACGCTACCTTGTTGAGCTCCTCGATCCTGCGGATCAGGTACGGGTTGCTGGAGGAGTTCTCGAAGTAGACGTAGTCTGCAAAGAGAGCGCGCGTCAGCCTTCCGCGCTGCACCCCGAGCCCCCGCAGCCCACCACCCGGCGCCAGGCCCGGCCTCGGCCACACCCTCGGGGCAGGGAGCAGAGGACGTGGGTCAGGTGAAGCCCCCACACTGGAGGGAATGAGACCAAAACCCGAGGACGGCAGCGCAGCTGGAGCCCGGGGACCCCCCACAGCCCCAGAGCCGCGGGGCCCCACCTCCCTCCAGGACAAGAACGGCAGCGGCCGGAAAGTGGCCGGGCAGAGACGGGGCAGGGCCACTCTAGCAATTACAGGGTCACCCTCATCAGAGCTCGGGGACACCAGGAGCCCGAGGGTACCATGGTGACCCTGCAGGGTCCCCCGAGACTGGCCGCCAGGTGAATACAACTCTTCCCTCAGTGACGAGACCGCACAGCTCCAGCCTCCTCACCAGACAGAGAGCTGCCGAATTTTCCAGGGGCCGGAAGGTCACCCTGAGGGCCCAGGTAAGTCCAGGCCGGGGCGACACCCTCACCAACCCAACCTGCGCCCGCTCTGCAGACACGGCTGAGCAAGAGGGTCACCGGCAGGAATCAGCCCAAACGCCCACAGCGGGCACAGACCTCGCAAACTTCAGCCGCACAGCACCCAGGAGCCCAGCCCATCTCTGCCAGACAGAGTCACGTCCGCACTGCTGGGACCTGTGGAAGAGCCCGAAGAGCCTCTCCCTCCTGGTGGCACATACCTGCAGACACGCCCCATGAGGACGCACCTGTGAGGATGCACCTGCAGACATACGCCATGAGGACGTATCTGCAGGTGCACACCTGTGAGGACGCACCTGCAAGCAGATGCCAGGCTGAGCACACGTGTGCAATGCACACCTATGCACACTGCTCCCTCAGCTCACCTGGCTGCCCCAACAGCACAGCTAGATCAGACAGGGCTGTGCTGCCACATAGTGCCATGGTGACATTAAAAACCCACAGGGACACAGCCACGGCCTCAGAGGGCCACGGGCAGCACGGCGCGGCTGACGGGGAGGGAGGGCTGCAGGAAGTGGCGACGGCGCGAGGTCTCTTTCCAGGGTGATGGAAATGATTCTCAACTTAGCCTGTGGCCAAGCTCCAGCTGTGTGAAAATACTAAAACCCGCTGAACTGCACACACAAAACAGGTGAATTCTATCACGTGTAGGGACCTCAATGAAGCCATTTTTTAAACAAAAGGTCTCAAATCAACAATCTAAGCATTTACCCTAAGGAACTAGATAAAGAGCAAATTAAACCCAAAGCAATTACCTGAACTTGCCAAAAAACTAGGGAAAACCAAGTGTCTTCACATCAGGGAACAGACAAGCCCCCACGCAACCTGGGGGTCCGTCCATTTCATGGAAGAGTCCCGGACAGAGACCAGGAATGAAGTCCTGGTCGCCACACGTCACGGCGGCACTCGGAGGCGCCTCCTGGGGGAGGCAGCGGGCCAGGCGCGGACAGGAAAGCCACAGCACGAGACAGGAGCGGCCGTGCAGCGGCCTGGGGACCGTGCAGCGGCCTGGGGACCGTGGGGCCAGCTGTTCTGCGCCAGGATTGTGGCGGCAACAATGCAACTATATGTTACAATTTTGCCAACATCCACAGAACTATGCACTTAAACAGTGTGAGTTGTACTGAATGTAAATTATGCTTTAATAAATTGATAAATAAACGAAGCAAGAAGTCAGTAAATAATAAGGAGCAAAAATCAGGCTGGCGTGGTGGCTCACATCTGTAACCACAGCACTTTGGGAGGCTGAGGTAGGAAGGTCGCTAGAGGCCATGAGATTGAGACCAGCCTGGGCACCATAGCAAGACCCCATCTCTTAAAAAAAAATTAGCCAGGCATGGTGGTGCACACACCTGTAGTCCAGCTACTTTGGAGGCTGAGGTGGGAAAATCCCTTGAGCCCAGGAGTTGGAGGCTGCAGCGAGCTATGATCATGCCACGGCACTCCAGCCTGGGCAACAGAGTGAGACTCTGTCTCTAAAAAGTAAATTAATTTAAAAATAATAAAGAGCAAAAATCAATGTGAAAACAGAAAAATAACAGAGAAACAAAAATCAAAGGAACCAAAATCTGATTACTTATCAGATCGATTGATAACTCCACAGCCAGACTGATCAAGCAAACGGAGGCGGCAGCGACAGCCAGCGTGGGGACTGGGGCAGCAGCGCTGCAGAGCCCCGGGCACGAGGTCCCCACGAGCTCAAGCCGGTGACCCCACAGCTTGGACAAAACGGACCAGCCGACGGAAAGACAGACGCTACCAGAGCTCACTCCGGAGAACAGGCCCGGTACATCCCAAAGAAACTGAGTTCCAACAACAAAGGCTCCAGACCCAGGCGGCTTTGCTGGCGAATGCTATCCAGCAGCCAAGGGGAAATCAACACCAATCCAACACCAGCTGCTCCAGAAACCAGACGAGGAAACTCTCCCCCACTCCCACCCACAGCGAGGCCAGCACCCCCCGACACCACCACCAGGCGAAGGCGGCACCAGACGGCGCCCGGACGGACGCAAGGCGGACTTCCCCAAGGAGCACCGGCAACCCGAACCCGGCACCACGGAAAGGCAGCGCCTCTCGGCCGCCGTGGCAATGGGGGACACGAGGTCGCTCCACGCTCACAGCTCAGTGTGACTCATCAAACTGGCAGAACGAAGGAGCCACGGCCATCTGAACAGACGAAATCCACACACACCCCAGCTGGGATCCCATCTACGCAAGCCAGGGAGTGAGGGACACGTCCCGGCCTGGCGCTCCCCCTTTCCATGGCCATGGAAACCCATGGCGGACGTCGTGCCTCACGGCGGCGGAGCAGGCGCTTTCCTCTCGGGTCGGGGCGAGGCGAGGCCGGCCCCTCTCCTCTACTGCTGACCGCAGCGCAAGTCCCAGCCAGTGAGGTCAGGAGACAAAATTATTGATGATAGATGAAAGGCACACAGACTGGAAAGGAAGAAGTCACACTTTCCCTGTGCAGAGGACACTGTCATCTACATAGAAATCCCCAAAGAATCCACCCAAAAGCTACTGAGATTAGCGTTAAGAGCTCGGCAAGCTCACAGGATACAGAGGTCCACAGATAAAGATTAGTGCTGTTTCTATGCAGTACTCACAAGCACTTGGAAACTGAAACTTCAAAAGTACCATTTATAACGGCACCAAGAGAAATTTAATATTTAAGTGTAAATTTTATAAGAGATCTGTAGATCTTTAAAGATTAAAAGATCTGTGCAAAGATCTACACACTGGAAACCATTAACGTAAGACACTGGTGAGAAAAATCGACGAAGATCTAAGTAAGTGGCAACGCGGAAGGTGTCGCGGCTAAAACACACGTTAACAAACTTGCGTAAAGGCCCAGAGAAGACGCGATCCAGGCTGGGCCGGCCAGGAGGCCCAACCAAGGACGTCATGCAGGCACCGATATAACTAGTGTAACACAGTTCCACAAAGTTTTTACCAATAAAATTAAAAATAATTGAGTACAATTGTCCACGATACAGATGTACTAATGAGAACACCTGAACTCTGCTGTGGGGGGTGACGTTCCGCCTAACTGGGCTGCCTAGCATCAGAATCAACCGCACATGTTCACCTCCTAGTGCTGACTCGCGGCGAGATCTTGCGTGTTTATCTTCACACGTCTTTCCGCACACACGGGTACTGACCGGGATCGACAAGTGTGTAACGGGGTATGGTCACTGCTTAGAAGGCAGTCACGGCGCCACGCCGGCAGTCACAGCGCTAGGCCAGATTCTCCTCTCGCCGCCTTCCTGTCAGCACGTCCGCAGCGAAGGGACAGCTCAGCAGGCCTGGGCTGCCCACACACTGCCCCTCCCAAGGCCCCTCGGCCTGCTCCTGGGAGGTCAGCTGAGGCCTTAGGCCATGCCAGGCGGGCTGTGCTAACAGTGTCATTCACGCAGGGGCCTTGGGCCATGTGGAATCAGCCTGACCTCTGCAGAGGCCAGAGGCCCAGTAAGGACGGGCAGCCACACAGGTGGTCGGCCACGGCGACGTGACCAGCCTCCGACGAAGCCTGCGCACCAAGGCTCAGGTGGGTGCCCCTGGTTAGCAGCACTCCACGCCTGCCATCACACGTGACGCCACGGGGACAGGACACCCGAGAGCCCCCACCTGCCTCTCCTGAGCCCTGCCCGTGCCTTCTGCCTTTGCTGATTGTGGTCTGTACCCTTTTTTCGCAATGAACCGTGACTCTGAGTGCGACTGCTTCGCTGAGCTCCACCAGTCCCTCCAACAAAGTACGGAAGCTGAGGGTGGTCTTGGGGACCCCCAAACTACAGCCTGTGATTATCAGACCAATCGCTTTCAGCTGCAGGCTGGAAGGGTCCTCAACACACTTACGTGGACTTTGAAACACAGAGATTCCCCTTGTGCCTGAGTCAAAGTGCAAAACACGGCGCTGGGCAGTCCCAGCCCAGGGGATGGGCCGTCACACACCGTGCGCGAGTGGAGACCCGGCCTTGCCCTTCACCTTCGGACAGTAAGGAAACTGCATGAAGCAGCTTGTGACTCAAACATTATCTGTGGCCAAGATGACTATTCCACAGTGTAAGTTTTGCAAATCACTGTTTGCATTCATAAAGAACATCATCAAGTATTCAGCAAAAGCTAATTTCCAAAGTCATTCAGTGTTTTAATAATGCCGGTTAAGAATGGTTTTTCTCATTCTAAAACTTTTCATTTTCAGTGTTGAATTTTTTTAAAAGCTATAAAACTGTAACCACTGCCAAGCCATAAAGCTGCTGTGTAGCAGGGCAGCTCAATATATTCAGCTTCTATTTCTGAAAAAAATTCATAGAATTGATGATAATTAAGTCCGTGAGATCAAATGAAGTTCACTGTTGACAATACCGGTTCCGTAAGGCAAGACAGATTCAAATATTTACCACAAAGCACTTGCCAACAAGTAATAGAATGAATAACTATATAGGCTTTAAGCACCTTACATTTTTAACAAGCTTTGTGAATCTGTCCGACCAAGTCCTTTTCTGGGCCATATTCTTTCCCACCACCATTTGTATCACATCTTAGCAGATTCCACACCAGGATGCACTAAATTAGCGTCGTCCCGACTTCTTTGAAAACATCCTTGGCAGTACTTGGTCCATGCACCCTATCCACGGAGGCTCGTTCTTCAGTAGCTTCAAACTCACCGTGATGCCAAAAACAAAAACAGAGCAGTGACAGGCCCACTCACTGACAACCAAGGAAAACTAACTGAAACTGTTTGGTCTGCCTTCTGACTGCTGATGTTGCCCTCAACGTCCTCAACTCCTGGAGCAGACGTCCTCGTCCTTCGTAAGGCTAATACCGTGAATAGGTTTATTTCTTCTGGCCACATTTCTTTGGCTGTTGAAATCAAACACAATTTCATCACCTCACCATTGGTGAGTGCTCTCCTTGCTTAGCTAATAAATGAGTTACTAGGAAACTTACTTTGACTGTATTCTCATCTTCATCTTTTATTTCTGTGAAGAGGTTCTGCTGTAATGATATACGCCCTTTTACATTTTCTAACTTTTCTGACCGTTATCTTTCCATGACTTTGGAGCACTGTGGTCATGCCAACGTGTACTGCACGTGTTCCCTTCCCACAGCTGTGGTGTCACTGGATGATAAGCAATGTTTTGCTGTCTTAGGCAATGACAAATGACGCACATGCCACTGCACCTTAAAACTGCAATATTCAAAGTCCACTCATTATTTTTTTTATTTCAGCATATTATGGGGGTACAAATGTTTAGGTTACGTATGTTGCCTTGCCCCCCCCCGTCAGAGCTTCAAGCGTGTCCATCCCCCAGATGGTGTGCATTGCACTCATTATGTATGTATATACCCATCCCCTCCCCCCATCTGCCCGACACCTGATAAATGTTATTCCCATATGTCCACTTAGGTGCTGATCAGTGAAACCAATTTGCTGGTGAGTATATGTGGTGCTTATTTTTCCATTCTTGGGATACTTCACTCAGTAGAATGGGTTCCAGCTCTACCCAGGATAATACAAGAGGTGCTGTATCACCGTTGTTTCTTATAGCTTGAGTACCGTGTTTCCCCAAAAATAAGACCTACCAACAAAATAAAGATTTCTAAGCATTTGTGCAATATAAGCCCTACCCCGAAAATAAGACCTAGAGATGGGAGTGGCTACGCAGCGTATCTGCACAACCCATGCATTTTGTTGTGGAGCAGTAAAGACGACGAGTAGCCCTTCTCATCTGCCCCATCGTGACAGCTACTATCCC
>VBSM01003195.1:140531-157282 GCA_008086735.1 Cheirogaleus medius | reverse complement strand
AGGCCCCGCGCCCGCGCCCGCGCCCGCGCCGCGCTCACCCAGCCTGGGGAGGGGGCCCCGGCGCGGGGACTCTCCCGGCCGCTCAGCATGGCCAGCCGCCGGCGCTCGTCGATGCTGACGCTCCAGTGGCGGCCCGGGCGCTCGCGCTCCGGCAGCTCGCACACCTGCGGGGACAGGGCAGCGGGTCGCGCGCGGCCACCGGGCCTGCGCCCCTGCGGCGCCGCCTCCCAGCACCCGCCGCCCCTCTGCGCTCTCCGCGCGGCCGGCAGGCGTGGGGCGCCGCCTCCCCTACCCCCTCCGCAAGCTCCCAGCGGGGCCGCTGGCCGTGTGGCCTCTGCGCCTTTGCGCCTTTGCGCAGTGGCTCTGCGCCTGGACCGCGCCCGCCCGCACGTGTCAGCTTCGCTGGCTGGCAGGTCTGCCCGGCTGCGAGACCTTACAGTGGTCGCCCTAGCGTGGGCCACACTGGAGGAAGGGGGAGGCAGGAGGCTGAAAGGCGGGACTCAGGGGTCAAATCTGCACCTCCCTCCTCCCCAAGGCCCCTCTAAAATGATCCTAAACAGATGTAGGGAAAAAATAATGCTCATTATTCCATTAGGATAAAAGGCCAAGCTCAGTGCAGGAGGGCCACCAGCAGGGTACAGGTGAATGGGAGGAGGAGGCCCAGAAATGGCCAGATCAGGTGGAGCCAGGATGACCTCCTGCCCCGGGTGGGAACTTCTCAGAGGGGCTGTTTGTGAACGTCCCTCCAGACTCAGCCAGACCAGAAGCCCCCGGTACTGCTACCTCCCACCCCAGCGGCAAGGGGCTATCATGCTAAAAATAGGGGATTAATAGAAACTCAAAGTTCAGTCCCGTTCCCGAAACAAATACAAATGGAATTATCATGCAATCCAGCAATCCCACTTCTGGGTACAGACCCAAGAGAACTGAAAGCACCTAACCAAAGTATCATTCAAGTGCAGAGGCAGAATAAAGACATTGTCACGTCTTTAGAGTCTTGAAAACCTCGAAAATTTTAACTTCCTCTGAACCCTTTCAGAGGAAGCTGCTAGATGAAGGTGCCTCGGCTGCGCGGTGGGCGCCTGTGGGGCCCTGCTTCTGACCCCCACCTCCTCCTCTGCCTCCCTCTTTCACGTTTAAGGACAGGGCAGTAAACCGAGAAACGGAACAGCCAGGGCCCAGGAACGGGATCCTGCGTGCAGAGGGCCAGCAGGAGGGCAGGCAGGGTGGGCTTCTAGGTGGCCGCGTGAGCAGCAGGAGGCTCGGGGGTCCGGGGGGGCCGCTGCCACGGGAAGGGCAGAGGTCGCAGGTGACCAGACTGTTTAGGCCTGTGACAGGAGTGTCACAGATTTGTTGGGAAGTTTGGGAAAGAACTGATAATCACAGAAAACGGAGAAGAGGGCCAGGCGCGGTGGCTCACAACTGTTATCCCAGCACTTTGGGAGGCCGAGGCGGGCGACCACTTGAGGTCAGGAGTTCAAGACCAGCGCGGGCAACATAGCAAGACCCCGTCTCCACAGAAAATGCAAAAATCAGCCAGGCGTGGTGGTGGCACGTGCCCATAGTCCCAGCTACTCAGGAGGCTGAGGCAGGAGGATCGCTTGAGCCCAGGAGTTGGAGGCTACAGTGAGCTATGATCGCACCACTGCTCTCCAGCCTGGGCAACACAGCAAGACCCTTTCTCGAAAAACGAAAGAGAGAAAATAAGGCAGCAAAGGGAGACAATGATGACATCCAGGAAAAACAAAAAGCCGCACAAGAAAGGACATGTGGTGACGGCGTGGTCCACGTCTCTGTGTGGACGGCGCCGCAGTCGCTGCAGACAGTGCTGGGAGCAGAGCTGATGAAAAGGCGGCAGAGCTCTGCGTGGGCACCGGGAAGGGAAGTGTGTCGTGGGAGGTGAGGGCGCCGAGCCCGCGGTGTCTGTGGCGCGGGACACGGGACGGGTGTGAACCTGAGAAATCAAGAGGTGACGGCATGAGCGAAACAGGCCTCTCTCAACTAAACGTGCCGTGGGCGCGGCCGCAAGAGCCGGGCGCGGTGGGCTCCGGGGAGGCTTACGGTTACGTGCACACACGTGTTGGTAAGGGTGACACAGAACTCAAGAAACAGAGATTTGAGTGATTAATGAGAGGGACCTAATAGACACAGGAGACCTCACACACAACCCTGACCCACGGAGAGCCCACGTTCTTACCAAACAGTGGACCGTGCACACAAACTGGCCACAAACAAAACACATCCGCAACACACAGCGGGTGCCCAAACACGTGGTTCTGCAACTGTGAAGCGATACAAGTAAAAATTAATAACAAACGGACGACAAACACGCCTACTGACGTGACATTCCACAACACCCTTCTGATTAACTCCTGAGTGTAAAAGAAAATCAAGACTGAAATGCCAGTTTATTTAGAAACGGGCGACAGGGAGGCCCCGAACCCCGGCTGAAGTCAATCTACAGCTTCAAGCGCATCATTAGAGCAAAGCCCAAAACAATGACCAGGCAAATCACTGGAGAAGCCAGAAAAAGAATAAAATAAATTCACTGTAAACTTAAAGATAGAATTAGGAAAGATTAATGAATAAATTAAAATGGAAAAAAAAGTGAATAATGATCACAAACGAGTTCTCTGAAAAACCAAGAAAACAGACTTAATCCTTTCCTTCCATCCTTCCCAGCTCCACGCAGATCCATCCGTGTCGTTTTTGCCAACTTTTTCACCTTTAGCATTCATTTAGTGTCTTTTCTTTAGGACCTGCACGTCCATAGACTTCATCCCCTTTTCTATTCAGTTTCCAAAATAGTTTTCTCTTTGCTTTTAAGTATCTCTTCCTAGGTTGTGGCTGGTAAATATTTGAATGTTATAAATATTACAAGTGTTTTCTTCTAGACTGTTGTTTAACATTTTTGTGTCTTTGTGCCAAACTTATAAAAATTCTGCCGTCAGATTTGTCAGGCTTGTCCTTCAAGGATTTTGTGTTTGGCATAAGAAAGGCGTTTCTCACTCCCAGATTCTAAATGTTGCTCTTATACATTCTCCCAGTGCTTACGGGGTTTGGGTTTAACACTTAGTGTGCGAGAGCTTGTGCGTTTGTGAGAGGTGGGCCGCACTCTACCACCTTGTGAACAGACAGCCGTTACCCCAACACCATTATTGACAGGTCCATCCCCCACTGCTTTGAAATGCCATGCTCAGCATAAACTAAACCCCAAGATTTGTGCATGGGTCGGTTTCTGGACTACTTGTCCTAGGTCGTGGATATGTTTGCTACCTTCTGTCTCAACACCACACAATTTTAATTGCCAGAGCCTAGAGCAGAGCTTTTCAAAAGTGTTGCGTGGCTCCTTTTCCAAGTAAAATTTTAAAATCTTTATTTTTTCAAATTATATTTTTAATGAAAATATCAGCAATATAGTGTTTACTTTTGCATGTCTTTGAACTCTGAGTAAACAAAGCCACATGGCATGGATAATCCTGTCACTTGCCTATTTCACTCAGGGACAGGCCTATCAAGACCCCTATTTGCTGCTGCATGCAGCAGGCGGCCACAGGGTCCAATTCCACAGTCCAAGGCGAGCTTGCTGAGTTTGACAGCAAAATACGACCTGAACTGATGCAAGGCTTCTCAGTATCCAACTCCGCCCCCCAGGCTGGAATATTCCCACCTTCCATGCTGTACATGTTCGTGTGCACATGCTGGATGGGTTGTTTTCATCACTCTGACAATGTCTTTTAACGAGCACGCTCGGTCTGTTTCCATGTATTGAATTAAACGACATACTGGTAATTCTATCTGCTGCCTTCCCCCGTGCCGTTTTTCTTGCCTGCCTTACGTTTCCTTCTCTGTCCTCTCCTGCTTTCTTCTGGACCAATCATGTGGTATTTCTATCCCACTCTCCCTTCCACTGTTCAAGTGTGGTTCTCCTTCTGTTCTTTTGGTGTAATCACAACGTGCACGCAAACCCACCAAAGTCTAAAGTCGACAAACATCTCCAACCTCTTTTCAAAAAACACGAAGAAGTCAGACCCCTTTAGCTCCACTCGCAGGCCCCGTTCTGACACTATGCCACTGCAAGTGGTGCACTGATTCTGTCCCTGGTTCTCTGCAGGTGAGAGGCGTCCAGGGACTGCTTGTGCCCATCCACGTCAGTTCCAGTCCACCCACACGCTTCCTTCCTTTGCACCCTTTGCTGCATATCCACTTCAGACCTTCTGAGATCGCTTTTGTGTGGTCTGAGGTCTGTTCTTAAAAATTGAGGTAACAGGCCGGGCGCGGTGGCTCACGCCTGTAATCCTAGCACTCTGGGAGGCCGAGGCGGGTGGATAGCTCAAGGTCAGGAGTTCGAAACCAGCCTGACCAAGAGCGAGACCCCGTCTCTACTAAAAATAGAAAGAAATTAATTGGTCAACTAAAAATATATAGAAAAAATTAGCCGGGCATGGTGGCGCATGCCTGTAGTCCCAGCTACTTGGGAGGCTGAGGCAGAAGGATTGCTTGAGCCCAGGAGCTTGAGGTTGCTGTGAGCTAGGCTGACGCCACGGCACTCACTCTAGCCTGGGCAACAGAGTGAGACTCTGTCTCAAAAAAAAAAAAAAAAAAAATTGAGGTGACAGTCTGCTGGGGGAAATTCTCTTTTGTTAGTTGTCATTTTCTAAATGTATTTATTTAACCCTCTTTGTAAAAGATATTTTTGCTGGGTATAACATTCAAGGTTGACCATCATTCTCCTCTAACAGCTTCCACAGCTGTTGATGAGCAGGCACTTGCCAGTCTCACTCTTGTTCCCTGTCCTTCCTCTCTCATTGCTTCTGAGATCTTTGTCCCTGGCATTTGCAATTTCACTGTGATGGGTCTAGGTGTATAATCCTCTTACCTATCCTGCTTAGGATCTGTTGAGCCCTCAAGATTACAGTCTAAATTACTGCCTGTGATAGCTTGCCTCCAAGATGGCATCCAGTGAGTGACTCCCACCTCCTGGCGTTCCTGGTCTTGTATTGTCCTTCCCACATTAAATAGGGATGACCAGTGTAGCCAGAAGAACATTGCAGAAATGATGGAGTGTGACTTCCAAGGCTAAGTCATGGAAGCCATTGCAGCTTCCACCTCACTCTCTCCACTCGCCCACCCTGGGGGCTGCCAGCCCCGTGCTGTGAACATACTCAAGCTTCCCCTGGTGAGGAGCTGACACTTCCTGCCAGCATCCAGCACTGACTTGCCGGCCATGAGTGAGCCACTGTGTAAGCAGAGTCTCCAGCCTTGCTTGAGCTTTCAGATTACTGTCACTCTGACGTCGTGATTATAACCTCCTGAGACACCCCAAGCCAAAGCCAACCAGCAGCTACCAAATTCCTGACCTATGAAAACTGACATAAAAATAATAATTATTCTTTTAGGCTGCTAAGCTTTGGGGAAATTTGTTATGCAGCAATGGATAACTAACACATTTCCAGAACACTACATTTAGAATAAAATTTTCAGGATTCATGAAAAGTTTATTCTTTAAAAAATAGGGACTGCACTGAATTATATGTGGGAAACCTGGCAGGTTTAAAATATTACATCTGCCCAACCAATAATATGGTACACGTTTCCAAGAGGTGTTATATATGTTATTCAGTAACATTTTTATAGTGTTCTTCATACAGGTATTGAACTAGAACAGACTTATTTCTAACGACGTCATACTTTCTGTTGTTAAAGTGAATGGGATCATTTTTCCATTCCATTCTCTGGTTGGTTATGTTTAGCGTATTAAAAAACTATTAAGTTTTTAATGGTAACTACATCCAAACTCCCTCTTTTATTCATGTTTGTATTTTTTTAATTGGCTTAAGTAGATTTTCTGGGTAGACAATACATTAGCTGCGAGTAGCAATCATTCTAACTTTGAGACATTTATGCCACATTTCATTTTCTCAGCTTACGATAAGGCTCTAATTTCCAGCATAGTGTTTAACTGTCACGGTGACGCTACGTACACCTGTCTGCTTCTTGCACCTGATTAAAATGTGCCCAGCGATGTTCACTGTGTGCTCTTGAGAGCTCCTCTTTGTCAGGTTACAGAGATGTCCACCTCTCCACTGCCTCATCCAGAATCTAGATTTTCACATTTGTTTTTAAGGAGAGATACTGGAATTTATTAACAACACTTTTCAACATCTATTGAGATAATCACATGGTTTTTCGCCTTTTGTTGATGAACTTTATTTAGAGATTTCCAAAGTCCTTCCTCTTTGGTTACAATTTTCTTTTATTTACACACAACTTCATTTATTCAATGTATCGTCTTTGAGCACTTACTAGGTGCCAGTGTCCTAAGCACTGGGGACAGAGTCGTGAACAACAGAGACATACATGTTCCTGTCCTGGCAGGCATGTGGCGGGCACGTGAGGCCACCATCCGGTTGTAAGTTCAGCCCTGTAGATGCTACTAGCTGCTCTTTACTATTTATTCATGCTTTTTCAACCTAGGCACATTGTTTTCTTCTTTTCCCTTTTTCTCTAGTCCTCCTCTTCCTCAGCACTGGTGCTAGGGTGATGCCAGTGCCACACACGAAGTGGCTCAGGCAGCTCAAGCCTCGTCGTTGGGGTGCTTATTTCCTGCTTGCTTGGGAGTGCCCACCTGCACTTCCATCTGGGCACCCACGTTTTTTAGGGAAGATCTAGGACCACTTTAGAGTTTCTTTTGTTGTTATTGGTTGCTTGAGGTTTTTTTTTTTAAAAATCAAACTTGGTAATACAAATGCAGACACTCACTTTTCCGAGTCTTTACTTTATCCCCAACCTTGTGACATTTCACAGTGGAACCCCATGCTGCCCTCACGCTAGGTACCCTGCAGCATTCTCCCCGCAGAGCCTGGGTCACTCCTTGTTTCTCCACCGTTTTGTTTCCCCCCCTCCACTGGGGAAAGTGGAGTTTTTAAGTTTATCATTTTCTCTCCTGCTTTCCATTTTCCAGGTGATTTCCTTAACTTTATATTCCAACCCTTTACTGAACAATGCTGCTATGTTTATTTTTTAAGAGCTTTAAAAAAAAAATGTCTGGATGTTCCTTTTAACACAGAATCCTTCCCTTGTTTTATGCATGGAACATCTTCTTTTCCTTTTCTGAGGATTTCACTCTCATGTTCTGGAGGGATTTCTTCCCGGCTTTACCTGTCCCTTCCATCTCTGGGTCCTTGCTCTGTGGTCATATGAAACAGAAGCCACGGTGCTGCCGGAAGCTCCATGGAATGGTGAGGCCTGTTGGATGTGATTTGATCCGGGTGGGGGCAGTAGGCAGGGCTGCCTCTTGGGGACCTGACCTCCACTATCTTCAGGTCTTTCCTCCGGGACCAGTCACGTTCCGTGGCAGCTGTCTGTGCACCTCTTCCTGGAAAGAAGCCAAGTCCAGGGTCCAACGGCACTGTTTTGCAGTTGGGTTTCCATTCCTCCAGCATCATCAGCTGACCATCAGATGGCCCTGCCACCCTCATCTACTCTTCTTGTTTTTTAGAGACTGAGTCTCATTCTGTCACCCAGGCTGGAGCACAGTAGCACGATCACAGCTCACTGCAGCCCTGATTCTCTTGACTTTGCTAATGGCGTGTGTTTTGCCCCAGTGGTTGTTTTCACACATGGCTAAATGCATCCATCTTTTCTTTTTATGGCTTCTGGATACTGAGGCTTGGTTCAAAAGGCCACTGCAACCCTATGGTTATAAAGGAATTTGCCCAGTGTTTCTTCTGGTACTTTTATGGTTTTATTTTTTTACATTTAAACTTTTGACACATTCGAAGTTTTTCCTGGTACTCAGTAAAAGATGAGGCTACGACTTTTTTTTCTAGACACCTACACAGTTTCCCAGAATAGTTCATTGGAAAGTCCATCCTTTCCCCACTGATTTGAGATACCATTTTCATCCTATACCAAGTGTCTGTAGGTATTTGGGTCAATCTCTGGAGTCTGTGTTTGGCTGTGCTGTCGTGTGTTGTGTAGTGAGGTCCCTGTTGTTGTGGTAACTGAACTGTGGTAGTAACTCACACCTGCTGGGCTGAAGCTATCATGGCTATTCTTGCTTATTTTTCTTTTTTTGAGACAGAGTCTCACTGTTGCCTGGGCTAAAGTGCCGTGGCGTCAGCCTAGCTCACAGCAACCTCCAACTCCTGGGCTCAAGTGATCCTTCTGCCTCGGCCTCCCAAATAGCTGGGACTACAGGCATGTGCCACCATGCCCAGCTAATTTTTTCTATATATTTTTAGTCATCCAGCTAATTTCTTTCTATTTTTAGTAGAAACGGGGTCTCACTCTTGCTCAGAGCTGGTCTTGAACTCCTGATCTCGAGCGATCTTCCTGCCTCGGCCTCCCAGAGTGCTAGGATTACAGTCATGAGCCACCGCGCCTGGCCTGATTTTTCCTTGATCTTTGACCAGTTTGCTGGATGGAAAAAGACGACAAGCTTTTATTGTGATTATACTAAATTGCAAATGCCTTTAGGAGAACCGGCCATGCTGGTGAGTTCTCCTCTCCAAGAACATATCTCTACACGTTGTTGGAGTCTCTCTGTAATTTTTGGGAGGTGTTTTAAAGTTTCCTTCAAACAGATTTTGTGTTTATTCCTATTGTCAAGTGCAGACTGGCCTTTTCCATTTGTTTATCTTCCAGCCTGTTGTTTACATCGTATAGCCTACTGATTTCTGTGTGGCCACTGGTGCCCACTTCCCGACCCATCTGTGGATGGGTCCCAGGCAGTCATCCTGGAGGGACTGAGACAGACAGCTGCATTGTCTCCAGTTGGTGCTGGCATCTGTCTGGCGCCCCTGGGCTGCTCATTTGTGTTTAAAGGGGGTTAGCACGCGGGCTGGCGGGCTCGACGGCTGCTCCTGTGGGCTCCCACTGGGGCTCCCGCTGCAGCTCAGACCTGGCCTCCTCCACTCCGTCCCTGTGTCTCCACCTCATGTTGGCTGAGCTCTTCCCTAGTTCTCCGTCCTGTGGTTCCTGCCATCTTAAGAGCCTGTGGTCACTTTGGCAGGACTGTCAGGAAGCACAAGTGCCCATGCTGGATCTCACCCCCCTATTCCAGGCTGGACACTGGGGGTGGTCTCCTCCTTGGCCTCAGCCCAGGCCATTGCATGCTGGAAGCACGTGTCTGCCACCATGTGGCACAGACAAGCTCATCTCTCCTGGGCTCAGGCTGGGAAGGGGGAGGCACAAAGGACTTATGTTAGCCAGATCAAGGGCTCCCGGGGAGGTGACACCTGAGAATGGACTGTGGGGAGATCTGGAGAAGAGTTTTCCATGCCAAGTGGGTGACGAGGTGGACAAAGAGGAAAAGCACCATGCAGGATAAGGTCAGAGAGAAGTTAACCCAGTGCCTCCCTTAGGACCACAGCCAGCAGCTGACATCTCCCCAGTGGGCTGGAGAGCAGAGAGGGAGGAGGCAGAGGAACTTCACACAGGGCACCAATGCCCACGGGTGCCAATTCTGTCCTCAAACCAGAAACCTGAAAGTCAGCAGACACACATCAACGCCTCCTTCCCACCCTCAGCCACCAACCTCTCCCCTCTATTTCCCACCAGCCCACTGGGTCCTTCACCCCTGCTCTCCTGCCTCCCAGCTTGTCCTCCACTCCATTACCTGGGTGTAGCCCCCAGCCCATCTCTTAGGACTGCAAATGTGGCCCAGCTGCCTCTGCCTAAGAGCCATGGGGTCGCTGCGTACCTGCAGAGCGTGGGTCCAATGCATCCCTACATCCCTGCCCCTCGGACAGGGTCCTGCAGCTCTTCCCCACCTCTGTCCAGAATGGAAGCCCCTGTATCTGTCCCTCCTCCTGAGCAGCCTCCCTCTGACATGTGCCATGTGTGTGCAGAGTCTGGATTGTCTATCATGACATGCAGGCCTCACAAAAGCTGTGGGGTCTGCTGATTGGGTCTGCACTGGTGTCCCCAGCACTCAGCATTCTCTGAGAACCCGCTTTCTTTTCCCGC
Source organism: Cheirogaleus medius (assembly GCA_008086735.1). Taxonomy (NCBI): domain Eukaryota; kingdom Metazoa; phylum Chordata; class Mammalia; order Primates; family Cheirogaleidae; genus Cheirogaleus; species Cheirogaleus medius. The sequence continues at coordinate 147,310 of VBSM01003195.1, read as the reverse complement.
TATCTTTTTATGTAAATCTGTAAAACACACATGCAGACAGGCACACACACCTGAGTGTGTGGCTTGATGCCTCCCCACACTGACCTGGCCACAAGACCAGCACCCAGACTAAGAAGGCCCACCAGTGCCCAGAAGCCCTTGGGTTCAACTCATCACAGCCCAAACCCATCTTTGAACCTCCCAAAAGTGGGACCACACAGGTGGGAGTCAGGCTTCTTTTGCTCATGGAGTGTTCCCTAGGGCTGTGGCAGCTGTGTCTGTCCCATCTCATCACTGCCGTAGAGCAAGCTGACTGTTCACTGTCCAGTGACAGGTGGACAGGAAAGCTGCTTCCAGTTTGGGGCCATCATAAGCAGAGCCCCCGTGAGCACTTTGGTCATGACTTTCACTGACAAATCCTCCTCCTGACAGCTGACCTACCTGGCTGGGAGGGCACTGTCCCTGCCGTGAAGGTCTTGTTCTCTGTCCCTCCTTGTGCCACCCTCTATGGTGGGGGTGGTGAGCACTCTGACTGGGCCCAGGGGAGGGCTGAAGCAAGTGTGCCCTGCACCCTCTTCCTGGACTCAGATGGCCCCTCTGCATGCCCAGCAGAGGCAGACGGCCCACAGGCCTGAGAGGCAAGAGAGCTGCAGGTCCACCGCAGTGCCCATCCAGGGCCACGGGGCAGAGAGCCCCCCAGGTCCAGTGTCTGCTTCTCATTAGTCCCTATTCAGCCTTCCCCTGAGGCCCAAGAGACTCCTTCTCTACATCCACCATGACCAGCCCACCCCAATGCCAGCTCCTGGGGTTTCCAGACAGGAGCCTCAGGTGGGGTGAAGAGAGGAGGGTGGCCTTGGCTGGGGCTTCCTCTGCTTACCCAATCCTGGGTCTGCAGTCCCTGCTGAGAGCTGCTCTGGCCACCGGGCTGGCCTCGGGTGGCTGTCAGGCCCAGTGGGGGAAAGGGCTGCCTGTGCTCTTGGGACAGCTGCGACTCCGGTGTCTTTCTCTGGGAAGGCAGCTTCTGACCATCCATCGCTACCCCTAACAGGCAGCTTGTCTGCACCTCTGGGACTCTGGTGGAACGAGCAGGACAGGGCGGGCGCCCTGAGTAGAGGGCGGGGGGTGGGGGGCACAGGCACTGACTGGTGGGCATCGGGCCAGTGAGCCCCGTGCCCGGCCCCTGTGGGCGTGTGGTTATCCCAGCTCCCGCTGCTGCTGTTCACCGGAGCGGCTCTCTGCCGCTGCCCTCTCCACCGGGCTGTCCGCTCAGTCCCCCCCAGGGCTGCCTGGCTCCCTTCCCGGCTCCCTGGCTCCCTGGCTCCCTGGCCGGCCGGACCCTCGGCCCACCCGCGGGTACCTCTCAGAACCCTGCGGGGCTCGGCGCAGGAGTGCGCGGGTGAGCGAGAGGCCGGAGCTCTCCCCGCCTCACTGTTCCCCACCTCTGTGATCTCACCTCGACGCGGCCAGACCACGCCCCGCGGCCCAGGTGAACCTTTGGGGCCTGCCCTCTGCAGGGTCCGACCCGAGAGAGAGGGGGCCACACGGGGGTCCCAAGAAGGGGCGGGTCCGCTTTGGGCGCCGTGCCAGGCGGGGAGCCTAGAGAGCCACAACGCTCCCAGGACGCCGGGGGCGGAGCCTCACGCCGGGACTTCTGCTCGGCAGGCCCCGCCCCGCTGGTTCCGCTTCCGGCTGCGCGGCGCCTGCGCCCTGTGCTCTGCCTCGCGGGCGGGGGAAGTGCCCGGTTTTCCGCGGCCGTGGCGTTGCTGTGGCCCGGGGCGCGTCCCGTTGGGGCTCCCCGCCGCCTGCGTGCCGGGCCTGGAGGAAGCGCGTGTCAGGGGCGCGGCCCGGGGAGGGCCCTCGGGTTTATCGTGTGGCATCAGCACCTTAAAGTCCCGCGGTCACGTGCGTGGCAGACGCGAGTCTGCTCCCTGAACAGCTGTTCACGTCCATCTTGTTTTCCGGCCGGAAAGACAACGAGCAGCACGTGCGGTCGGGTCCCCTGGGAGCAGCCCCGTGGCTTGCCGGGACCTCCCCGCCCTGGCCCCGAGCGCAAGCCGCGTGCCGGGATGCGGCAGGGGGACCAGTGGAGGGGAGGCCGGCTGCGTGGTGGGGTGGCCTGTGTTGTATTGGACAGTGGCCGCCAGGCCATGACTGGGGACCGAGAGCTCCTGCCCCAGGGGGGCTGCCTCCTGTCCGTGGGGCCGGCTGCTCCAGGACCGAGGTTCGAGGATGCACACACCTCACACACATGCACCACCCGCCGCATTATGGCCACACCAGTTGTCTGACGGCTTTGGCTTCTAGTCATCCTTTGAGGGAACTAAATGCTTTTCCATGAACCCTCAGAACAGCTCCATGAGGTAGGTAGCAGAAATGCCACCCCCCTGTTTAACCAATGGGGAAACTGAGGCACACGGGGGCGAGCACAGCGCAGCACAAGCCTACGTCTGCCTGACTGCCCTGGCCTGGCAAGGTGTGTGTGGGTCGGCCATGTGGCTCTCAGGTGCAGGACAGACGATACCTGGGCTTTGCAAGCTGGGCGTGCACAGGGATCCCCAGCTGCTGCATGGAGGCTCTGCCCATGTTCTCCCCTTATGTGGGCAAAGATGGAGCCGTGGAACCCAATGGGGCAGGACTCCAGAAAAGGGGCTTCCCACAGCCCCGGGCCCTTCTAAAAGTTGCTTCAAGGCTAAAGCCGAGACAAGGGAGTTTTCACCGTCTCTTTTCTACTGAGTGCGACCTTTGGGAAAGAAACCAGATGAGCGAAAAACAGGCCCTGCAGCCCAGTGGAAGGGCCTGCAGGGACAAGCGTGCAGGGCACTTGTTTCTGAGCACAGCCACAAGTGGTGCATAAGCCTGGCCTGTACCCCTACCCAGACCCCTCTCGGGAGAGGGGCAGGGCCTGAAGCCAGGATTCAGAGGGGCCTTCCCTCCAGATGGGGCCTCAGGCTCCCAGGCCCAGATGGAGCAAGGAGTGACAGGGAGGGCCCTTTGCCGGGGTTCTGCTCACAGAACTGCACCCCTGGTCTCGCCCTAGGAGGCCTCACCACAGACGAGATGACCCTGTGCAGCCATAGGGGGCAGGAGGAGGCAGAGCAGGGAGGTCACAGGTGAGAAAAGTGGGCGTTTCTCACCCCTGAGGGTGGGCACTCGTTATTGGTCCACGGCTGTTCTGAGCTTGCCCTGCACTTGGCACTGTTTGCTGAGCACAGCCTCGTGCAGCTGTCCATCCTAGGAAACTAGGCCGGCCCAGAACGCCCCAGGTGGGCCACCAGTGTCCCTGTGTGGGCCACAGCTTTCAGGGGGATAAGAGCCGAGCAAGCTCTTCATATGGAGATCCCAGGGTACAGGCTTGCCAGGGGGGCGGCGCGACTGAGGAAGCGCCCCTCCCCCGTGGGTTGGGGCAGCACATCAGGGGCAGTCAGGATACCCCTCCCCTACTGTGTGTGAAGGCAGATGCCACCCAGGATGTGACCCAAAAGCAAAACGATGGATGCTCTGAGGAGTGAGACCTGGCAAGGCTCCCAAGCCCTGCAGGGGGTACCCAGCTGCATGCATGGCTCCAAAGTGCCGGCCTCTCTGCTCAGGCCAACCTGCTCAAGCCTTCACTGGCCACATGGTTCCTGCAGATCACACACACACACACGTGGTGCACACAGATGCACCACGTACCCAAATCTCAACCCACACGGCCAGCCCTGGATGTTCCCAGAGGGCAGCGGGGCTGAGGGTAGCTGCGGGAGGACTTGGGCCGGGTGCGGGGCCTCCACCTCAGACCTGTGCCAGCTGCCTGTTTCCTGGGCTGGTTCTGGGACACCTGCTGGGGCCACCTAGGGCCATGGAGGCCCCGCGCTTGTTTAACTGGGCAGCAACGTGGTGCGGAAGCACAGTGGTGTCTTAAGAACAGCCAGAAGGTGCCGGAAGGTGTGAGGCTGGTGGGCAGGTGTCTGCTGGCTCTGCCCAGCCCCAAGCAGACTTCAGAAGAGCAACATGTTTGGCAGCTACATTATAACATGTATTTAAAAGCATTAAAAATATCTGCTACTATAAAATCTCCGCCACGAGGCTGGAGTTTATTGGGAACCACGAGTGGGCGGTGCTGGGGGCATCTCTTAGGCGGGCAGGGGCCTGGCACCCAGGGCTGGGCTGATTGGCCTCCAAGGCTTACTCAGGATGTCCCCCACCAGGGGACTAAGTGGGCCCTGGGCTCCTTGGCATCTGGCCACCAAGCTCCAGGGCCTGAGCCTGAGCTGGGCTCCCTGAGGAAGCAGCGTCTTGGCTTCCAGGAAGGGCAGGACACGCAGGCAAGAACCCCCAGGCTGGTGGGGCTCTGTTGGCTCCTGAGGCCGGAACACCTGCCACGACTCTCAAGCTGGGCACTGTCCGTCTGGCCTCCCAGCCCCGGCTGGAGCTTTCTGGTTAACAAGCAGAGGTCACTCGGCTCCCAGTAGGGAGCTAGCTCCCCGTTAGTTTCCAGGTTGTGAGCACATTCAGACTTAAGACTGTTTGTCTTTGTGTTTTTAAGTGTTTGTCTCTGTTGTAAACTGAAATGTTAGCAGAAACGCAGCTGGCCCCTCCTGGTGCAGTGGCCACCTTGGGGCCAAACATGGGCCCCTCAGCCGTCTTGCGCTGGCCCCTCGGTGGGCGGAGCTAGACAGTGGCCTTGGAGTGTCCAAAGATGCAGATGGGGAAGTGCTTCACGTGGGAGGACCACTGGGCGGCCAGCTGGAAGAACTTGACGTCGCTGCACTCCACGCCATCGATGAGGACTGCGGGAGAGGGCTGCCTGACCGCCCGCCCGCCAGACCTGCCCCAGCCCACCTGGCGGGGTAGCACCTGGATGGGTGGGCGTGCCGGCTGGGGCGCAGGGTGAGGGGGAGCCCACTGCCAGAGGCACCAACACCCTCGGGGGCGCCCAGGCTCCAGGGCCGCCCTGACCCTCCCACTTCTCAGCCACGGGGGCCTATGTCTCGGGGCTGCTTGTCCACATCCACCCCCTGCATTCAACAGGTGCCCGGGATGAGACACCACACACCCGGCCAGACGCTCTCCACTTAAAAAGAATCCACCTAGGAGACCAGGACAACCTCCACCTTGAGGGCATCAGACTGGAGCTCATAAAAAGAGGAAAACCTCTGAGAGCTCCATTTCTGAATCAATTACTTGCAGAGAAGCTTCTCTACAAACACTTTGAAATACACAAATCAATCTTTTAGAAAAGCAGAAACGACTGAAAAATTCTTTCTCAGAATTTGAAAAGCTGCTGGCTGCACATCAGGCTGTAGCAGGGTGTGCTGGGACCGTCACAGCGCCACACACGGCAGCAGCTCCTGCGGTTTGTTTCTGAGAAAGGTCTCTGTCCCCCAGGCTGAGTGCAGTGGTGCGATGGTAGCTCACAGCAGCCTTGAACTCCTGAGCTCACCTGATCCTCCTGCCTCGGCCTCCCAGTCTGCTGGGACTACAGGTGCTGTGAGTGCACCCGGCTAATTTTTTAAGTTTTGTAGAGATGAGCTCTATGTTGCCCAGGCTGGTCTTAAACTCCTGGCCTCAGCGATCCTCCTGCCTTGGCCTCCCAAAACGCTGGGATTACAAGCGTGAGCCACTGTGCCTGGCTGTGTGGTAAATTTTTTAAAGCACCTCAAGTCTGCTCTGGTCTCCTTTTGCATCTTACAGACAGAACGGAAGGGCCCGGGTCGAGGGCCCGTGCTTGCGGGGCCCCGTGCTCACCCCGTAGCATGTTCTGCTGGTGCTTGGCCGTGCATATCAGGCGGCTGATGCCCTCGATGCACTGGCTTTTGGACTCCACGTCCTTGTCCTTCGTCTTCTTGGGCAGAAACATCACTAGGAGGGAAAGGCCCGGCCGTCGTCTTGCTGCTCCTGCGGGGCCAGGCTGGCGGGCCGGGGCCCCTGTGCAGTGTGGCGGGAGCGCAGCGGCCCGAGGGGGAAGGAGCGCTGCAGGGCTCTGCCGGCCACGGTGGCGCCCCCGCTCACGGGGGAGCTGCCCTCCTGCCCGGGCTCTGGCCAGAAGTGGCCCAGACCCTCAGCGCCCTGGGGGCTCGCACTTCCTGCTGCCACCTGCACGAGGCCCCCCATCTGCCCCCGCCTGCCACTCCACCACCTTCCTCTCCACCACCTGCCTCACCCTTCTTGTTCTTCTCCTTGGTGACCACGGTCATGGACATGGTGGGTGTGGCCGCGGCCTCGCCACTGCTGGGCAGCCGGCTGACCTGGAGGGACCGGAAGGTGCACTTGAGTGTGCTTTTGGCAGCGGGCAGGTCCTTCTTCTCCGCGTCTCTCTTCCTGTCTGCGGGCTGCGCGGCCGTCCAGTAGTCCACCTGCAGCCCCATCAGCTCGGCACCAACACCCTGGCTGGGGAGGCAGACGGAGGTGCTCACCAATTATCCCCAGTCACTGGTCCCGAGGACAGCAGCGTCACTGTCCCTGTCACAGGCCACAGTGACAGCCAGCACCCACCCCAACTTCCCGGTCAGCCGAGGAGAGTCAGGTGCTTGGAGCAGGCTCTGTGGAGCCACCTGCATGTCCGGGTCACCCAGGAGTGTTCCGTACAAATCACAGGGTGCCCGGCGGCTGAGCTGCAGCTTAGATGGCTGCCCACAATCTCCCAAGCTGCCCCTCGGAGTCTGGGGGCCCTGGTGAGCTGGCCCCTCGAGAGGCACAGCCTGGTGCGAGCCCTGGCCGCGTATGGCTTGGTTTAGTTTGCGTGAGTTCCGCTGCAGAGGCCAGGCCTGGTGGAAGCTGAGGACCGGAGATCCCATCTCCTGTACCTCTTGCCCTCCGCT
>VBSM01003195.1:101858-113073 GCA_008086735.1 Cheirogaleus medius | reverse complement strand
CAGCTACTCGGGAGGCTGAGGCAGAAGGATTGCTTGAGCCCAGGAATTTGAAGTAGCTGTGAGCTAGGCTAACGCCACGGCACTCTAGCCCAGGTAACAGAGCAAGACTCTGTCTCAAAAAAAAAAGAAGAAAATAATTGACAGTGAAAAAATAACTACAAAAAAAGTTTATATATTAAGAAACTTAAAAATATTGCATAAGTTTAAAGAAGCAACAAAGAAAAATTTTAAAATATTATCACTGAATGACACTACATATAAAAGCTTGTGAAATGCAGGTAAATCACCACTTAGAAGAAAATCTGTAGCTATTAATGCTTGCATGAAAGGAAAGAAAAGAAAAATAATGAGCTAGGTATTTATCTTAAGAAATTAGAAAAAGAACAGCAAAATAAACCCAAGAAGTGCAAATGGAAGAAAATAAAGAACGAATATTCACTTTTCAAAAACTGCCGAAACCTTGGAGACGGAGAGCAGAATGACAGATACCTGAGGCTGGGAGTGTGGGCAGGTGGGCTCGAGGAGAGGGTGGTCAGGGTGTGAGCGTACAGGTAGCGGGGAAGGGCAACTATAGTCAGCAACAGTGTAGCGTCTATTTCTCAGTAGCGGGAAGGGAGAGGTGGAAACGTTACCAACACGTGAGAATGATTGAAGTACTGGAGGGGAAGGACACTCCAAATACCGACTTGTTTACACATCTTATACAGGCAACATTTTTAAAAATTGACACCTAATATTTTACATCACATGCACCCCACAAATATGTAAAATATTAGGAATCGGTTTTTAAACACCGATGACCCCCTGGGGGAGACAGACGGCGACAGGGCCTGTCCACACACAAACGGTCGGTTTGAGGGATCGACAGGGGACAGCACTACAGAGCTCGGATTTTTTAGAAATGAAAGAATATTATAAAAAACTTTATGCCAATAAACTTGAAACTCTGGATGAAATGGACAAATTTTCAGAAAAATATAACTTTCCAAAAATAATTGAAAGAGGGGGGGAGCGTCCTTCAACCATTAAAGAAATTCAACTTTCCACAAAGAAATTCCAAGGTCAGGTTATTTTACAGGTGAATTCTCCCAAACATTCGAGGAACAAACAATTCCAATCTCACACGAGCTACGCCGCGATACAGCAAAGGAGGCACCACGCCTGACGCACCTGATCGGGGCATCCTGGCGCCACGGTCCAACCAGGGCAGGGAAGGGAGGAAGATCGGGGGCCCGAGACACAGACACAAAAGTCCTAAACAAGGTACTGATAACCCAAACCCACCAATGTACAGAAAGGGCCACACGAGAGGACCAAGCTGGTATTTTTCCAAGAATAGATGGTTAACATTCGCAAATCAATTTATGTAAATTACCACCCTAGCAATGGAAGGAGAACCACATAATGCTCTTAATAAAAGCTTCCCATTATATTCAACACCCACTAATAACTTTTTTAAAAAGTCTTAGCAAGCCATGAATAGGATGGGATTTTTTTGACTTCATAAAGTGTATCTACAGAAAGTTGCAGCACACATCATACATGGTGGTGAAACACTGAAAATTTTCCTTAAGGTCAGAACGAAACAAGGGTATCCACACAACTACTTCTAGTCAAACTTGTCACTTTGACGGTCGGCAAGGCAAGAAAAAAAGGCATGAAGATCAGAAAGAGACAAAGTTGTCATTTGCAAAAGATAAAAATGCACACTTAGAAAATGCAAAAAAAAATGTATAGATAAGCTGTTAGGTTAAAAAATATTAAAATTACTGGCTTCGAAAATCAACTGAATTTCTATACTGCATAACAAACATAATGAAAAGATGACTTTTACTATGACATCTAAAATACAAGCATCTAGGAATAAAACCACATACCAGGAGGAAATGTTCATAATCTGTGTATCTGACAAAAGACATCCACCTAAACTGCATAAAAAACTCCCACAGCTTGGCCAGTGTGGTGGCTCATGCCTGTAGTCTCAGCACTTTGGGGCGGGGGGCCGAGGCGGAAGGATCCCCTGAGGCCAGGAGTTCAGACATCAGCCTGAGTAACACAGCAAGATCTCACCTCTACCCAAAATTTTCAAATATTAGCCGGGTGTGGTGGCGCATGCCTATAGTCCCAGCTACTCAGGAGGCTGAGGCAGGAGGATCACTTGAGCTCAGGAGTTGGAGGCTGCGGTGAGCTGTGATGACGCCACTGCACTCCAGCCTGCACGACAGAGTGAGATTGTTTCAAAGATAAAAATAAATAAATAAATAAATAAAATCCCACAACTCCACAAGAAGAAGACAGTACCCAATTAAAAAACTAGACTTGACCAAAGCTTCATAAAAATAAAGGAATAGCCAATAAGCACATGAGAAAGTGCTCAACATCCCAGGTAAACACAAATTTAAAACACCCTAAGGGAAAACCATCACACAGCTGTTAGCATGGCTAAAATGGGAAAAAAACAAAACAAAAAAACCAGATAATACAGAACGCCACCCAGAACAGCTGGTGGGAGAGGAGGACGGTGCCACTGCTTCAGAACCTGGCAGTTCCTTACCCAGGTGAACACACACACACACCTCCCCTGTGGCCACTTCTTACCAAAGAGCAGTGAAAACATGTGTCCACCAAAAGCCCTGTGGAGGAAAGGTCAAAGCGGCTACAAACACACTAACCCCAAACTGAGAAGAACCCAGATGCCCGTCGGTAGGAGCAGGTTAGACAAGGTGCGGTCTGTTCTCATAAGGGAGTATCACGACACAGTCAAAGGAAAGACCTACTGATAATGCGACGCACAGGCGGGCCGCACACGCACTGCGCTGCATGTTCCAGAACAGATGACGCGGACCGTGATGGGGAGCGGGCAACCATGGGACTGACCAGGGAGGTGATGAGCCAAGCACCAGGGTTTGCGGAGGTGAATATGCCAATGAGTGATAACCACGTGAAAAGGCCTCGCAGAATTTAAAAATGAATAACCCTCAACAGGAAAAATAAATCAAGTGGGAGGTACAAAGGCCCCAGATGGCCAAGTCCCTGCTGGAGAGTGGGCAGGGGGCCTGCTCCGTGGCGGGGCACCCAGGAGGAAGTTCTGGGAATCCTGGCAGCAAGGCGCAGACAGACGGGGCAGAGGACGGGTGCTGACCCCTGCCATGTGGACACTGCCCGACGACCCACCAAAGTGGCCCGCCAAGGAGAAGTGCTCCTGGGGACAGTGTGGGCCCACAGGTGCTGCAAGGAAACCAGGACGCTGGGCATCCCTCACCTTACAGCCCAGTGTGCCGGCACAAAGCTCCCGGGGACAGAGACCTCTCCCACCACCTCCCAGGAAGGAAGGAGAACTGAAACAAGAGCAACGCCAGAGCCAGCGATCGATCGAGAGGGTGCACAGGGCTGACATTGCGAGTGAATCAGAAGACTGCACAGAGAGCGTGAGAGACGCTCGTCACTGCGAGAGGGCATTTGCAACACATTTAGCCAAAAATGGATCACTACCCCTAAAGAAACTGCTGAGACTCAAGCAGAAAAAAAAGGAAAAGTTGGCAAAAGAAATGAACAGGAATTTCACTGATGAGGAAGTACAAATGGCCTAAATTAGTAATCAGAGAAATTCAAATTAAAACCATAATACCATTTCACACCCACTGTATTGGCAAAAACTAAAAGTCAGACAAGTGCTGGCAAAAACGTGGAGCAATGGAGACTCACATCCCCACTGGTAGGGGCTGGAGTTGGCACAACCACTCCGGGAAACTGCCCAGTAGTACGCTGTGTGCACACCCCACACCCCTAAATCCTGCTCCCTGGGGCACATGCTTAAGACACGCCTTGCCCGTCCGCAGAGGACAGGTACAGAACGTCTACAGCAGCACGTTCGTAACCAGCCAGAAACTGGAAGCAAGCCAAGGCCCCTTGACAGAAGCAGGGATGCACCAGGGACACCTCGTAGCGGCGAACACGCCCACAGCCATCAGCACAGACGCGGCTCAGAAACTGAAAGACTGGGCAAAAGCGAGAAGTAGGAAAGATCACAGGGAGAAGGGAACCTTTAACGTAAAGTCCCCAAATGAGCAAACCTAAGTCACAGGGTGCATGCACGGGTGGCCCAGGCATAAAGCAAGGCCGGAGAGGACAGGTGGCTGGAGAGGACAGGTACGGGGCGGGGCAGGAGTCCATAACAGACTCTGCACCTGCCCACTCGCAGCTGCTCCCCGGCCCCGAGGCGGTCAGCTCCACACCTGCTGTCCTCCTGCCTCACCCTTGCTCCCACCCCCCTGTCCAGGCCAGAGCCCCAGAACACTCAGCACCCAGTGCTATCCTGCCCTCACTCCCTCCCCTTCAAGTCGTCTCCGCACAGACACAAGAGTGGGCTTTCCAGACCCTTCTAGAACAGAGCCCAGCTCTACAGCACGGCTGAGAAGGCCCCTAGCCCCTCCTACCACACTTCCCCACCTCCCTCGGGTCAAAGACTTCTGTGCTCATTTGGAGAGCCCCAGGAAGCTACTGAGGAGCTGCGGCAAGGGCAGGCTATGCTCTATGCTGACTGTGGGGTGCTGGGGGCAAGCACCGGCTGGGGGACAGCTGACAGCCAGCACGAGGGTCTGGGCTGGGGGTGATGGCAGTGAGGAGCCAGGAACAGAGTCAGGAGGGGCCAGGGGTACAGTGTGACCCCTGAGTGTGAGGCCTGATGCAGGGGCAAGCGCCAAGACCAGGAAAAGAAAGGGGGCCAAGCCTGGGGAGACGCTCCTAAGTTGGGCCCCAGAGACGTCCCAGAAGAGATGCAAGTAGGCAAAGTCGGGAGTCCTCGGCCCCAGAACGCGGGCTAATGCTGACCCTCGGGTTTCATGTGGACACTGAGTCCTCCAGAAGGCCCTGCCAGCTGTGGGATTCATTCTGGTGCCCGTCCTTCCTTTCCACCCTGCAAGGGCGCTGTGCTCCAGGAGGACAAGGCGCACTGTCCAGCGCCCTCTGCACCCCAACACCTCACTCAGAAATACCTGCTGAAGGAGCCTCAGCACAGAGTGAGGGCCCACCCGAAGCGGACTTGCAGGGAAACAGCTCAACAGCAGCGAGCCCTCTGCTCCCTCTGAGGTCCCCTCAACAGCCTAGCACCCCACTTCCTGCGCCTAGGTGGCACTGCCCAGGTCCCTGTCAGGAGGACTATCTGCCCGCACATCTCCCCAGGGAGAGCTCTCATCCTCACCTGCAGCCACCCCTCACTCAGCCTGGCATCTATCCCAGGGCCAGAACCTTGGGAGACAGTGCCTCTCCCTCCTTAGCCTGGGAGCTCCCTGAGCAGGAATCAAGTCGAGAAGAAATCACGAAAGTTTCAAGCTGAGCGGGATAAACGGTGAAGGTGCAAGTCTAAGGAGAGCTGGATGCCCACAGCTCTCACCAGTGTGCAAACCTTGCCACAGGTGACGGGTGCTCCCTCCCCAAACGGAGAGCAGTGAGCCCCTGCAATGGCAAAACAGCAGGTCCCAAAGAGCACAGCTGACTTAGGAGACGTTTCTAGGTGACCAGAGCAGCTCCAGCCCCTTCAGACTAGACGAATACACTCTGCTGTCGTGGCCCTAAGTTTGCCTGTCCCCAGGCACAGTGTGCCCGAGGGCCATTCCCGGGCCACGGGTTTGACAGCGCTGCTGGACGCGACAGGAAACCTGCGGTACCCAGACGAGAGGAAACAGCCTGGGTGCGCTCAGGTGGCGCCGCGGCAGGAGGCAGGTGCACAGGTGCATAGACGGGGAGCGAACGGGAGCGCCTCGGGGCACGGCCCGGCCTGAGCTGCACCCGTCCCCGAAAGCCCCGCGCAGCCCTCCTGGCGGGGCCCGGGGCCCGCAGGCCACGCTCGCGGGCAGCGGCCGGGGCTGGGCCGGCGGGGCGCGGGCGGCGGGGTCGGCTCGACGGCGACCGCAGGCCCTCGCAGGCCCGACCGCCCGGCAGGTGCGGCGGACAAAGCGCGGCGGGCGCCGCCGTACCTGGGCACGCAGCTGGGGCTGGAGCCGTCCACCTCCCAGGTGGCGAACAGGTTCATGGGCACCGGCGTGTTGAGCGCGCCGGGCGCGCCGGGGAGGCCGAGGCGGCCCCGCTCGGCCATGGCGCCAGCCCCGCCGCTCCCTCGGGGCCTGGGGCTGCGGCGGGCCGCGGACGCGCGGGGCGGGCCGGGCGGAGGGCGGCGGCGCGGTCACATGGCTGCCGGGCGGCTGCGGGACGGGCCGGGCCGCGCGTCGGACAGGCCCGCGGGCGGCGACGAGCTGCGGCCGCTCCGCCCCGCCGGCCGCCCCGCCCGCCCGCGCCGCGCGCCCGCCCCCGCCCCGCGCCGGCGCCTCCGATTGGCCGCCAGGGAGCGCGCTCGCCGGCCCGGGCCTATCGCCGCCCGCGGGGCGGGGCGCGCGCCGGAAGTGAGGTCCCCGCGCCCCGGAGCGCCCCCGCCCGCCGCCCGGGAGCGCGCACCCGCGCCTGCGCACAGGCCTCGCCCGGCGCGCCCCGCCCCGCCCCCCGGGAGCAGCTTCCAGGGGCCCGGAGCAGCCGGGGGTCCCCCGGGGCCCGCCCCCGCGCGCCGTTCTGGGCCCCGGCTCCCCGCGCACCCCGGAGCCCGCCTCGTGGCCGCGCCGCCCGCGGAGGTCTCAGTCCTGGGGGCGCGAAGCAGCTCGGGCGCTCCGCCCCGCCCGAGCCCCGAGCGCCGGCGCCCAGTCCTCGGGGCGACGGAGCGCTGCCCCGGGCCGGGCCTGGGACGCGGGACGGGCCCTCCCGTCTCTGCGCGGTTCTGGTCAGCCCCGCGGGTCCGGGTGCCGAGACTCGGGGAAGCCTTTCCGCCCCTGGTCCGCGTCCGCGCACGCACGGCGCTGCTGAGCCTTTCCCAGCCGCGCGCGGTGTCCACGCGTGTCTCGCTGGGGCAAGCGCAGCCCGAGCAAGCGGCCCTGCAGCCGACCCTCCCGCCCGGCCCGGCGGGCCGCCCTGTCGCAGGGAAGGCCCAGGCCGCTCCCTCCCCCGCCAGGACCGGCCTCCAGCCGCAACTCCCGAGCGAGAGCTGCAAACAGCTGCGGCTGCTTGAAGCCAGGGTCCCCCTTTGGCGAGAACAAGGGAATCTGTGTTTCCCACATGTTGCCGGCTCCTTTGGGGTGGTCTCTCCATCCCCGCCAGCTGACGGGGGATTGTCTTACACTGCTGTTCTGGTGGCAGAGCCTGCGGGGCTCCCACCTATGCGATGGGGGAGGGGTGACTGTGTCCAGAGAGGGGGTGACAGTCGCCTCTGAGCACAGGCTGCCTTTGAGGGGAGGGCGGAAGACAGGGCTCCATTGACCCCAGCGTTTGGCATGCGGTGCGCGGGACAGGACGGAGGGTGCGGTGGCATCAGATGAATGGGCCGCCTGACACATTGTGTCTGTGTGTGCCAGCATCTACCCGGGCAGGGAGTGCGACAGGGTGGAGTGAGGAGATGCAGGGTGACTAAGCCGTGCACATTGGGGCTTGACACCAGCCGCCACCGTTGAGCTGTACCCCATCCCTGTACCAGGCACTGTTGGGAGCCCTTAGTGGATACGATGGCTCTTTCCCATCCCAGTGTACAGCGGAAGAAACTGAGGGACTTGAGGTCGTGCAGCTACTAAGGTGAGGAGTCAGGGAATGGACCCACACAGTCTGGCCCAGGGTCACCCCAAGCAGCCACCATGGTACATGTGCTTAAATACTTCTTGGCAGAGAGGCATGGACTCAAAACCACTGTGTGCACCATGCCTGACTCTTTGTGTTTTTAAAGGTGGGATCATATGGACACCAGAGTGTCAGTGGTGATGGGATTGGGGTCTTCTGTACTTTCCGAGTGGACAGATGTTGCTTTGGTAATCAGAGCTATGTTTTCAGCCAGAACCTGATGCTTGCACTGTCACCCCTGTTTGAAAATGATGCTATGTGGGCGTTGGGTCCCAGGATGAGCCCCCTGAAGCCTGGGAGGCACCCCTCCCCATGAGCCTGGCCCGGTGTGCCCCCTGAAACTCTAATGTTTGGAGCACATTTGCTCTTTCTGATGATTTTTTCTTTAAAACAGGAGCTTAGTTCAAGACAAAGCCCTCTAGACAGCTGGGGTGGCTGGGCATGGCTGGGGAGGAGACCCCAGGACAGGTTCCTTCAGAGTCCGGGGGTCCCAGGAGGACACCCTGAAACCCACTGCTGAAGACATACAATGTGCTGCCCGCCCACAGAGGTGGTGAGCTTTTTCTTTTACTTTCTCTTTTTTGAGAGAGAGTCTCACTCTGTTGTTCAGGCTAGAGTGCAGTGGCGTGATCAGAGCTCAAACTCCGCAACCTCAAACTCCTAGACTCAAGTGATCCTCCTGCCTCAGCCTCAAGTAGCTGGGACTACAGGTGTGCACCACGACACTCAGCTAATTTCTCTGGTATTTTTAGTAAAGATAGGGTCTCACTTTTGCTCAGGCTGGTCGCAAACTCCTGAGCTCAAGCCATCCTCCTGCCTCGGCCTCCCAAAGTGCTAGCATTGCAGGCGTGAGCCACCGCACAGGCCAGTTTGGTTTTTTCTTTTTTTAAATTAATTAAAGGCTCAGGGTTCCAGATGGCCAGATAGGACTTCTGCATTGTGAAAGAGATGAAAGCCCCAGCGATGGGACGAGGTCCAGGCTCATAAGCCCCTTCCCATGGTCCCAATGGTGGGTGTCGCTGGGGTTCCCTCCGCCTGCAGGATAGGACTTGGACATTTCTAGTCGGGGGGTCTGGACTGTGGGTTCCTTGGAAACTCATTCATCCATCCAGCCTGCATTAAGATGATGCTGGGACGTTCCAGGAGTGGGGAGTGATGCTGAATGAGAGTGTGGCCCCGCCCAGAGAAGCCCCCTCTGTGTGCCAGGGCAGGATCTCCCGGGCTGGGGACTGCTGCGTGCCCCTCGGCACAGGAGCACAGCAGGCCCCTGGCACGGAGGTAGCGGGAGAGGGCTTGGTGGTGCTGGCTGGGCTTTCCACCGCCCTCACCATCGAGGCCTGTGCATGCCTCTGTGCTGCTTTGGGGGCAGCTCCGGCCTGTCGGGTGGGTGGCCAGGGCTCCTGTGTGGCCAGGCACCAGTCAGCCCAGTCCGACCAGCTCCATCCGCTTGGCAGCTCCAGCCCGCAGGTCTGCCGCTCCTTAACCCCGTGTGGGACGCAACTGCAGAAACCCCGGGTGTAGCCTCTCTCACATCCCCTCTCGAGAGGGACGCCTCATATGGCACTGAGCCGCCGTCACTGAAGCAGAGGTGCAAACATTTCCCAAAGAGTGTTCATCAAGTCCTTCCTCCTGGACACGCTTTGGGGAAGCCAGTGGAAGGACGTACCACGGGCTCTGAGACCACTGGGATCACGGTGCCCTGCAGCAACACCTGTGGGTGGCCCCTCCGATCACGCTCACACTAGCTCACCTGCTTAGAGTGGGGTCTGGAGTCAACTCCAAGTTGCTAGAGCAGGACAGGGTTAGGTCAGCTATGATAGAACCTGGTAGAACCTTCTACAGCTGTCAGGAATAGTAGGTTAAAAATAGCTAAAAGTAGAATGTATACTATCCTATTTGGTTAGACAAAACATATGTGTAAATGCATGTACATGTAAAATATGTATTTACATGTAAGTGATTACACATGTAAAATACCTATTTTCAAGTAGGGGAAAAATACAGGATAGGAATTAATCCATGTTAAGAAATTGTCTCCATGTGGTAGGAATTCAGCTGATTTAGCTTTTCCTTTGTGCTTATCTTTATTTCATATTTCTCCATAATGGACATGTGTTAATCATGTAGGAAAAATAATACACGGTTCCGTCAACAGACCCCGTCGGGATGAGCAGGCTGCTGGCGGGGGCGCCGGGCGCCATCTGGCTGGGGCTTCACCCAGTCCTGAAAAAGCCTAATGATCTAAGAGAACCCCCACCCCTGAAACAAACTGGGGTCGATCTTGGTAAGAATACCATTCCACTGGCGTAACATCCTCAATATCAAAGGAAATTATAGAAATCAGTGAGACCATCAATGAATCCCAGTGGAAATGGTTAGAGTAGCCACAGGAGATTCGCATGGAGTGAAACTGTTTGTTCGTTGCCACTGAGATAGGGATTCTAAGTTACAACAAGATGCACATTCTGCCTGTTTCCCTAATACCGACTAATACAGACTAATATGGACCCAAGGTCACGGCAACAGCCTCGTGCCTGTGTCTTCCCCACAGCTGGCCACTCCCGGTCATTCTCGGCGACTGAGGCTCCTTCGCCTGGCTCCTGGGGGTGGGACCTGGGGCAGCCTTGGGAGATTTGCCAGGGCTCATGCGAGTCCCACAGCATCCTGCAGGTGAGATGAGAAATGTCAACAGGGACACAGGTGCAGGTGTGTGTGATATTTCAAATAGCAAAACTTGGAGAAAAAATGTCCAATGATGGGGAAATGACTCATGGCTCATCCAAAGTGATGCTCACGCAGCTGTGACGATGTGGAAGCCTGCTCAGGGTGCGTCACCGCTTGGAAGACCAGAATGTGGAGCTGAACCCACAGCGCGGCCGGGAGTCGGGAATAATGCACAGAAGGACACGCAGGCAGCACCCCCGACCGTGGGTGTCCTGGGCTGAGGAACAAGGGCGCCCTTTGTGTTTACGTTTTAATTCTTCTCTGTGTTTCCCACAATGGAAATATTGTTACAGTAGGCCAGGACATAACTTAAATATCAGAAAAGAAAGGAAAACGCCAAGGCCCTAAAACAGACATTGGCCACAGACACTCACAGATGATTCCCGAAAGGCAGAGCGTGGTCACTGCAGCATGTGCAGGAATGACTTCTGGCTTTCCTTGGGTTTTTCTTTATTTTTCTAATGTTACACAATAACCAAAATGGTTTTGGTAATCTGAAAGCAGCGTTATTTCTTAAAGAAATAAAGTCAGGCCATGTCTTAGTTCAGTCAGGCTGCTATAACAAAATACCTGAGACTCAGTAATTTTAAAATTATAGAAATTCCCAGCACTTTGGGAAGCCAAGGCAGGAGGATGGCTTGAGACCAGGAGCTGGAGACCAGCCTAGGCAAGAGAGTGAAACCCTGTCTCTATAAAAATGTTTTAAAAATTAGCTGGGTGTGGTGGTGCACACCTGTAGTCCCAGCTACTGCGGAGGCTGGGGCAGGAGGATGCTTGAGCCCAGGTGTTTGAGGTTGCAGTGAGCTGTGATGATGCCACTGCACTCTAGCCTGGGCAACAG
>VBSM01003195.1:69149-80777 GCA_008086735.1 Cheirogaleus medius | reverse complement strand
TATATTTTTAGTTGTCCAGCTAATTTCTTTCTATTCTTAGTAGAGACGGGGTCTCACTCTTTTTAGGCTGGTCTTGAACTCCAGACCTTGAGCAATCCACCTGCCTCGGCCTCCCAGAGTACTAGGATTACAGGTGTGAGCCACCACACCCGGCCTATGAACAGAAATTTAAAAAACTTAGTAAAGCCCTAATATATCAGTTTTTAATGAATAGGTCTTTTTGTGGTTTGTTTAAGAAATTCTTTTCTACCCCAACGTCTGAAGATACTCTTCTATGTTTTCATCTGGAAGCCTTATTGTATTATATTCTACATTTAGGTTTATGATATGCCTTAAATGAATTTTTTTAGAGACAGAATCTTGATCTTTTGCTTAGGCTGGAGTGCAGTGGCGTCATCATAGCTCACTGTTGCCTCAAACTCCTTGGCTCAATGATCCTCCCACCTCAGCCTTCTGAGTACCTGGGACTCTAAGTGCAACAATACACTTAGCTAATTTTTTCTATATTTAGTAGAGATGGGGTCTCGCTGTTGCTCAGGCTGGTCTCCAACTCCTGACCTCAAGCAATCCTCTTGCCTCAGCCTCGTAAAGTGCTAGGATTACAGGCGTGAGCCACCACACCCAGCCTTAAATCAATTTTTTTGTGTATGGTGTAGGGGTTGAGGTTTACATTTTTCAATATGGATATCCAATTTCACCATCTTTTCCACACTACAGTGCATTACTCCTTGTCATAAATCAGGTGACTAGACTAGCTATGTATGAGTGTATTTACAGACTCTTGTGTGACACCACAGGTAGACTCTCTTAATTGCTACAAGTTTGTTTGTCATCTGTCTTCAGTCAGTACTACATTGTCCTAATTACTGTGGCATTAGAGTTAAGTCTTGAAATCTGATAGTATAAGTTTGCTGACCCTTTTGTTGTTTTTTGAGATTGTCTTGGCTATTCTAGCTCCTTTGCATTTCAAAATAAATTCTAGAATCAACTTATTGATTTCCAAAAGAAAACCTGCACAGAGTTTGGTTGGGATTTTACTGAATTTGTAGATAAAATTGTGGAGAATTGCTACATTTACCTATTAAACCTAGTAATTTGTAGAATCTTTTCTTCTAGGTTAACAATCATGTGGTCTGTAAACAGACATCATTACTTCTTCCCTCCTCGTCTTTGTGCTTGCTTTCAGTGCCTCCGTACATTTGGTGTTGCCCTCAATACCACATTGAGTAGGAGTGGTGAGAATTGATGTTCTTGCCTTACTCCTGACCTCAACTTGAAAACTTTCAGTATTTGCTGTTAAAAATGATGTTAACATTTCATTACATGCTCCTTTGTTTCTACTGAATGATTATTTGGCTTTTCTATTATTTTGTTAATGTGGTAAATTACATTGATTTTGTGAATGTTAAAGTTACCTCACATTTCTAGAATAAACCCCATTGGATCATGATGCATTATTTTTTTTATGCATCCCTGAGTTAGAGTTTACATCTTTTGTTTAAGGCTTTGGAGTCTCAGGTCATGAAAGATATTGGCCTGTTATTTTCTTTTCTCATGATGTCAGATTTTAATTATCAGTATTATGCTGGCTGCAAATGAGTTGGGGGAGTGTTTCTTCTTTCTGTGTTCTCTGCACGAGCTGGCATGTGACAACATGCCTTAGTCTCCTCCAATCTGTGACTTTTCCTGTCATCCTTCCATTTGGGTTCATCTCATGCTTTCTCCAGGTTAGACTGACGTTGTGGATTTTGGGCAAGATCCCACAGAAGCCGGGAATCTTTGCTCCATGTCAGGGTGTGTCATGTCGCCTTGATGGCCTGGTTAAGTCACTGCCAAGTGCCTCCACGGGAAGTCGCTATTTTGTGTTTCCACATCCTCTTAGTCTACCCACACTCAAATTGAGCTCCCTTCCTGGAGGGAGGGAGGTTCAAGTGAGCATAGTCAAGCCAGCGCAGTTGCTAGAAGTATTGTGAGGGGACACACTGAGGCTGCACTCGACTCTCCCTGGGCTCTGCCCACTGTTCTCAGCATTCCCCACTGTGGGTCATGGGTCATGGGTCGTAGCTCTTGCTGCAGCGGTTATTCTTTTGTTCGAGCACTGACTTTTTGTCTCTTCATTCAGTCAACACTTCAGTAATTGGAATTTACCAACCAGAATTCTTCTGCCTGGAAGGCGTCGGGCTGTCAGTGCTCACTGTGCATTCTGAAGCCATGTTAGGTCTGCACTTTGTGGGCTGTTACTCCTTTCTGGTGAGCTCCGTGACTGTGGCACAATCTCTTATTTCCAATTGTCTTTCTTGCCCGGGAGTCTGTCACCCATCTGGGTGTGAGCTGCCCATGGGCTGTGAGCCCCGCCCTGGACCTCCCCAGCCTGCTGCTCCTCCAGAACCGCCCTTGGAGAACCCTGGGCCTAGCTCTTCCTCCTTTTCCAGTTTCAGCTGGATTCGTGCTGCAGTTGAATTATTTTTGAGTTTTCAAAAAAAAATTCCATGATCATAGTTATAATTTTCAAGGACCATGTCTTTTTAATTATAGCCTGTGTATACATTTTCAGGGATTGGTATCCTTTCTCATATTTCCAGGGTGCGGTAGAGCTTTGGAAGCTTTCCTCTGTCAGCGCATCTGCCTCTTGAGTTTGGTGTTTCTCCTTCGTCATGTTGACTTTTTCCTCACACGTCGGCGGCTCTAGGTTGTCAGCTCACATTTATGTGCGTGTGGGTCTGAAATCGATCGTGTTGCTTCTGCAGGCCCTGGGGGCACCTATTGGCTTCTGGGTACATGGCGGAGTTGGGAACGGTGCAACCCACAGCCAGCTGGCATCCCCGGAGGCTGACATCCCCAGCCAGCCTGACATTGGGGCCAGCAGTGTGGGAGCCTGGGGCTTTGGGTCTCCTCTGACCCCGGGGTCTGTAGCTTCTTACACATGCTGAGTCTGGCCCCTGTATCCTTCTCCAGGGGCCCTGCCCTGCCTGTGATGTCGCTCTGTTTCCTTCAGCTCTCCCTCCCCTGTGGTTGCGGGGCCGGTCATGGGAGGCTGCTGTTCAGCTGCTGGCTCAAATGGAAAGGCAGGCCTTATTTTTACAAACGTCAGCATTTTGAAGGCACCCGTGTGCTGGTGAGTTTACTCGTAGAATTCGTTTATCAGAAGGAAGCCTAAGGAGACTTGTAAGCTATGGTTAGTTAATTTGTAATTGGCTTTTACATGAATTTATATTAATAACCTCTTTGTACATTTACAAATCACACACATCTAAGGTTCTGTCTGCTAATGGTGCTCGCTGAACTCATGACTTTAAAACTTATTCAGGAGGTGGGGAGTAAGTGCTGATGGCTGCAGGGTTTCTTTCTGGGGTGATGGAAAACGTGCTGAGTTGCGATAGGCGCACAGCTCTGTGATACACTGAAGCCACTGACTTGCACACTTTAAGTAGGTGAGTATGTGCATTCTATTCAATAAAGATGTTAAAAAACAATTTACTGTAGTAATCCCAAGGCCCCCGTCTTAGTCTTTTCAGGCTGCTATAACAGATACACCACTGACTGGGACGCCTAAACAAATTTATTTCTTGCAGTGTGGAGGCTGGAAGCCTGAAATTGAGGCTCAGGTGGACAGCCATCTACCACCCCCTCTCTGATGAGGGCAAAGATGGTGCCTTCTGGCCGAGTACGCACATGACGGAAGGGCTGAGCTGACTCTCTGGGTTCCCTTTTTCAAGGATGCCAGTCTCATCATGAGGGCTCTGCCTCGTGACCTAATCACCTGCCAAGGCCCCGAATACCATCCCCCTGGAGGTTAGGTTTCGATATATGAATTTTGGGTATACACGAAATGCAGACCACAGCACCCCAAAGCCACCTCTTGCATGTTGGGAATGTGGGCTGGTGCTGGCAAGCACCCTGTGTAGGGTTGGGGCGTGGGATCCGGTTCCAGCTCAAGCACACGGACTCTGGAGAGGGCCTCTCTCTCCCTTACCTTTTATTATGGAATTTTCCAAGCACATGCCAAAGAGCTAGTAGGTAAGGAACCCTTAGCACCAACGGGTCCCCTGCCAGCTTACTCTGTTGACAGCCGAGCCTTGCTGGGCCTTGGGGTGGTCTGTGCCCATGTGTCTACTGTGCTGAGCACATGCTGCTGATAGGAAGGCAGCAGTCAGCGCTGCTGTCTTTCTGCCTAGGTGTTGGCTCTGGGGATGATGACCCACCCTCCATGTTGGTTCAGCTTGACTGGAGGCCTCAGAGCTGCTGAGCTTCAGGCAGATTTCCTTGGTGCTTGAGGGAGCAGGGCCACAGCAGGGTGGGGGCTCTGTGTGGCTGTTCTGGCTGCCAGACCACATACCCTGGGCAGTGGCTTCTTTGGTGCGTGGGCTTACCAGGTGCTGCCTTTGGCCGACAGTTACCTTGAGTGCAGCTTGGCCATGAACAGAGCACCAGTCCTTGCCTTCCCCAGCCTACATGTTCTTATCAAAGAAATCAGGGAGGTCAGTATTTAACTGTGGGCGAAGTGGAGGTAATCTCAGGTGGCCTTTGCAGGAGGACTTTGGGTAGACACAAAATTGGGGTGCCAGAGGACGCTGGTGGGAACTGGAAATCTCTGTGATGGTGGTTCTCCCTGGTGTCCTGAGCCTTGACCCACCCATGGGCATTCTCTGTGTACCCCAGTAGGCCTCTTGCCTGGAGGTAGGACTCTGCCTGCCATGGCGCCCACGCTGCAGATGGAAGTGGGGTGTTAGGTCGGCCCAGAGTGTTGATGGAAATAGCAGTCTACTCCCCGGCTCTCCCCACAGCTCTCCTGATGCTGGCCTTTGCATGTCTGCTCTGCATTTTCATTTGTGTTTGCCAGGTGGTCTGTGGTTACTTTTCCTGCCTAGGTGGCAGTACCTCTGCTTCCTTCTCGATGCCATCTTTTGTCCTATAGCTTTTGGGAAGGTCTTGCTACTGGAAGGTATGTGGACTCAGATGTTGCAGTCCTGGCCACATCCAGTGTCTTGCAGTCCCTAGAAGGGCCCAGTGCCCTCAAATCTGCTGTATGTTGCATGTGCCCTTGCCGTGGCCCTTTCCCTGTGGGTGGGCATGGAGGAGATGGTGGTCAGGTTGGACCTTGCTATGGTCCTTTCCCTGGCCAGGCAGCCGGCTCCTGGAGAAGAAGCTGGCGGCAGGGGCCAGGCTGGACAGGGCTGGACTGAGCAGAGAGGACCTGCTGGGAAGGGCAGGGTGGGCTGTCCCCGCCCCTGTGCCACTAGGGAAGGAGATGGTACCCAGCACTCCTGGCTGTGGGTCGGGGGGACTGCCACTGCAGGTCAGGGAGGGAGCGCCAGGCTGACCAGGCAAAACCGAGCCCTTTCCAGATCCCCCAGACTTCAGGGAGCGCCAGGGAGAGGCACATTCAGCCACACCGCACACACCTATTCAGAGCCTGAAGTGTGAAACATGTGGAATAGTATTTCATGGCAGGTGAAAATCGTAGGAAATTCATCTTTCAGAGTTCATAAATAAAAGTTGGTTGGAACACACAAAAAGTGAATTTAAAAACTTACAAGGAGATCCTTTTGTAGTTCGTAAGTGTGATGATTGGGTTTTCATGCAGATGCGTGATATGTGCCTGCCTCAAACCTTGTTACAATGTCAGCATGTTACCTGCCTGACATGAAGAAAAAAAACTTATAAGGAAAAGGGAAAATCCACATTCTTAGTTTTTAATTGCTCAGGTAGTCATGTGATACTTTTTGTTTTTTAAGTTCTCGGTTAATTGAACATTATGAATCGTGGTAATGTACGTGTTGTTTGGTGTCCTGTCCTAGGGAGGCGTCACATCCATCACCTGGGGAACCAGCTGCAGTTGAACCAGCACTGCCTGGACACAGCCTTCAACTTCTTCAAGATGGCCGTGAGCAAGCACCTGACTCGCGGCCGGAGGATGGCCCACGTGACCGCTGCCTGCCTCTACCTGGTCTGCCGCACGGAAGGCACACCGCGTATCCTTTGGTTTGGGGCCTTCAGGTGCTTTGTTGGCTTCCTCAAATGCTGTGATTCAGTAGTTCAGGAACGTGGTGTTTGCAGTTAATTGGAAACCACTTCCTGGATTAATAGTCCCATTGATCCAGGGCTTTTACCAGCTCCACTCCCACAGCCCTTGGGAAGATGGAACGAGTATTCTGCTGGTCCCTGGAAACTGTTGCTGGGTTGGTTTTCTTCCCGTTCTCAGACCAGCTGGGACTTGGGCACTGTCTTTCGCATCTTCTTGTGGTTTGGACCCGCCTCTGGTGTGAGGCGGTGAAGTGCTGCGGTCCGAGTGGGTTGTAGCCAGGCTGGGCTCCATGCTCCTGCCGTGTGGTGGATGAGGGAGCGGCTGGCTCTCGGTGGTCTACGGCTTTACCTTGTCTAGAGGGACGGTTGGTCTGGTCTTCTCTTGTGTCTGGGTTTCCGTGCACTTGGCTGCGCATCCAGCCCTGTGCTCTCTGCTGCCCTCTGCAGACATACATGTGCATCAGGAACTCTACCAGTTTCATCTTGTGAGGAAACTTTCTGGACCTTCTAGCCTCTTTCACTCTGGGCTGTCCTGCCACACACTTGCGTATTTGGAGATTCCTTTCCCCATTACCCTGGGGTTCCCTTTACCTCTTCTGTGTAGAACCCTGCTTCCTGGCTCATGCCCTCCTCAGCTGCTGAGGGCACCTTCTGCGAAGGCTCCCTGAGAAAGGGCCGTCACCCCTCCCCCTACTCCATCGGTCTGTGCTTGGTGTGGCCCCGCTGCCTCTCGCCCCCAGCATGCTTGTCGAGTATTTCGAGTATTTCCGTGCCACTCCATTCCCGATCCTCGGGGTGTGGCTGGTATGCTTTTCTCTGAAAGCCTGTAGCACCTTTTCTTTAATTTCAGTGTTGAGAAATTTCACAACATATGAATGTCTCAGGCCCTTTCTGCCTGGCCTGTTTTGCACTTCTCTGGAGTCACTGTTTCCATTTCTCTCCCTTTTTGGCTTCTTGGTAAACTCTGCCTGCCCCACACCGGCCTCTAGTTGTCTGTCCTTCCTTCCCACCTACTTACATTTTTGCTTTGGGAGACCTTCCAGTGAAGTCGTGCCTTTTCTGCTTTCTTGTTTTTAATTTCTAAGAGCTCTTTTGTTCTCTGAACATTTCTTTTTTTATATAATGCCCCACTCTTCACGGTTGTGGCATCTTCTCATCTTGTAGGAAATAGTAGTACTTTGTTGAGCTCTTCCTCTTGGAGTCTGTTTCTTTCAGTCTGGTCTCCCTCTGAGGCTGTCCTGAGTGTCAGCTGATCCTGCCCGGACGGTGCTGGGGACGGTGTGCTGGGTGATGTGCTGATTGTGCTTCCTGCTGGGCAACCCTCAATTCCAGAATCTTTCATTAAAATGTCTTTTTAAATTTTTGAAATGTACCCTTTCAGCATAAAAATATATAAAGCACACACATGCTTTAAGGGATGATGCGAGGTACCCTGGCAGGCCCCCTGCCCCACTGGACGCCACCCGCTCCTGCCTGCTTTCTGGTGCCCTCTCAGCTCCTCCCTGGAAGTCTGAGAGTCCTGCTCCAACCTTGCTTAGTGCCACCATGGTCAGACAGACGCCTGGAAGAGAAACTGAGTAGAGTCTTGGGGTCTCTTCCTCTGCCTCCTGAGAGTTTGTAGGAGCCATTTGGGGGCCACTCCCGAGCAGGACCCGGTATGCAGGTGGCACTAGGAATCTGGGCTAGTGCAGTGGGACAGCGAGTTGTACCGTGTCTGTGTGTCCACCCCCACTGCACCCTCCTGCAGGAGAAGGAGTGCTCTCAGACACCCCAGGACATGGGGACCTCGTAACGAGGTGATGAAGACAGATAGGACAGACGGGTCCTGCTGGGCTGGCCATCGTCTTCGCCACTGCCGGTGGGAGGGGAAAGTGGCATAGCCACGGGAAAAACTGTTTCCCTTAAAGTTAGCCGCAGAGTGAGCGCGTGAGCCAGCAGTCCCACTCCCAGGCGTCTACCCAAGGGACATGAAGGCCTGTGTCCACACTGAAACCTGTATACCAGTGTTCACAGTAGCATCATCCGTGCAGCTAAAAGGTGGAAACAACCCAGGTGTCCCCCAACCCATGAGCGGATTAGCAGAATATGGTGTCTGGGCGGAGAGTGTTGTGCAGCCATTAAAAGGAATGAAGCCTCAGAAACATTGTGCCCGGTGACAGAGCCAGACATCGCAGGCCAGATGTTTATGATTCCTTTGTTACAAAATGTCCAGAATGAGCAAATCCACAGAGATAGAAAGCAGACTGGTGGTTGCCAGGGGGCTAGGGAAGGGAGATAGGGAGTGACTGCTAAAGGGTCTGGGGTTTCTTTCTTTTTTGAGACGAATCTTGCTCTGTCACCCAGGCTGGAATTCAGTGGCTCCATCGTAGCTCATTGTGGCCTTGAAATCCTGGGCTCAGATGATCCTCCTGCCTCTGTCTCCCGAGTACCTGGGACTACAGGTGTGCGCCACCACGCCTGGCCTCATACAATTTATCTATCTCCAGGTGGCCATAGTTCACTTCCCAGCTTTCCCCTGGTTTGGCAGCGCTTTAGTGGGAGGTGGGTTGTGGCAGTGGCAAAAGGTCCCTCTCTGTCCTCTCTTCAGGTTGGTAGCGGCATCATGCCCTCAGCCTACCAGCCACTCACCCTGGACATGCCTCTGTCCCTCACCACCCTCCCTTTTGTCTCCAGTCCCTGCCCTTTCTCCCTCACTGCTAACCCTGGCTTGGCTCTGTGGCCACCATCCTGGCCTCCTCTTCTGGCTGGCTGGCCGTGCTCATGCACTGCCTCACTCCTTCAGGCGCCCCACTTCCCGTCCACAGAAGATCGGTCCCCAGAAGGATGCGTGAGGCCCCACTCTCTTTTTCCTTGCCCAGGGCTGCCTGGCTACTGGGTGCAGCCTGTGTGGGCCGTGAGTATGCCTCCTCTCTAAGCATCTCCTGCCTGTGGGACTCCTGGTCATCTTCCAGGGCTACCCCTTTTTGCCAGGGGAGGCAACTGCACCTTCTACTTGCTGTCAGTGGGATTTGGGAGGGTCCTGTGTGGTGAGGACCCCCACCTTGGGAGAGACATCCCCAGGATCCTTCTGTCACCTTGTCTAGCCATGCGTAGGAGCAATGTCCTGGGCCCAGGACACAGGAAGTCCTTGTTCAGAAAGAAGTAGGGCTCGATTTAAAAACATTCAGGCTCATTCTCTCTCCTCCTATCACCTTTCATTCTTGCCAGGCCCCCCAGACATGTCCACCAGCACCAGGGAGTGCCAGGCACTGTGCTGGGGCCTTGCATGCGCAGCCCTTCTCCTCAGCACATGGCCCAGCTGACTGACACTGCCAGCCTTGGTTCACGGGGGAGGAGCCGAGTCCACCCAAGTCTGGAGAGTCAGGGCCTGGCCAGGCCTGGCTGTCCCCTGGGCCTGAGTCTGTTCCTGGTTCTCTGCCGGGGCAGCATGGGGCAGCAGGGCTGAGAAGGACCTTCTGCCTGGACTTCCTGCTCTCGAGCAGGACCTGGACATCACGGGCAGAAACCTTAGAGCTGTAACAAGCACCCCTTCATGGCTGAGCGGGTAACTTGTGGCCAGTACATTTTTCCTGAGTTGTGTGTCCAGAATTGTCATTGTAACTTTGTGTGAAACACACATTAGTGGAAGGTGGTATTTTTTGCCTACAGCTAGTTTTTAAGTCTTTGCTATTTATTCAGTTTTAGCTTGGCTACCCCAGGCCTACATGTGAGCAGGATGTCTAAGGATGGTGAGGACGGGTAGGTGGGCTTTAGCAGGAGTCTAAGCCAGGAAGCTGGCGGTGGCTGCCCAGGAGGGAGGAGGCTAAGCAACCACCGATCACTTTGCCTTTCCTGTTTTCCTGTTCCAGACATTTCATACAAATGGGGTCATGCAGCATCATTGGTAACTTACTGTTTTCCATAGTGGCTGTACCATTTTACTTTCCTCTCAGCAGAGAATTCTAATATCTCTATATCCTCAATAATGCTTTTTTTTAAATGAAATTTTTATTTGGTGCTAATGCAGTATCTTTTAAATTAAAAACTAGACAAATCTTTTTGTACCTTTTGAGGTTTCCTTTTAAGCCACATGCCTGTATTATCTATTTAAAGAATAATTTAGAAATGTATACACAGGGACAAGCCATAAAGCTGCACCAACTGGGTCCAAGATCCTCTTTCCCCAAGGGCAGCCCATTCTTGATTCTTCAACAACACTTTGTTCAGCCTTAAAGTAGTTAGACTTTTGCTTTGTTGTTTACCTGCGTTGTATGTTTGTAATATATTTCATTGATTGCTTTCTATTATTTCTTTCCTTGTATTTATTTTCCTTGAGTTTAATTTACTATTTTTCTAGCATCTTGAGACATGCTTAGGTTCTTGGTTTTCATCTTACAGTTTTTTCTACTATAAGCAGTTAAGACTATGAACTTCTCTCTGTTACATCACACAGTTTTGATGTGTCGCACTTTTATTGCCATCTTGTTCAAAGTATTTTTAAATTTTCATTGTTATTTCTTCTGAGATCCATAAGTCATTTAGCAGTGTATTGTTTATTCTGAAAACCAGAGTTTTCTAGTCACCTTTTTATTATTGATTTCTAGCATAATTCCATTGTGGTCAGAGAACATACACTGAATGATTTCTGTATTTTCCAATTTGTTGAGATTTGATATACAGCTCAACAAACTATTTTGGTAACTGTTCCATGTGCACTTGAAGAGAATGCTTATCTGCAGTTGTTGGGTGGAGTGTTCTGTAAATGCCCAGTCAGGTCAAATTGGTTAATCGTGTTCAAATCATCCTTACTGTTTTTGTCCTGAAAGAATACTGTGAAAATTTCCCATTGTAACTGTGGAATTATCTACTTTTCTTTTATCTTGTCAGTTTTCCATTATATTTTGAAGCTGTGTTATTAGGAGGGCACAAATTCAGGACCATATGTTTTCCTGGTGGAATTGAATCTTTAATGTTATGAAATGTCCCTCCTTAACACTAACATTTTTTCCTTTAAATTCTACCTTGTTTGATATTGGTATAACTATGCCAACTTCTTTTGGTTAGTGTTAGCATGGTATATCTTTTTCTATCTTTTAAAATTCAGTCCTTCTGATATACAATTGACCCTTGAACAACATGGGTTTGAACTGTGAGGGTCCAACTTATATGTGGACTTTCTTCCGCCTTTCCACCCTGACACAGCAAGACCTACCCCTCTTCCTTAGCCTACTCAACATGAAGACAATGAGGATGAAGACCTTTATGGTTATCCACTTCCACTTAATGAATAGAAAATATATTTTCTTTATGATTTTCTTAATAATATTTTCTTTTCTCTAGTTTATTTTATTGTAAGAATCCAGTGTATAATACATGTAATATACAAAATATTTGTTAATCTACTATTTATGTTACCAGTAAGGCTTCTGGTCAACAGTAGGCATATTAGTTAAATTTCTGGGGAGTCGAAAATTATATGTGGATTTTCAGCTGTGCAAGGGGTCAGTGCTCCTAACTGCCGTGTTGTTCAAGGTTCAACTGTATTTAAGATGTGTGTTTTTTTGGTTTTTTTTGTAAACAGCATATAATTGTGTGTTTTGGTGTAATTTTTTTTTTTTTTTCAGA
>VBSM01003195.1:17803-69049 GCA_008086735.1 Cheirogaleus medius | reverse complement strand
CCTGCCTCGGCCTCCCAGAGTGCTAGGATTATAGGCATGAGCCACCATGCCCGGTCTGAAGAATTTTATCTATTTAAATTTAATGTGATTATTAGTGTAGCTGAGTTTAATTTTATCTCTTTCTACATTTTCTGTTTGCTCCATTTTTCTCCCCTCTCCTCCGTCTTACCACCTCATAGAGTAATCAAATTGTTATTCTATTTTTCTCTTAAGTAGCTTGTTGATTGTACATTTATTTATTATTGGTTTAGTGGCTACTCTACAGATGTTATCCTGTATCCTTAACTTGTTAGAGTCTTCCTTAAATTAGAATATAATATTTCCCAGGCAATACAAACTCTGCAAGGTACTATTATTTCTGCTGGTTTCAACTGTTAGGATTCATTCAGATTTACCCAGTTTTGACTCTCCATTGTTCTTCATTCTTTCCTGTGTTTCTCTGCTTTCTTCTGGGATTATTTTCTTTCTGTCTGACGAACATTGTTTTGTATTTCTTTTAGTATGTCTGCTGGCAAAAAAAAAAATTCTCTCAACTTTTGTTTGTGTGAAATATATTTTGTTTTCATTTTTAAAAAATATTTTCACTGGGTATAGAATTCTGGTCAGCATTTTTCTTTTAATACTTTGTCACTCTCATTCCATTTTATTCTGCCTTCCATTGTTTCTATTGAGAAGTCAGCTATAAATCTTTTACTTTTTGAAGGTAATTGTCTCATATTACTACCTGCTTTTAAAAATGTTTTTCCATTTACTTATTTAAGAATATTGAGGGGATACAAATGTTTTTGTTACATGGATACCTTGTATAATGCTTAAGTCAGGGCTTTTGGTGTACCCATCAGGGGAATAGTGTTTATTGTACCAAATAGGTAGGTTTTTATCCCTCAGCCCCCCACTCTCCTCCCTTCCTGGTTTCCAATGTCCTTTATGTCTCTTTGTGTCACGTGTGCCCATCATTTAGCTCCTACTTACTAGTGAGAATGTGTGGTCACTACCTGCTCTTAAGAAATATCTTTGTCTTTGGTTTCAGGAGTTTGACTCTGATGTATTTAGATGTGGTTTCCTTTGTATTTATCCAAGTTATCATTTGTAAAGCTTCTAGAATTTGAGACTTGATGTCTTTTGTCTCTTTTAGAGAAATCTGAGGTGGTATCCTTTCAAATACAGTTTCTGCCCCATTCTCTCCCTTTTCCTTATGTGGCACCCAAAGTACCAGAAGTATGTTAGACCTTTCTTTGCTTCAGGTGTTACACCCCTCTATTAACTTCTTAATTTCAATGCTTTGTTTTTCATTAGTTCCTTTTACAGAGGCCAGTTCTTTGGTAAAATTCTTCATTTCTGGAGTTATAGGAACGTCTTTGATAACTCCAGTAGTTGGATCACTTGTGGTTCTGTTTCTATTGTCTTAATTTTCTTTTTTGTTGTTGCTGTTCATTTGGTCTTGTCTTTTGTCATGCTTGGTAATTTTTTTTATTGAATTGCTGGATATTATATTTGAAAAATTTTAGAGATGGTGGATACTTTCCCCCCCGGAGTATATTTAATTTTTCTTGAGCAAGCAGAGAGCATATGGGCAGCTGGCCCAGGTCCACTTGTGGCTGGCCCATCTGGGGTCCTGGCTGAAGGACTGTGGCAGGACCCAGTTATTGCCCTCATGGCGCTTGTGACTGCAGAACTCCCACCCAGCTCTTCAGAGTCAGCCTTTCAGAGCTGACTTTACTGGGCTCCGTGTGTCCAGCCCTTGCACCTGTGCAGCTAAGAAGTTAGCAAGTGCCTTGATGGGAACTTGTGTGCACAGTGTTGGGCTAAGTTCTTGAAGTTGCTGCCTCTTCTCTTGGTACTTTGGGCCCTTAAGTCTAGCTGTCTTGGAAACCCCTGAACTCTAAATTTTCTCTTCCCCTGCCAAGTGAGACTGTGTGGGCACGATGCTCCTACTTTCATTGGCCTCTGTGTTTTGCCCTGGGAAGTGGCAGATGCCCTGAGCGGGAGACCAGAGCATGTGGTACCTCTGGCTCGCCTGACTTTTGCAGTTATTCTCTATTGGAGGTCACTCTGCCACCACCTCCCCACCCCCGCTCCAGTCTGTGGTTCCTGCTGTTGCCTAGCTGTTGCTACGCCTGCTTATACTCTTGGCCCTGCATGCATTTGCCTCAAGCACTTGGGCAGTCCTTTTGGGACTCGAATCAAGGCTTGCTGATTCCTCGCCTCAAACTCTCCAGTGGCTTCCCCCACATGTGGAATAAAATCCACGTCCTTCTATGGCCACTAAGGCTGTGACCTCTGACCTCCCCCTGTCTCACTCTCCCTCCTTGCTGTTTTCTAGCCTCACTGGCCACCTCAATCCTCCCAGGACATGCCAGGCCTGCCATCTCCTGGGCCTGGTCTCCTCCCTGGAACACCCCAGCCCAAGACTCCAGCCTACTGGCAAGACTGTGAGCAGATAACTAAAATAGGTTAGGATCGGAATCATACCCAGTCCGAGAAAGCACATCTGTCCCCGTGCCGCTCAGCTCCTCCCAGGGCAGTCAGCCTGCCTGGTCGCACACATGTGCTTGTAAGCAGAGTCTACGAGCATGAGGTGGCCGCTTGAATGGTGGCTGGATCATCTGTGGTTGGACAGAGCTGGGCCCCTGCCTTTGTGGGAAGCTCAGTCCTAAGGGCAGGGGGCTTTGAGATGGCACTTGGATACCTTTAAACTTTACAAATGTCACACATAATGATAATGGTGGTGTGCTGGATTATTTGAGGTGTGTTGTACACAAAGGAAAACACATGGTAGGATACTACAGCCCAGCCTGGCTCTAGGATTTGGTTTGCCGTGTGGGGCGATGGGCAAGGCCCAGCAATGACTCGCTGGCCCTTCATGGGGGCCGGTCCTTCCATGGAGATCCACGGTGGGCTGGAGGAAGTGGAGTCGGCAGGTCTACCGCCCCTCATCACTCATTCAGCAGACTTTCCCAGAGCACCTGCTCTCTGCCAGGCTGAGGAGGAGGGTGATCTTTGGGGAGCACCCTGTGGGGATAGGGCTGCTCATGACCTGGGAGCTGGGTGCTAATGGGCCATGCTCTCAAGCAGCTGAGGCCACATGAGTCCTGGGGTGAGTGACCCCATTCCTAGCTATATCTAAGACCTATCAGAGCCTGGCCCACCAGGTGTGGGGCCTAACACTCTCTGCCCGCCAGGCTCCTATTTTAGGAAGCTTACAATGAAGGCTCTGAACCCATAGATTATTTCTCTTTCACATTTTGAAATTACAGCTGATTGTATGCTATTGCAAGGAGCTGTGCTGTGCAGGGGTTCAGGGGAACGTGTTTTTGGAGCTTCTCCCCATTGTCATCATCCACGTGGGTGGGGCAGGGAGCAGCTCTCACATCCCAAGGGCCTGTTCCTGCTTCACCCTCTGGCAAGAGGTCAGGACCATGTGGGGTCAAGAGCGATCCAGAAGCCAGGCTGGGTTTTGTGCCAGCTCCACCTCTCAGTGGGCAGCCTCAGCCACAGCCTCAGTCTCAGTTACCCTCGAAGCAAAAAGGGAAAGTGTGGCTCCAACACCTCCCTGGCCTGCTTTCCAGAGAACAGTGTCAGGGCTGTATAACAGCAGGCATCATCACCATGCAGACAACAGATGTCAGTATTGTGTAAGCAGTAGGCGGCAGTGTGGTGCAGTGCTGTGTTTGTAGCATCAGTGCGGTGCAGGCAGTGGGTGTCAGTGGTATGTGGATGGTGGGCATCAGTGCTGTGTATGTAGTGGGTGTTAGTGCTGTGTATGTAGCAGGCATCAGTGCTGTGTATGTAGCAGGTGTCAGTGCTATGTGTGCAGCAGGCATCAGTGTGGTATAGGAGCAAGTATCAGTGCTGTGTATGCATTGGGCGTCAGTGGTGTGTAGATGGTGGGTGTCAGTGCTGTGTATGCAGCCGGCAGACATCAGTGCTGTGTAGATAGTGCTGTGTAGATGGTAGATGTCAGTGCTATGTGTGCAGCAGGTATCAGTGTGGTGCAGGCAGTGGGTGTTAGTGCTGTGTAGACGGTGGGCAGCAGTGTTGTGTAGATGGTGGGTGTTGGTGCTGTACATGCAGCTGGCATTCAGAGCCCCCATGGGGTATTCCTTGTCGTGGCTGCCAGGCACTGCTTGCACGTGGGTTGGGGCGCCCAGCACTCTTGGTGGCCTTTGTCCTCGTAGATGTGGCCAGTAGCTCATGCTCTAACAGACCTGTGGGCGGGGCTGTGTATAACTGTGCCAAATAGTGTTGGCTGCCTGGGGGAGGATTAGTCACAGCAAGAGGGACCCACAAAAGTCGGGTGTAGCGGTGGATGGGGGCTGGGCTGGTTGTCCTTCTGGGGGAAGTGGAGGTTTGACTCCTTGGTCCTGATGCCATGTCTACAATCCCCTCTCTGGTCCCATGGGACTTGGGAATGGCGTTGGCTCAGGCTGGGGCCGCCCCGCTGGTCCCCCATTCATCTGCGAACTGTTGCGGCACAGACCTTTCTGTTGGACTGTACATACAGGGGCAGGTTTCCTTGTTTCTCTCTTGGGGTGCCCAGAAGAAACATTTATATGTGAGGCTGCTCAGAGAAATTTCATGTTCTTTTGAGTTTTAGTTCTGCCTTATTTAAATCTCTGTAAACTTTCCTACTAATGGAAAACACATCTGTAGTTGTCTTCCCTATAGGCATACTACAGCTAGCCAAATGGTATGGACAGCCTCAGTTTCCCCTGCCCTCTTCATAGTGGAGTGCCCATGCCCCCACCCCTGCATTGCCGAGACTTGGTGGGGAAGCCTGGCTCATCCCGGGTGCTGGGCGGTGTGGTGGCGCAGTGGTGGACTCACTGCTACACACCACAGCATTGGAACCCAGCGACGGTCTCATGGGAGCCTCATACGCTTGGGTCTGCTCAAACGTTCAGGAAAGTCCAGAATCTTTGAAGGTGTTCATCACCCACCAGTCTTGTTTATACATCGCTTCTGTGACTGGCACTCAAGGCTCATTGAGCAGAAGAGCTACCTACCAGAACATGGCAGAGATCAGGAGGGAGGGAAAAAGAGGTCCCGGCCGACAGCACAGAGGCTTTCAGGCCCTCAGCAAGGCACTTTTGCTTGCTGACTTGTAATTCCAGCTGGGAAGGTTAGAAGCAGCTGCTTAGCAAATGGAGGGGCCCCTGGGAGGGGACAGGCCTGCTGGCCATGCTGGGCAGAAGATGCACAGAAGCCACCAGCAGATCCCCAGGTGTTCATTGGTTGGGGTACCTGGGCGCTGGGCCCCAGGGACATTAATGGGCTCTGGCCCAGGATGGGCCCTGGGGACATGTAGATGTCCCTCACACAACTGAGCCTGCTGTCTGGGAATTCCCCTGGAGTGCCTCTTGGCAGAGCCAGGTGGTCCAGGATCAAGTGTCAGGCGATTTTCATTTCAAGAGAAGTAATCATTTTAACTCGTTTAAAAGTGTCATTCCAAGCGCCTTTTATTCATAAAATGTACACACTTACTTTCATGTTTTTATTATGAAGATTTTCAAACACCTGCAAAGTTGAAGTAATTGTAAAGTCACTCCCTAACACATGGTGTCCAAGTCCGCCCCTGACGCCCGCACCCCTGCTATGCATCCCTGAGCCATCTCACTTTCTGGCACATTTGAAAGGACGGTACAGACATCTGTCCACTCCCCACAAAGCCCTTCAGCAGACAGATCATTAGCTGGTTCCTTCTTTCCTTTGGAGGCAAAGTCGGCCCTAACTGGAACGCACAGGTCCTGTTGCTGTGTGTGCTCTGACAAAGGGTGCACCTCTGCCCAGCCCCCGTCAGGGCAGAGCAGCGCCAGCACCGGGGAGTGCGCAGTCCTTTTTCCCTTCTGGTCAGGTGGCAGACACTGTTCTGATATCCTTCCACCATCAGCCTGTTGTACTTGTAGTAAGAATGTCTTACAGGTGAAATCATATGGCCTGTGTTCTTTCTGGAAGGTTTCTACACCTGGCATGCTTTGGAGATTCACCCATGTTGTTGATGTGCTGAGCAGTAGCACCGTGTGACACAAGACAGCTAGATTTCTGTTCTTCTCTTGATGGACAGCTGGGCTGTTCCCAGTTTTTGGCTATTATGAATAAAGCTGCTATGAACGCTCTTTTATAAGTCTTTCTGTGGACATATGTTTTTGTGTTTCTTGGGTAAATACCTGGGAGTAAAATAGCTAAGTCAAAAGGTAGGTATATGTTTAATTTTATAAGAAACTTCCAGGAGTTTTCTCAAAGAGCTTATACCTTTACACTCCCACCAGCAGTGTGTGTGAATCGTGGTCGACCCACGTCCTTGCCAGCATTTGGTGCCACTGCAGGTATGTGGTGGTGTCTTGTTTTCCTTTGTGTTTCTGTGATAACTGATGCTGTTGAGTTCTTTTTTATGTGCGTGTTGGCTTTGTTTCTCTTTGTTAAGCTTCTGCTCAAAAGTTTTACACGTGTTTTTGGCCATCGTTATTATTTAAATAGACTTTATTTTTTAGAGCAGTTTTAGGTTTACAGAAAAAGTGTGCAGACCATACAGAGTTCCCATGTACCCTTCCACCCTTCCACCGCACAGTTTCCCTCTACTTCCATCTTGCATTAGTGTGCTGTATTTGTTACAGTTGATGAGCTGATCGATATGTTATTAGCTAAAGTCACGGTTTACATCAGGGTTCACTCTTGCTGTTGTACATTCTGTGGCTTTGACAAATACACGGTGACGTCTATCTACCACACTGTGTTGCACAGAAGGGTTGCACTGCCCTAAAACTCCTCCGTGCTCCAGCCCTGGCAACCACTGATCCTTCTACTGTTCCACAGTTTTGCCTTTTCCAGAACGGCACAGAGTTGGAACCATACGGGATGTAGCCTTTTGGCATTGTTAACTTTTTCTGTTGTTTGTCTATCTTTGATGACAGTGATGTTACACATATAGTTAGCATTGCCTTCCTTTCATTTCCTTTGGTTTTACTTTCCTCTTTCCTTTTTCTCACAGTTCTTCTCACTAGTTTACTGGTCTCCACTGCAGTATTTTCTTTCTTATTGTTGTCACCCTCCATGAAGTACATACCTTCAGGTGTGCCTTTCATTCAAGTACCTTAGAGCTCACGCCTTGGCGGTTAGTGACTGTGTGAGGTTATAGCATCATGGGACTTCATTTCCCCCTGACACATGTGGTCCTGAGGATTTTCCTTGGACCACCTGCTCAAGACTTCTGGTTCAGCACCACGAGGATTTCTTTATTAGTTGTTTCTCGAAGCTACAGTAGAGCTGTGAATGATGTAGATTTTAACTTCATCTAAGTTGCCTTAACCTATGACTGTTTTATGTTTTTGTTTGTGTATCCATCTGAGTTTTGAATCACTTAGGACATATTCTTGATACCATTTATCTGCCGAGAGCAAGAAAAGGTTCCCTCAAGCACTAGCACTGTGACGGTGCCTGCTGGGGCTCACCTGCGTGGCAGAGGCTGGCCCCGTGTCTGTGTGTCTGCCTCCCAAGAGTCTGTGGTGCTGGGGCTGAGCGCTGTGCTGGGTTCTCCGCCCCAGGACACTGCCTGGCCCTTAGTAGGTGCTCTGTAAATGTTCGTGGGATGGAGGATGGATTCTGTTGTACATATCTGCTGTACATATCTGCTGTGTAGGAGCAGAAGACCCTCTGTGGTGGACACCTGACTGGGAGCTGTTCTGTGAAGGCGGAGTTGTCTCTTGAGGATTATATTGAAGCCCACCCCCATTTTGATTCCCCTTGGCCTGGCTCCCCACTTCTTGCAGCCCCTTGTCCTGGTAGTGAGTTCACAGAAGTTTCCCTCAGCGCCTGGGGGGATGTAAGGTTCTGGTGGGGCCTGTTGTGGGGAGGGAGGCTTTTTCCTCAGGGCCTTTTCCTTCCTGATCAAGTGCTGAGTTTAGACTCGGCAAACACGTCTTCTGTTCCCTGGGTGTGCGGTCTTTACATCTTGGAAGTTTGTCGTGTAACCTGAGTCTGCAGCCTCCGAGAAGATCCTTGACTCCCGCTCCAGACATGCTCCTCGACCTCAGCGACCTGCTTCAGGTAGACTGATTACCTTCCGAGTCTCTTTCCCCACCTGAGGTTGTGACTGGGGCACACTGTGCACCCTCCACACTCGGAGGCCAGTCTGTATTCTCTGCCCTGACAGGAACCTTTGTTCTGTAGGACAGAGAGGCCTTCGTGACATGGTGGTCACAAGGCCAAGACACGTGTCTCTGTGCGGTGTCACGGGTCATGGGATTGTCCACACAGGGCACCCCAGCCTTGGGACAACTTGAGAAAGCCAAGTGAACTTTTTTTATTTTCAAGAGACAGGGTAGGTGCTTGGCACTTCGCCCAGCTTTTCCAAGTGAACTGTTGTCCCAAGCAAGGAAGATTCTTTAAAAAAAAAATAGAAAAAATTAGACTCATATGCATGTATTTGAAATTGTAGCAAAACTTTATATTTATGGTCTGTTTAGAGACACTTGCTTTCTGGGTACCAAAGAAGGCATTTTCTGTTGCATCTCTCTTCCAAACTACTGGACATAGTAGAAAGACCAACACCAGGGTCACCTGTGCAGATGGGACACTAACGGGGTGGGGACATTGAGACTTCACATTTTGTCCTCGTTGACAGTGCTGGGGGATTGCTGGGGGCTGGACTCAAGTCTTTGGCCCCATGCCCTGGGTTGTAGTAGAGCTCCAGGGTCCATAGTGATCACTCTACTGAGGACTCAGAAAGAGAAGTATTATCATTGAAAATAAATGTGACTACATCGTGTAGATTCATGCAGAATCAACATGGATTTCATACCTAGAAGGGAAATCTTCCATCCAGATCTGGGTGCCCCATGGCATCCTATAACCATGCTACCACCTCTCGTTCTTGGGGGTTCAGTGCCCTTGGGCAGTGACCAGCAGTTAGATTGCTGCCAGGATCAGACGGCACCTGTGTCTTTGTCTTCCCAGCTGTCTTTATAAATGGCATCTCTCAGAAGCTATTGCTGAAATATTTTGTGGTCAAGCTAAAAATAATCTGCTGGAATTGTGATAATCCAGTTACTCCACGTTTCAGATGCTCCATGCTCAGTTCAGGGCAAGGCCCATGACACTGTTTCTAATCCAGTCACTTCCCAGGAAAGATGGGCATGGGGGCTAGGAACAGGGAAGCCACTCTGGAAGTGGCTTGGGCACCACTTGGAGCGAGAGGGAGGTATTCTAGTAGTTTCTCTATGTGCAGCCTTTGGAAATGGGGTATCAATCAGGTTGTCAAAATGGAAGAAGATAACTACTATAGTAAGTGGATATTCCTGCTCACCTAGGGCTGAACCCAGGCATGCGGTGAAGGTCCTTGTGCCACCCAGGGAGAGTCCCAGTCAGGGCTGGACATACAGAGACAGTTTGCTTTGACCTTCTGACTCAGAGGAGGGCAGAGCCGAGTGCCAAGACTACCGTGCCTGCAGGAGGCTGGCCCTGCCTGCATGCTGGGAGGGTGTGAGGTGACCTGGTAGGTAGGGACTGGATGTGGCTAGCCCCTTCCTGGAGGGGTCCACAGCATGTTCCTTTGTGCCTGCATGATCTCCCTGGGGGCCCAGGATGGGCCTGGCACCCACAGAACAGATGTTTTACACCTGTCTGTGGGTGTAGAGCGCGCGCGCATCAGGTGAGGACCTTTCCCGGGGGGCTTGCCGCTGGCCAGGGCTGACTACTTTGAGGAAATGACTTAAAATTGGAAGAGGCCACCATGTTGAGGTTCTCCTTTTATTGTCGATTTATACACATGCCAAAGGTTAAACTTCTCCCCAGTGTTGAGCTCACAGTCAATGACTGTCTGGCTGGAACCCGTGGAGGTAGGGCCTGGTGCTCTCACAGCCCAGCCTGGCATGTGCTCCCCTGGGGGACTGCTTGGTCCTCCAGCAGGCCCACGCCTAGACCTCTTGATCCCTGTCTTAAGACAAACACAGAGTGGCTCACTTACCCGGGTGCACAGCTCCTCAGAGGTAGAGCCCGTAGGCCCAAGAGGGCGGTCTGTATGCAAAGTCCACTTGCAGTCCTGGGAGAGAAACGGGATAGTTGGCCAGTCACGCCCAGCTTTGATCATCTGCCCTCAGGGAGCAGCCTTCAACCAGATGCCCAGGAGAGGGAACGATTGGACTGTTAGTGGGACGACTTCTGATAAACAGGACTCATACACATTAGTATGCACGCATTTTACATGCACAGCTTTATTAAAATTTGATTTTCCATTTGAAATCCCTTTAGAGAATCCCTTTCTGTAGTGTTTGGGTATCATAATCCAACCTCCGTGTCTGGGTCACAGGTTAGGGTGGAGGGGAGTTTGAGGTGGGCAGGCGGAAGTCAGGGAGGTCCCTCCAATGGGGCCTGGCCATTCCAGCAGCAGATTATAGTTTTGCTGTGGTCAAAACAGATGTGGAATCGGGAGGGTGAAGATGCAGGAGGCTGGTGGAAGTCCAGCACAAGGCCTGGGAAGACACATGCTCACATGTTGCCTGTGTGCACACTTAGACATGCACCACATATGCACGCTCACATACCACACATGCTTATACACACCACATGGTTTGAGGAGCAGACCCAGGGACTCCTAGACCCATGGAAACTCTGTGAGAAGGCACACTTCCTTTAGAAGGCACACTCTGTGAGCCACCAGCCTTATGATGGAGCCCTCAGGGGTATATCGAGGAAGGTAGAAACTGTGCCTAGCCAGGGGCAGAAGGCAACCAGTGCAGTTGCCTGCGGCTGCTGGACATACAGGCCCAGCCTTGGCCTTCCCAGCTGGGCAGGTTCCCCGAGCTGACATGGCCCCACAAACACTATCTCTAGCTCCTGCCTCTGATGTAGACTCCCTTTGTGTACCATCTCTGAGAGCCCCTGGTCCCTTGAAATCAGCATGTGCCTGAATTGCCACCTGCACTCTAGGACAAGGGGCCTTGCCCCGGGGCCCATAGGCCGGGCTTGATCAGGAGAGGGAGTTCTTTGGGGAGGCCAGAGGCAGAGGGCCAGACTGGCCAAACATGGGAGGCATAGGGGTGCAGGGTTGCAAGCCTGTGGTGAAGACAGAGGGCAGGCAAGGCTTTCCCACACTGTCCACAGACCCTGCTCAGAAGCATGCACCCCACAGCCTGCCTGTGCCTCCCCCAGTAGGGCTCCTTAGGGGAGCCTGGCCCATTGCAGGGCTGTGTGCAGGGTTTGCATGCAGACCAGGGTCCTTGCTTTCTCAAGGACAAGCAGTGGTGCTCCTACCACTGACTGCCAGCCCCTTCCAGGTCTGGCCCTCACCCCCACTGCCCTGTGGCAGAAAGAGGATGGCAGGTGATGAAGGCAGGGGACAGCAGGCTGGGCGTGGATTTGGATCAGGATCCCAGTAAGCGGGCTGAGGCTGAGACCAATAGGGCCCATCAGGTCATGGGGTGGAGGAGGTGCGACCAGTGGGGATGAGTGTGGGTACACAGGCCTTGTGTTCAGGCATGCAGGATTCTGAATTAAACACATGTGCGCTGTGTGGTTACACCCTACAAGGACCCTCCAGGCAGGTTTCCTTGTAAACAAATGTAGTTATTGGTGAGGCTGTGCAGCAAGGTCCAAAGCAATGGCCTAGGGGGAAGAGGGCAAGCCCTGGTACCTAGAGGCCAAGTAGAGGACAGCCAGGCTCACTGGGAGGTGGGGTGGATGCTCCACAGGCTGCAAGGGGCCCCGATGTCAAATTCTTTAAAGACTAAACAATGAAATGCATTTTAAGCAAGAAAAGGCACACATCTAAACACCAGTGCTTTTCTGGTTGTGATCTCTCCATCCCAGGTGAATGTGTATGTGCTGGGAAAGACGTTTCTTCTCCTGGCAAGAGAGCTCTGCATCAACGCACCAGCCATAGGTACGTGTCGGGGCTAAGGTGGGGGTCCAAGGGCTGCATGGAAACCAGCGAGCCAAATGTGTTTTGAAGAACGGGAGGGAAATCCTATCAAAGTGCAGCACACCTCAAGGTAAAAAATGTCTCCTAAAGCAGCTGGGGACTCAGCAAGAGGGCTTTTATTCTAGTGTGACCAGCAGGCCCACTATGAGTGCCTGTCAAGTGTGGACAGGGTCACACACAGGGAAGCGGAGGGCTGCTGTGTGTGGGACAAGGTTTGGGAAATACTGGCCTTCAGGTGCCTCTGGGAAGGTGGTGTTTCCACATAGAGAGGAATGGTGGGGCAACCCCTGTGGACTCTACTTTGTGGCCACAGCCCATTCTTGGGTTTTTTGCCACTTTTGTGTTCACTAAGCTTCCAATGTGGGCAACTTTACAGAGCTTGTGTATTCCTCTTTCAGCATGTGGAAGGAGTAGAGTAAGTCCTGTTTCCCCCTGTTGGCATCACCAGTGTTCATGAATGTAGAATCAGACCTGATGGAAAAATCTAGAAGGAAGGGATCAGAACAGCACTTTCTGCCTGATCTTTTTGACTTACCTTTCTTTACTTGAGCTTCACTAAGAGGACTGGTTTCCACGGCCAGCACAGAGGGCCATCTCCTTCCTTACCTGGCCTGTCAGCACCTGCAAGTGTTTCCTCAGCTGGCTGGCGTGTGGGGCCAGGCAGGGTGGGCCAGTTTCCCCAGTGTCAGGGTGTCGGACCAGGCTGGGGCTCCAGGCCTGGCCCATACCCTCTCCCAGAAGGCCCCAGCACTGTGCCAGGGGAGGCCATCCCTCCCCTTTGGGGGTTAAGCTGAGGTTTTCCAGAAACAAAGCAGCTGCCTGTGGGGTGTGCGGTATGGTGGGACAGAGGCAAAGGGCAGGGAGAGCCTGCTTTACCCTACCGTGCACGCCCGCAGCAGGCTGTCCCTGCAGCAGTGACTGCTGGTGACAAAGTTGGCTAGCCTGACAAGGCCAGCAGTCTGTTCCCAGGGGCCCAGCAGAGTGTGCCCCCACCACTCAAATCCACACAGTGGGACTTTATCCGAGGTGCTGGTGATGCTTTAGGAAGTACAGAGACAACCAGACTCCTGGCATTTTCTGGAGTGTTCTAGCTACAGCCCTAGAGAGAAAGCCAGCCCCAACTGGTAGGGGCCAAGGGGACAGATGGGCATCTTGAGGACATAGTTGGCTTCTAACCAGTAAGCATTGTTCAGAACTGTAGGTTTTCCTCTAGTGACGGCAGGGAGGACCTGTTCTCATTGTGTGAAAGAGAGAACACCTGAGTTTATGACTTCCATGATCATTTACCTACACGTGGCTACCATTTTATGCAACCTTTATTATGAAAGTCTACTTTAATAGATGAACTATTTTAAGTGACTATTTTAGATTTGAAGGGAAGGTCTCATGGTAAGCTTGGAACCACTCAGAATCCAAGAGAGTAGGAGGGACATCCAACCCCTCAAAGCAGGCAGCGTGGGTGCCACTGAGAGGGGATCTGGGGCCTGCCTTGTGCCCCAAGTCTGCCTCCACCTGAGATGTGCACCCCTAGTGTCCGGAGACGCCTAAGATTCAGACACCTGGGCTCTGGCTGTGTAGAAAAGGCTTCTATTTCACAGATTCAGGCTACAGCTGGCTACATACCAAAGAGATACAAAGCAAGCGCAGCTGCAGAGCTCAGTGCTTCTGCGTCCCCTGCACTCACTCAGTGGCACAGCATCCCCGGCCCCTGCTTGATGTCTCAGGCATAGAAGACGAGCTCAGGGATCTGCCCGCCCTGGACCCCTGTCCCGTTGGTGCTGTCCGAGGAGCACTGGAACTGGAAGGTCACCTTCCCACACTGCACTTCTGTCATCCCCTCCTGCCCAAAGTAGCTGAGCTCGCTGCCATCAAGGACAGCGCTGACCGTGTAGAAGGTGTCTTGTTCAACCTGGACTGGGTGTTCAAACCAGACTGAGAAGGTGTTACTGGATCCGTCTGACACAAACTTGGTCAAGTTCTGAGCCAGGACCACCCCCAGCCGCTTGAGTTCAATCCTCACGCTGTACTCGGCCTTCCCAGAGCTGGACCCGTACAAGCCCAGCCCTGCAATAAATACCCTTCTGTCCACGGCAAACTGGATG
The DNA here is from genome assembly GCA_008086735.1 of Cheirogaleus medius. Taxonomy (NCBI): domain Eukaryota; kingdom Metazoa; phylum Chordata; class Mammalia; order Primates; family Cheirogaleidae; genus Cheirogaleus; species Cheirogaleus medius. The sequence goes on along the minus strand of VBSM01003195.1, from coordinate 55,033 downwards.
CTGTCGCAGCGCCCCCGGTACCGCCACTGGTTGCTGCGGTAGGCGGAAGACTGGAAGCGATGGCACCTCTGCGGGGCGAGGCCCTTCCTCTTGGTCAGGGGGAAGTCCAGGCGGGGCTTGTTGGCAGCGGTGTACCACAGGAAGATGTGATGGGTCTCCTCCAGCGTCAGGATGTCCGACTGGGCAGCACCATTGGCAAACTCCTCCAGGGTCATGGTTGGAATTCGGACCAGATAGAGGGCTCGCCCCAAAACGTGCCTCTTGTTGCGTGGGGTGACTGGCAGGCCCTGCCTCTTGCACTCTGCCTCAGCCCAGTGTAGGACAGCCTCGAACACCACCGCCTCCTTGGTGTTAAGGGCCTCCCGAGTCAGGATGATCTCCAGTGTCTGCCGGTCGATTTCACAGAAGCCTTCAGACCGCAGGGCCATCTCGGCCTGCGCATCAATGACCTCCCAGCAGCGCTGGGTCAGCTCGGGCTCCTCAAACAGCCGGCTCTGGGACAGCAGGACACAGGCATTTTTGGCTTCCAAACTTGTCTCCAGAAAGTTGACGCAAGCTTTTGCCAGTGCGGGGACAATGTACTTCTTAGCAGCATACAGAGTGGCCAATACCGTGTCAGCTTCGAGATCGATCTCGTCACTGTACATGTACCTAGGCAAGGCAGGTACAGCAACTGCTGGGGGCTGGCTCCTGAGCACCAGTCACCCGGCGGTGCGGGCCTGGTGCCCGTCAGCTGCTGTGTGCATCCCCTCAGAAGCTGTAGGATGCTGCCTGGTAGTGACCAGGCGGAAAGGAGAAACCCCCATCCTAAGCCCCTCAGAGCAGACTTACTTTAGCAAGATCAGGAAAGCTGCGGGCTCCACATCCGGTATGTGGATTTCTGACTTGACTTCTGCGAGGTCCCCGTAAAACATGGCATAGAAAACGGAGCTGCCGACAGCCAAGACGTACTGTGGATGAGGAAGAGAGCTGCGTGAGCCCTGAGGCCCCCGAGCTGGCTGCAAGCGCAGTAAGGAAGACACAGTCTGTGTCCAGCCACGTCGAATCGCGGCAGTCTGTTCTTGGGAGGTGGACCGTTGCCTTTGGGAGCTCAAAGGGCTGACCCTCTACCAACCTTGTGGGCAGGCACCCTCCTGGTCGCCCCCAGGGACCCCACGATGAAGTGGACGTCGGCCATGAGCTCGTTGTTGAACATGAGCGCGTTCCTGCAAAGGGCAGGGCACACGGGCTTGGCTCGGCAGGCCGCGCGGCGCAGGCCGCCGGCCCGGGGGCGCGCGGGGCGGGGTGTCGGGCGGGCTCACCTCTCGCGCAGGGTCGGGTGGAAGGACTGCCAATTGGGACTCTCCAAGTTGTTGTTGCTGGGCGCAGGCGGCGCGGGCACGGGCGGTGGCGGCGCGGGGGCCGGGGCGCTGGGCGGGCTGCGCGGGCCGGCCTTCCTGCCCGCGGCGGCGGCGTTGCTGTTGGCGATGTCCGTGGCGGCGGCCGCGGCGCTGGCCGGAGGGTAGAGCTCCGCGGCCATCTTCGCGGGCAGCGCGGCGGGGGCGGCCTCAGCGCAGGTCTGCGCCACGCCGCGCGCCCTAGCGCCGCGCGGGGGTTTCGGGGGTGGCTCTGCAAGCACAAGGAGGGCGGTGAGGCACTGCGCGACGCGGCCGTGCAGGCAGGCCAGGGGCAGCAGCATGGGGCCGCGCCGAGCGGCGGGCGGGGCAGCTCCCCGCGCCGCGGCCCCGCCCGGCCCTGCGACCCCCGCTGGAGCCCGAGCCGAAGCCCGAGCCTGAGCCCGGCCGCAGGGGGCGCCGTCCCGCCCGCACGCCCGCCCAAGCCCAAGCCCGTACCCGCTGCGGCGCCGGCGCGTCTCGGCACGTCACGGTGCGCCCGAGGCCCCGCCCCGCCGGCGGACGCCGACGCCCCGCCCCCGACCCGAGGTGCCGCCGGCCGCCGGGCCAGGAAGGAGCGGGATGGTGCCACTTGGCAGTCGGGCGCGAGGGTCTCCACCTGGCCTGCAGGCGGCCGCGCGCTTGCACGGGCCCGCAGAGCGCGCATGCTGCCTGCGCAGGAGTGGTGGTTCAGCTGTCCTCTATTGCCTCCAAACACCTCCCTCCCACTTTTTTTAATCGGTTCATTTTTTGTCACCCCAAAATGAAATGTTAGTAGCTCAAATTTTGTAGAAATGCCTGATGTGGGAAGGTAATTCCTTTCTTTTTCAGAAGACATTACTCTTAGCTTGGTGACGACTTTGCCTGTTCCCATCCTTAACTGCATATCCTCATGGCATGTGACCTGGGTCACCCGTGTTGCTGTCGGTGGGGTCTCTCCCACCTGGGGTCTGATACCACATCAGGACCCATGCATCTACTTTATTTATGTGGAAGACCTTGGTGACATCCGATGTGGGAACCCCCGTGTCCCATTCTCTTGCTGACGAGTACTTTACAGGATGGGGACATGAAGGTTCTGGGGCCGTGTCTGTACACCCTTCCCATCCGAATTAGTGGTTGGTGTGTTTTGTTTTGTGAAACAATTCATTAGTAGTGAAATGCTGGCTCAGAGGATCGTTTCTTAATTTTTTGGCTTTAGGGGTTAGAGGTAGCCAGGCTCCTCTATGCACACTGCCAATTTTCACCCCTTAGGGGTGTGAGAGGCCTCATTCTTGTCAGCACCCACTTTATTTCTTCTCTTGTACTTTAATACATGGAAAATGATGTCCCATTGTTTTAGTTTGCATATCTTTAATTATGAATGCAGTTGAGTATGTTTTCTTGTGTTTATTGGTCATCTGCATTTTTCTGGATTTTATGTTTGTGGCCTTTACCATTTTTATTGGCTTGTTGGTAGTCTTTTTCTAGTTTGTCTGAACACTCTATACTTTAGATCAGGCGTCCTCAAACTACAGCCTGCGGGCCACAAGTGGGTGTTTTTGCCCGTTTGTTTTTTTACTTCAAAATAAGATATGTGCAGTGTGCACAGGAATTTGTTCATAGTTTTTTTTAAACTATAGTCCAGCCCTCCAACGGTCTGAGGAACAGTGAACTGGCCCCCTGTTTAAAAAGTTTGAGGACCCCTGCTTTAGATTATTGCAGGTATCAGAAGCAAACACTCATAGATAGCACTTCCCAACCTGCTCTAGGTGCTCTACATACTCAGTCCTGAGGTGGCAGGAGCTGCCATTTCCCCTGCGTTGTCCTCAAGGAAGCAGGCACAGAAAGGCTAGTAATGTGCTCAAAGTCATACAGCTTTTAGGTGAATTTGGTCCCAGGCATCCAGCTCTGGACCCTGACCTCCCAAGGAGATGCTCACCTGCCTCTGCTGGTCTGTCAGATGTGACCTTTGCTAGTCTGTCCCAGATAGTCGTGGCTTATCTTGTTGGGACATCATGTTGAGTGTCACGCTTGGCGGCCTTCTAGCTGGCATTGCTCAGGTATGGGAGTGACCTCCACGTACTCCATGCTTGGCCACTCAGTAGCCTCGTGCCAGTCCTGGGAGTCGTATGACACTGGACACCTGTCTTTGCAGATGAGGAGACCAAACTTCAGAGGTCGTGTCCCCTGCCCTAGGCCATGCAGCTGGTGTGTAGGTGGGCCTGGATTTAGACATACAGCCTCAGAGTCTTTGCTTTCAGGAGGGGCTTCCTCACCTAAGGTCACGTTTGTAACCCCCTGCATGTCCCTACGCTCCATGCAGGGGAAACGTATAGGACACAGCTGAGCAGTTCAGTGACTAGTCAGTGGGCACCCCCTTGGTCACCCCACCCCTGGTCTGAAAATCAAACAGGAGTCCATGTCGTCCATGGTTGTCATTGGTCTATTCAAGTTTTCAGCCTACTCAATTTTAGTAAATGTCCCCAAGGAGAACATCCCTTTCAGAAAATATTTGCTGTATTTTTCACAAAAGACTATCCAGAAGATGAAGAACTACAAGTCAGAAAGAAAAGTGCTGACAACCCAATTTTTAAAAAATAGGCAAAAGAGATGAACAGACTCTATCCAAATGGCCAAAAGTGCTCACGTCATTAGTTATTCAGGGAATGGGCCACCACTGAACTCCCCTCTCAACATGGCTGAACTTAAGAAGACTGACAATACCAAATGCTGGTGAAGATGTGGAGCAGCTGGAACTCACGAGCTGCTGGTGGGAGCATAACCTCTAGGACAGGGGTAGTGCACACACTAGAGCCCGGAAAGTCCCAGGAGAAACTGTGCGTGTGCCCACCAGGGGCACGGCCACAGATGCCGCAGCAGCACTTTCATACTATAGGAACCCCGCTGGCAAAGACGGGCTGGTCACTGTGGCCATGGTTTATGTCCCAGCTGTCTATTTTCATAGGAAATGGTAAAGAGTGTAAATGATTTTCAGGAACAAAATACAAATGGCCACAGAGTGGAAACAGTTCACATGTCCATTAGCAATAGAAAGGATCAACAAATTGTGGTGGATTTGTACAATGAATGCAGTGAGAATAATTAAATTATAACTATACACAAAACTTGGGTAGACGTTAACTCAGAATGGGGTGCTAGGAGGGGTCTGCTGGGCAGTCAGAGGTAGTCAACATCTTGATCTGGGTGGTGGTGTGGGGGTGTGTGGATATCTAAAAACATTTTAGTAAAAAAAAAAGAAAAAATATATTCTTTGCCCTTTGAATTTTAAATGTATTATAATGTTATGAATAATATGTAGTCAGTTAAAAAAATCTCCATCTCTCTGTTTATGGCCCTTTTTTGTTCCTAATGCCTGTCTGTGTTTTTTCCCCTTTCTCTCTTGATTAGACTTTGTAGAGATTTGATTTTTTATTGTGATAAAAAAACACATAAATTTACCCTCAACAGTTTTTTAATGTACAATGCAGTATTAACTATATGCAAGTCTCTAGAACTTACTGATCTTGCATGACTGAAACTGTGTGTCCATTGAACAAATACTCCCCATTTCCTTCTCCCCGCCCCCAAACCCAGCCGCTGACACCCACCATTCTACTGCCTGTCTCTGAATTTGACTACTCTAGGTACCCCACGTAAGTAGAGTCACATGGTATTTGTCCTTTTAGTGCATAATGTCATCAGGGTTCATCCATGTTGTAGCATGTGTCAGAATTTCCTTCCTTTTTAAGGCTAAATAACATTCCATTGTGTAGATAGACCACATTTTGCTCATCCGTTCGTCTATCCATGGATACAGGTTGCTTCCATCTCTTGGCTATCGTGAATGATGCTGCTGTGAACATGGGAGTACAGATGTTCCTTCACAATCTGATTTCGGTTCTCTTGGGTATATACCCAGAAGTGAGATTGCTGGATCAGATGGTAATTCTGTGTTACCATTTTCCATAGTGGCGGCACCATTGTACATTCCTGCCAGCAGTGTGCAAAGGTTTCTCCTCATCCTTGCCAGTACTTGTTATAATTTTCTTTTCTTGATAGTGGTCATGCTCATGGATATGAGGTGGTGGTTTGTCTTGTGGTTTTATTTGTGTTTCCCAGTTAATTGGTGATGTTGAGCATCTTTTCATGTATTTTTCGGCCATTTGCATATCTTCTTTGGAGACACATCAATTCAAGTCCTTTGCCCATTTTGTAATCAGGTTGTTTGGGTTTCTTTGTTACTGAGTTGTAGGAGTTTCTTATATATTGTGGATATTGACCAGATAAAATGGTTTGCAAGTATTTTTTCCCATTTTGTAGGATGCATTTTCTGTCTGTCAATAGATTCCTTTGCTGTGCAGAAATTTTTTAATTTGAGGTCATCCCATATGTCTGTTTTTACTTCTGTTGCTCTTATTTTTGGTGCCATATTCAAGAAATCATTGCCAGGACCAGTGTCATAAAGCTTTTCCCAGTGTCTTCTTCTAGCAGTTTTATAGTTTCAAGTCTTATGTTTAGGTCTTTAATCTGTTTTATGTTAATTTTTTGTGTGGAATGTAAGGTAAAGGTCTATCTTCATTCTTTGGATGTGGATATCCAGTTTTCCCAGGACTATTTGTTGAAAAACTATCCTTTCCTTGTTGTGTGTCTTTGGCACCCTAGTTGAAGATCATTTGACCATACACTCTGGGCTCTATTCTGTTCACTTGTTTGTATGTCTGTCTTTATGGCAGTATCACACTGGCTTTGGGGTCTTTAAAATTCTTTTCTTGATAGTGGTAATTTATTTATTTACTTGTTTTTCTTTTTTTTTTTTTTCTTTCTTTCTGAGATAGGATCGCACTCTATTGCCCAGACTGAATGAAACTCCTGGGCTCAAACGATCCTCCTGCCTCAGCCTCCCCAGTAGCTAGGACTACAGGTGCACACCATCACACCCAGCTAATATTTAAATTTTTAATGGAGATGGGTTCTCACTGTGTTGCCCAGGCTGCTCTCAAACTCCTGGGCTCAAGCGATTCTCCCTCCTCGGCCTCCCAAACTGCTGGGATTACAGGTGTGAGCCACCGCACCGGGCCTTGTTTTTCTTTATTAATCCTTTTTGCTTACTTTAAATAATTTAATTAATTTTGTTAATTTAAAATTTTCTGTTATTTGGCTACTTAGTTCATTATTTTCATTGTTTCTTCCTTAATTATAAGAAGCATTAGTCTATAAAATTACCTGAAGGATTATTCTTTAGTTTCCTAATAGTGCTTGGAGGTGAGGGAATTGTGTTTCTTTTTTTGCTAATTTTTAGTTTTATTGCACTTGTGGTCAGGGGGCATGTCTTGTGAGGTTTCTGTTATCTAGACTAGCTTGATGGTTTCTTTGTTGTTAAATACATGGCCGTTTCCATAACTGATCCACAGACTCTGCAAGACACAGAACTTAAAATATACTTGTTAAATTGAGCCTATGGTGATATGTCTAATTCACCATTTAGTCTTTTTTTTCCCCTTAATCAGTCTGTCAAATTTGAGGAAACTATGTTAAAATCTCCTATTATTGTAGTTTTGAAATTTGTTTCCAGTGTTTTTTGCTTCATTTAATTCTTCCTGTGTTGCTGTGTGCCTACCGATCTATGACTGTTTAAAACTGCTGTTTTCTGGCCGAGTGCGGTGGCTCACACCTGTAATCCTAGCACTCTGGGAGGCTGAGGCAGGAGGATTGCTTGAGCTCAGGAGTTCAAGACCAGCCTGAGCAAGAGCAAGACCCTGTCTCTACTATAAATAGAAATAAATTTGCCAAACAACTAAAAATAGAAAAACTTAGCCAGGCACGGTGACGCATGCCTGCAGTCCCAGCTACCCAGGAGGCTGAGGCAGGAGGATCGCTTGAGCCCAAAAGTTTGAGGTTGCTGTGAGCTAGGCTGACGCCACGGCACTCTAGCCCAGGCAACAGAGTGAGACTCTGTCTGAAAATAAAGAATAAAATAAAACTGCTGTTTTCTTTCCATCATAAAATGTCTGTGTTTGTCCCTCAGCACTGCCCTGCCTGTCACAGCATGCTAGCCGGCCCGTAGCGTCGCTGCTGCTCAGTCCCACTTGCCCCCACCTGTCTCCTGACATACCTGTTTTGAAATATTTACCAGTGTTCTGAGCTCAGTTTTCTGCTTCAAGAATTAATGGGCGTTGGAGTCCCACTGTGTCAGGATGTCTTTTACCACACGTTATAGCTCTGGCTCCAGTGGCTGGTGTTTTATTGAAAAATTTTAGAAATGTTAACAATTATATTACTTTTAAAATACCTCTTATTTTTCTCCCAGTAATATCTTTTTTTGGCCAAATCACCAAAATTATTTTTTAAATGGTAGAAATGGGCTGTAGTTCTAGGCAGCTCAGACTTAAGCCTGAGTCCAGCCCATGGGGCCACGTGCCCACGGCTCACCTGGAAAGGGGAGGACAAGGGATCGCAGCTACCTGGGTTGGGTGGCTGGCTGGATGGCTGTCAGGACCCTCTGGTGGGATACACCAAGGGCTTTGCTCACTCACGTCACAGCCCCACATGGTCGGTGTGCAGGAGTGTGGCTTGGGTCCATGCAGTCCCTCGGGTCCCAGGCTGCTTCCTGGGCTGCAGCCATCTTCTCTGGCCTCAGAAACATTCCCCTGGTGTTTTGTGTGAGCTGGAAATGCAAGGGAACACTTGTAGGATCTCAGAGGGCTTCCAGGGGCCAGAGCTCAGTCACGTAGACCCTTGTAGGTGCAGGAGGCTGATAGAAGGGGTCAGTGGAGGGCCAAGGAAGGAGGGCCCCAGGTAGTGGTGAGTAGCTAGGGTTGGTGGCTCACAAGAGAAACAGCCGACCGGTCCCCTCCCTGTGCCTCCAGGGCTCTCTGTGACCTGCAGTTCCCTCCTCCATTGTCATCTGCTAGCTTGGGCCAGGCCCTCTCCTGCTCAGACCTCAGCCCAAACGGCCCCTCCCTTGCAAGGCTCTTCTGCACAGTGCCGCACGACGCTCTCTGACAGAGCTCGTGCCGTTCCCTCAGTGCACTCATGGCCTCGCACCAGTCAGCCGCATTCCTTCAACTGCCTGGTTATTCCCACTCACCGGCGGGCCGTGTGTCTGTGCACATCCAGCACAGCGCCAGGCCTCAGTGTGCACGTGTGCCCCCATAGCACTGTGCGACGCTGGCTGAGATGCCGAGAGTGGACCCTCCTCTGGCCCGCAAGTGTGGGCTGACATGAGCCACCTGGTGGGTTCAGAGGGTGGTTTGTGTGCCCAGGCCTGTGCTGCTCAAGAACCACAGAGAATGTTGTTGGGGGTGGCACTGTCTGTATGGTCCGGAGGGAAGGCTGCTGGATGTGAGCACCCCTGCTACGCCCTGAGCACGGGGTCATGAGAGGCAGCAAGGCCATGCCTAGTGCCCCACGCTCGGGTGCACTGCCCAAGGCCCCGCGTGTCTGCAGCAGGCTGGCCTTGTAGTGGGAAGACAGTTGCTCTCCCTGGTGCAATGTCTGCAGCCACTGCACCTGAGGGTCCAGAGGCCATCAGGACAGGGGGAGCCCTGGGGCGCTTATGTGCATGCAAAGACAGGTGAGGGTCGACCGAAGTCTGGGGGTGTTGCTCTGGGCTGTGTTGTGTGTACCATGTGTACACATTCTAAAGGCTCCTTGCAAGGTGTGCTCTTGGCATTGGTGAGGCTGGGCTGAGGGGGTGTGTCTGCCGCAGACCCGTGCCTGTACATCCCACGCTTTGCCCACCTGCTGGAGTTCGGGGAGAAGAACCATGAGGTGTCCATGACAGCCCTGAGGCTCCTGCAGAGGATGAAGAGGGACTGGATGCACACCGGCCGGCGCCCCTCGGGCCTCTGTGGAGCAGGTACGGTAGGAGTCCCAGGCCCCTTCCTGTAGGATGTGCCCTCAGCCCTTGAATCACACCGGCCCAGACTTGCTGGCCACTGTGCTCGAGTTCTCTGTCCTGACTCTTGAGCAGTCCAAGCCCATGCGTTGTGCCTGTGTTCTCAGAGCTGGCCTCGCACCGCGAGCAACCTCCCAGCCTGCTGTGCCTAGTACTGACCTGTCTCAAGGGTCCTTGGCCCTCGAGGCCTTTCCTGGCTCTCCTGTCAGCCTCTGCAGGTCCTAGGATAAGGGACAGGACCCTCACAGGCAGAGTGGACTGGCCGAGCTCCCTGGACCTGACCCTGAGTTGCCCACTTCCAGGGAGAAGCTGCACAGAGTGCCTGGCTCCTGGCATGGTTACCGGTGTGGCCTGTCTCAACTGAGATGCCAAGTTGTTACTGCAGAGGGTGCCTCAGAGCTTTCAGGCTAATCTACCACCCCCCAGCATGACAGTTGATCTGGTCACACTCTGAGGACCCCTCTGGGTGTGGCTGTCACATAGACCCAGGCTTAGCTCTAGGTGTTGGTGGGGTGGTTGTGGACATGGTCTGGCTAACTGTACCAGCCATGGACCTGCGCCCCTGCCCAGGGTGAGCCTCTCCGGTCGGCAAGGCCCTCACTCCCCCTCTGGTGCCCACAGGTTCCATTCCTTTCCAGAAGGCCAGGTGCCAGTGTCCTTGCACTCTGCTAACAGCAGGATTAATGCTATTGGACATTCATTTTCCATCTGAAACCTGATTTCCAAATTTGCATATTTGCACTGCAGGTTCCAGGCCTCTCTGAGGCCCATGACAACCCTACCTGGGACCTCCCCCCTTTTCCACTCTGGCCTGGGCCCTGACCTCAGAATCCTCAGTTCCCATCACAGCCAGCGTTTCACACACACGTCATCTCAAAGTTTGTTAATTGCTTTGAGGGGTTACATCAAAGCAGCTCTCAAACCCTCTATTTTCATTCTCCTTGTATTTAAAAGTGAAGTGTGGTATAGCACCTCTCCCATGAGGCAGAGAATGTGGTGGTCCCAGAAGTCCCCGCAGAGCATGGGAATGCTCAGGAAGGGTGGACGCTGCCTGGTCAGCCACCGCTCATCTGGAGTGGCTGCACCAGACGAGGGTCTCACTGCTCTGGCACAGATAAATTGTGCTCAGGCCGTCACCTCCCTAAGCACAGGGCCAGCCCCAGCCATCCTGAGCTGCAGCAGAGATACTGTGTTTTCTCAGTCCTGGCTGGGGCTTACAAGGACCCCTCTTGTTCCTTTCTAGCACTTCTGGTGGCAGCCAGAATGCATGATTTCAGGAGAACCGTCAAGGAGGTCATCAGCGTGGTCAAAGTGTGCGAATCCACACTGCGAAAGAGGTAGGCAGCTCTGATTCAGGGTGTGGGGACCATGCCAACGTCTCGTCCATCCAGCTGAGTGAGGCCTGCTTGCCAGAGCCACTGCTGCCTCCTAGGGTCCTGCTGTCTCCAGCCTGGCTGTGCGGTGGTGCTGGTGGGCAGAACCCAGCCTAGCCCTGATTGCACAAGGGCTCGGATGTGCTGGGGGCCACCCCAGCTCCCTCCACAGTGTTCTCTTCTAGTCTTTCTGGGGCCCAAACCTGTCCAAGAAAGATACCCCCTTCCCTTCGATCCCAGTGTTTCTAAGTTAAGGTGGAGGGTTGTGACATTGCCCTCAGTCACACGCAGGAGGCAGGCAGGAGGTCAGGTGGAACATCAGTGAGAGGCCTCACCTGTCTCCTATTTGATGTGGCCCATCCTGGACTTTGAGATCCTGAGTGACCCATCTCCCACTGGGAAGCTAGAGTCACATGAGGGGCCACTGCATCTATTTAACCAAACAGCAGTGAGCCTGGCAGACGTGGGGCAGGGGGCTTCGCACTCCTGCTTTGGTGTGTGGTGTTAAGAGCAGTTACTCACGGCTCATCTGGAAGGACAGTGTCATTTAAACAGACCTCAACCAGGTAAATATGGCAGTGAGTTCTTACAGACCTATAATTGCTGCTGTACTTACCATAAATCTGAAACACTTGATTGCTGTTTTTCAACTGAGATCATATCCTATGGCACTTTCCAAATGCAGATGGAAAATTAATTTTGCTTTATATATTTGACCTCTAATTCTCTTTAAAAATTATTTTATTAAACATTTTGAAGAGTACATAAAATGTAGAAGAGTTGATAAGAATTAAACCTCAGTTAGTCACAGAAGCACAGGCTCCATGCCTGCTGGGACCTGGCTCAGCCTCCTTCCCTCTTGAGTCTTGCAACCAGCATCCTGGGCGCATGTGTGGAAGTGAAGAAGGTGCCCGTGGGCTTTTCTCCAGGGACCTGAGCTGCTGGCAGGATTGGGGGGTACCGAGACACTGTTGGGAAGCAGTTGGGCTTCCACTTGTAGCTGAGTGTGACTGGGGAACCTGGGCCCATGGAGGGACCGTCTGGTACACTCAGTTTTCAGTGGCTTTTCTCAGGGCATTGGACTCTGTGTCACATCTCTGTTTTAGGCTCACAGAATTTGAAGACACCCCTACCAGCCAGCTGACCATCGATGAGTTTATGAAGATTGACTTGGAGGAGGAATGTGACCCCCCCTCATACACGGCTGGACAGAGGAAGCTGCGGATGAAGCAGGTAGCACCAGCCTCATGCCTGGCTGCTCCTCTCCTGCTCGGCAGTCACGTTTCTTGTAGATGTGCGGCTTCGACACTTCCCATCTATTATTATTTCTAACTAAGTGGCTTAGTGACACAAGCTAGACTGTCTGCAGCCAGGCCTGGGCTGCATGTGTGGCCGACCGGAGGCGCATGGGTCAGCTTCGTGAGGCCTCAAGTAAGGGGGCCCCGGCTCACCACACATGGAACGGGAGCCCCCAGCACCTCCACCTTGGCTTTGCCGGCTTTGCTGCCAGCCTCCCGCCCCACGCTCAGCCCCTCCCTACAGAAGCACTTAGTATCTGGTTTTGCTCCAAAATGCTAGAATATAAAGTAGATTCCCAAAGTGATATGTACTTTGGAATATACTGAAAGTCCAAAAAAGTACAAAATGCCCCATCTCACTGCCTGGAGGCAGCCTCTGCTCAAGGTGTGTTTCCTTTCATTACTGTGTTGTGGGGTTTTGTAGGTATAGCTCTGACGCAGTCAGGGCCTGGCGGGAAACATGCCACACTGGATGGGGTGGCTGCGGGGATGGACAGCCAGGGCCAGGGCAGGGACTAGCCCTGGAGGGGACACAGAGAAGAACCCTGCACACAGCCGCGGGGGCAGACATTCCACGCCTGCCCACTGTGTTGGGCCTGGCTCGGGAGGGAAGCTGAGAAGCCCCCTGCTCAGGGGCGGCGCAGCCACACTGGTCCTGATCCTTGCTTCAGCCTCCACACCCTACGCCAGCCAGGGCCCTGGCTCTCCCTGTGCGTCTAGCACGGGGACTCTGAGAGGTGGGCCTCTCTCCAGGTCAGGCGAAGGTGGGGCCCCCAGGGGTCCACCTCTGCCGCTTTTCCCCGGTCAGCTGCAGTGGGGCAAGTCCCGGCAGCCTGTGGTCAGTGAGGCCTGTGGGGCGTCCCTGGAGGCTCCAGTTCCCATGCAGCGGACCCCTCACTAGTGCTCTCCTCCTGCACTTCCAGCTTGAACAAGTCCTGTCAAAACAACTGGAGGAGGTTGAAGGTAACCAACCAATATTCTCATACAGATGCTTTAGTTTTGTCAGAAAAATTGATCTGTGCTGACTTTATGCTTTAACTCACTACTCCAGGTGAGATATCCACTTACCAAGACGCCATTGAGATTGAGCTAGAGAACAGCCGGCCAAAGGCGAAGGGGGCCCTGGCCAGCCTGACAAAGGACGGTGAGTGTACCCTGCCCTCACAGCCACAGGCTCAGGGTCCCATCCAGATAACCCCTGCTGTCCTGCCGCCACCTCCCCCAGGCATTGACCTTTTAATCAAGCCCCTCCTGCCACCCCCTTCTTGGGCTATCTGGTCCTACATCGCAGGGCCACCCTCAGGCCCCAGTACCCTGTCCTGAGTGTCCCACTGCTCCTGGACACCCACACCCACCCACCATCTCCCCAACTCCAGTCCTCTTCCCGGCCAGTCTCCATCCCCATGCCCTCAGGCTGCCATCCGGAGGCCCTCGGGCCATGGTTCTCACACCTGGCTCCACTGCTGCCTGCAAGAGAGGCCTCAGCCTCCCTCATGTGCTCAGGCTGTGCGCTGGGCTGCGGGGAGCTGGCTGTGGGTACAGGTCGGCCTGCACCCCACTCCCTCCCTAAGGTGGCCCACGCACATCCAGTTTCCAATTTGGGGCTTTCAGGGCAGCTTCAACTTCCTTAAACAGGTCTCCCTGTGCTCGCCTGGGTCCCCATGATGTGGGGTGCTGCTTTCCTGGTGCGAGGGTCCTTGTGGGCTGTTCTGGGTTTTTTCTGGGGACCTGGTGAGATAGGCACTGTCTGCCCATCATCTCACCCCCGTTGCTCTTTGCATGTTGGAGTGAGCACCACTCGCTGATGCCCCTGATCCAAGATAGTTGGTGTCTGGAAGGAAAGGGGCCACCTCCTCATGCCCCTGTGGGGTTTTGCGGCCACTCTTGTTTATTTTTGAATGTGAACATTAGGATCCTCTTGCTTGTCCCCTCCCAGCCCAGTTCTCTGCTTTACCCAGGAGCTTGGACAGAATGGGTGACGTCCTTACTCAGACTCTACTCTGTCTGTCTTTCCTCCTGGGAGCACCCCTCTCTTCCCTCCCAGGGTTCTCCTCCCTGTGCAAAAGCCCTTCTAGGTCCCTCGTCCAGGCCCTGCCACCTAATCTGTTGCTGCCGTAAGTGGTCCTGTTGTGTCTATAACTGCTCCTTGACAGTGAAGGGCACTGAATGCTACATGCTAACTTTGTGCTCTCATGTTGTAAGGAACTCTTTCATCCCTTTTAATACTTTGCAGGTTATCATTGGGTTTTTCAAGTGATGAATTATGTCATCTGCAAACAGCGATTCTGTTATCATTCCTCACCAGGTTTTATGCCCCGAATTTCTTTCTCACGTCTAGTCTGTTGCCTGGTCCTTGAGCACCTCATGGAATCACAGTGGTGGCCGCAGGCACAATCCTGGCCTCCAAGCAGGGCCTCCTGCGCCTCCCCAGGACACAGGCATAGCCTGTGCGCCAGGATGCCACGGTCTGTCACGTGGAGGAAATGCCCACTCTTGCGTTTTCATGAGTGTCCCTGCCTCAAGCAAGTGTCCCAGATGTGTGCAGGATCAGTGGGGAGACCACAGCCCTCTCTATGATGCACTCATGTGATCTGTCATGGTGACGTCCAACATCAGGCCTGCCCTGGGTCCGCCGAGGCACCGCTGGGCCACGGTGGCTCAGGTTGCCCTGTTGGTGCTGACACTGGAGCGCCTGTCCCGTCCATTTGCAGGGTTGAGTGAAGTTGTATCTTATGATACTGTTGATTTTTTTTTTTTTTTTGTCTCTGAATTTTCTTTTTTGTCATTTCTTACTTTTCGTAGTTTTGTTTTCTGGTTTTTTTTTTTCCTGGCTGGTTATTAATTTTCCTGTTAACGCAGTTTTCCAATTGATTCATTGGCTCTGCTGCCTTCCTGTTCGCCAAGTCAGTAGCTCGCGCTTTATCTCCATGCTTCCTGCAGCTTCTCTGTCACCTGCGCGGCTGATTCATCCCGTGTCCTGGCGCCTGTGCACATTCAGGCCGTGCGTGGGCTTTTCGCCGGGCATCGTTTCAGCTGTGATCCTGCTGTGAAATGTTTTCAGTTTTTCAGTCTCAGGTTGTGTTTTTCTCTTCCCTGTGCAATGAGTTTTAAAAGTTCTGGGGAGTGGGCCATGGTTTTAGATTTTGTTGCTGAATTCTGCTCTCCTTGCCTGGGACCAGGGAGTGTTGCTGGCCCCTCTCTCCCTTTGATGGTTCAACCATGTAGTGGTGGCCTATGTCCACCAACATTGGCATGTTTGTGAGCAGCTGTGTGTACTCGTCAAGGAGGCAGTCTGCGTGTATTTAAAATGCACCCTTTGATTTTGGGGTTTTGACATCTACACACACCTGTGAAGCCTTCACCATAATCAGGATGACCCACAGATCTGTCACTCCCAACAGTGTCCTGGCCCCTGATAGCCCATCCAAGCCTCCCTGCCCCAGGCTGCCACTGCACTGCTGTCACTATGAATCAGCCATGTTTTCTAGCATTTTATATAAATGGGTCACATGGTACATGCTGCTTTCTGCTGGCTTTTTTCACTCAGTGCAATTCTTTCGAGTCATCCATCAGCAGTTGGTTATTTTATGGTGGTGTCATGGTCCACAGATACACTGAAGTTGTTTATGCATTAACCTGTTGGAGGGCATTGGGTTCTTTCCAGTTTGGGACTATTACAAATAAACTGCTGAACATCTGTATACAAGTCTTTGCACGGACATGTTTTTCCTCTTGTCTTGGGTAAATGCCAAGGAGCAGAATTGCTGGGTCATGTGGAAGGTGAGTGTTTAAGTCTTTAGGAAACCATCAGACTGTTTCCAGGGTGCCCACACCATTGCATTCCCACTGGCAGCGCTCTCTTATTTTTTTCTAAAATGTTTATACTTTGGCTGTCTCACTTACGTCTGTGAGCCATTCAAGTTTGTTGTTGTGTAAGTGTGAGGCGTGGGTCAGGCTCATTCTTGAACACATTCTTGTCACTATTTGCTGACAATCCGTCTTTTTTCCACTGGTTATTTTGCAGCTGGGTGGAAGTGTCTCTTGTCCGAGAGCAGACTCGCTCTGTGTTCTCCTCGGCTAATAGGTGGTGTGCGGGTCATGTGTCCCTAGGCTCCGTCGAGGACACCACCTCCAGCTTACTTGGAGAGGAGGACACAGAGGATGAGGAGCTGGAGGCTGCTGCCAGCCACCTGAACAAGGACTTCTACCGGGAGCTCCTCGGCGGCAACACCCCAGGCAGCTCGGAAGCCGCAGGAGGCCCTGAGGTGGGCAGCAGGCCCCCAGCCCTGGAGTCCCTGCTGGGTCCCCTGCCCACAGCAGCCAGCCTGGGCATCTCTGACTCCATCCGAGAGTGTATCTCCTCCCAGAGCCGGGACCCCAGTGAGTACCACAGGGGTTGGGGGACAGAGTGACCTGGAAGCTGACGTTGTCTGCCTGGGAGGTTCTAGCAGGGTGGGCTTGGATGGGGGGCACTGCCAGTCCTCCCGGACAGGGCAGTGTGAGGGGTCAGTGGTCCCAACACAAAGAGCTGGGTGTTTGTCAATACCCCGAATGCCCAACAGGTTTTGTCACCCTCCCTGGGACTGTCTCCTGGCCACAGGCTCCCTCCTGCCTCAGCAGCCCCTTGCTGGCATGTGGCCCAAAGCCCTGAGAGCCCATGGGCACCGTGTGAAAACTGTAATGATGCTGAGAAGTCATGCTGGGAGTCTCACAGGGGCTCACGAGGCAGGGACCAGCCTTTCTCACCCTCCCTCCATTTGTTTGACACGGTGGCAGAGCCTAGACAGGTCACATCTCCACTAGTCAGAGGAATGTTGCTCGCTGAGCTTGGCACGGCAGTGACGAGATGCCCTGAGCAGGGCATAGTCAACCTGTCCCACGGTGCCCAGCCCAGGCCACGGCAGACAGTCCTGCTGTTCCTCACCCCTCCTGTTCTGTAAAATATCACCGAGATTGGGGCCGGGAAGGGCCCAGATAATGGCAGCTCTAGGAGAAAGGCAGATGGTCCCATCCCTGTACCCTGCCAGGACAAGCCTCCCTGCAGCCCAGAGCCTGCACCCTCCCTTGGCACTTACCCCAGGCACCAGGGCTTGGCCTCTGTGCACGAGGGGCCTCCTTGAGGGTCGCTCCTCAGTCCATGGATGGGTGTTGATCGAGTGACCTCTGGGCCAGACGTGGAGATGGATAGTCACGCACCTGCCCTTGTGGCGGGGGTTGCTGTGTTAGCAGAGGCACTGGGCAGAGGGCCTGTGCAAATGCTCTGGGGCAAACAAGGTACAGTGACCTCAGAGCAGAAAGGGCTATTCTGGCCAGAGCTGAAAGAGCAGGGGGAATGAGGCAGGCCGGGAAGGTCTGGGGGGAACGTCTGAGCACTGAGAGCAGCCGTCTGGGCCTCAGTCACAGGGCGGCATGGCAGGAGCGAGCCCCAGACAGCCTAGCTGCGTCACTGGACTTCACAGGACTCAGCTGATGGGCGTTGAGGGTTTGTGGAGAGGACAGAGTGCCCCGATTCTGGGCTCTGCAGAGTGTGCCTTTAACCACGCCAGGCAAGAGGGTGGTGGCCAGAGGTTTTGGGACATCCTGAGCACAGTGATGGGGGAGGTTCCCTGAGTCACTGTCATTTCCACCCCCAGGCCTGAGAGCATCACAGCAGGAATGCCCAGCCCTTCCTCTGCAGCAGGACGTCTGTCCCCTGGGCCCCGCTGACCACTGTGCCCCCTTTCCCTCTGTCAAGGCCAGAGAGCTTGTGTCTCCCAATCTAAGAAAAACTCATTTCTTACGCAAAAGCCTAGGAGTGTTGGGTGGCTTTTTTGTAGCTTCAGTTTAGTGTCCTGCTTTCTTCACTTAGCGCCCAAAGTGAGCATTTAGAGAAACACAAGGCGGTGTAGGCAAAGTGCTGGGACTGTGGTGCGGAGGAGGGGGAGCTTCTAGAAGCCCCTGGGCCCAAACACCAGGGTCATGAACCAGCCAGATGGTGTTTGTGCCCCTCTAATCAGAACTGACCCTAAAAGTCACTGACACTGTGCTTTCCTCTAGCAGACACCTCCGGAGATGGTGAACTGGACCTCAGTGGCATTGACGACCTTGAAATCGACAGAGTAAGCCCCTGCGTGGCCTCTCACCTTCCCAGGAGGCAGTTAGCACTGCAGCCCAGGACACCACTGGGACGGGGGTGGGGTTGGCGGCCTCCCCTGCCCCAGGGCTTGCCTTTGACCTCTGGGATGGTCGCCTCTTGGCTCTCCAGACACTCCCTTGCATGAGGCAGTCACGTGATCTCCTAGCCCACCGCTGTCCCCAGCCCCATCCTTCTAGACTTTGGCTCCAGGGTGGCCACAGTAAATGCATGCCCTTCCCGCTAGAAGCCAGAGCCAGCCTCTGGGCTGGTGCCCACCAGTAGGGTCCTGCGCTCTGCACCTGGCCTTTGCCACCGTCTGGGCACGTGGCCTGTGGCAAATGCAAGTCCCACCCGGGTTGGTCCCATAGGGCGATCTCCATCACGGAGGTGCCCGCAGACTCCGAGGGTGTCAAGTACCTGCAAGTTCTAGGGCTCCAGTGGTTTGTTCTGGCTCTTTGCTGTTGATCTCAGCAGTACTTGTCCTCTGTCAGGCCAGGAGTCTCTTCTTCAGATTTTATGACCACATGATGCCTAGAGCCAGCTGCCTGTTTGCTCCTAAATTGGTACCTCACACCCTCACCTGGTCTCTTCATGAGACCCATGGCCCTGTCCTCTGACTGGCCGGCGTCCTGGTGTCGGCCGGTCCCGGGAGTGCCACAGCGCGGGCTCACAGCCTACATGGGTGGCCTTGGAAAGGCCAGTGGAGCAACGGGTTTCCCCAACTTGTTCTCGGCCCCAAGGCCTCAGCCCAATCTCCACACTGAATAGAGGCCTGCCCACATTTCCCCTCCTTCAACAATTTAAATATACAAATGGGAAGTGTGCTCACTGGCGAGACAGAGCGTAGCCTGCCCTCTGTGTGAAGGAAAGCTGATGGCACCTACTGTGCTTGCCCAGTACATACTGAACGAGTCGGAAGCCCGCGTGAAGGCCGAGCTATGGATGAAGGAGAACGCCGAGTACCTGCGAGAGCAGAGGGGTAAGCACCCGCCTGCCCGCCCCTCGGACCCTGGCCTGCGGCACGGGCCATTGCTGACACAGGCCACTGTGTTCCACTTGTAGAGAAAGAGGCAAGAATAGCCAAGGAGAAGGAGCTCGGTATCTACAAGGAGCACAAGGTAGGCGTCTCGTGACACACCAGGAGCCTTTTCTAGGAGATGTCTGAGTTTATAGGAGGAAAACATCTCTGTGGAATGTTTCTTCCCTGTGTGTCAAGAGGAGCCAGAGACCCTGAACCCATGTCCATGGCCACAGGCACCCCGGTGTCAGCTTCACCACAGGTGGATGGGCCACCCAGCTTGGATAAGGTCCTGAGTATGACTCCAGGGTAGACTGGGTGGAGACTTGGGGCTGGATACTGAGGTCCCTGGACTCAAGTCCCTTGTCAAGGACACAAAAGGCCCCCGCCTCCGTGTCAGGTCTTTGTTCTTCTGATGACCTGGGAAAGCCTAATTGTGGTACCTCCCTACTCCATCAGCCTCATGGCTACTTGGCTCCGTGGCTCACTCCATGGTTTGAATATAACGTTGATAACGTGGTGAATTTGGAAGTGGTTCGGTGTCTGAGTGACTGAACAGGAGAAAAGACAGGTCCACTTCCGGTAACACTGGGATTCCCAGTGCCAAGGGGAGGGAGGCCCAGAGGATAGACACATGGCCTGTCAGCTCGGGAGGACCCCCTGCGGAGTTCAGGGCCCTGGGACCCCACACTCTGCTGGGGGCTGCGCAGGGAAGGTTGGGGTGCAGGAAGTGAGGTGGAGGCTGGCATGAGCTGGCGTAGCCAGGGTGGCCCAAGGCCGGCTGGTGAGGCCCGACCTGTGCAGGCTGCCTGCCCTGAAGTGGTCTGCAGCTCTAGCCCCTGGGATGAGATCTGGGGTCCTTGGGCAGCGGGGACTGTTGACCCTGGCCTCAATGCTGGGACAGATGGTCTGTCTGTATTCTGGTAATGTCCCTGCTGTGGTCCTCACAAGGCAGCACCTTACTCTGCCATGTTCATGTCGCCCTGTGCTGGGTCAGGCACCGGGGATCTGAGTGGTGAACTCACGGGCAGGTCTGCTGCTGTTGCTGCTCCACGGCCCCTTGGACACCCAGCCGGCTGCACACCCCAGACTTGCCCTGGCCCAGGGCTGAGGGGCTGCCCTTAGTGTCCACTCACCTGGAAGGCAAGACTTGACTTGGGCAGGCCCAGGAAGGGCTGGCTGGGACCCCTGCCCCATCCCATGCCTCGCCTCCCTGTGGAGACTGATGGGCAGGCACTGCCCTCTCACACCCACCCACGCCTGACTCACAGCAGACGTTTCTTTTGTGCTTTGATCAAGCCCAAGAAGTCTTGCAAACGACGGGAACCCATTCAGGCCAGCACAGCTGGGGAGGCCATCGAAAAGATGCTGGAGCAGAAGAAGATCTCCAGCAAGATCAACTACAGCGTGTTGCGGGACCTCAACAGCACAGGCTCGGGCAGCCCGCGGGGGGAAGATGCCCGCCCCGAAGACAGGGCCAGTGCCAGGAAGCTGTCACGGAGGAGAACGCCAGCCAGCAGAAACGGGGCTGACCCCGTGACCAGCGTGGGGAAGAGGTACCGTGCTGTCCTGTCGGGCTGGGTGTCAGGGCAGGCCAAGGCCCGAGGCCTCAGGTCTGGGGGCTGTCGTGGGCCGACTAGGACCTGAGGAGCGCCCAGAGCGATGTTTGCCCGACTGCGTGAGGGGGAATAACGGGCTGTCTCCAAGTGTGGGCATCGACTGTGTCCCAACCGCCCTTCGCAGGTGGGGCTGTGCTCTGAGGAGGGGGCTCCAGCCCTCAAAAGGTCCTGTAGTACCAGGGTCTGCTCTGTCTCAAGGAGGCGATGGGATGCTCAGGCCCCTTCTCCAGCCCAGGGCTGGTTTCATGGGAGAAGAGCCAGCCACGGCCCTGGCCCCTCTGTGCCCCAGGCTGCGCTGCTGTCTGCCGAGGGGCGGGGACAGTAAGAGCAGGCCATGGGTAGAGAAAACGGGACACAGGACGGGCCCGGGGCCCATCGTGCCAGCCTCAGCGAGCCAGATCAGCACCATCCTGCAGCTCTACCAGGGGCCACCTTGAGGGCATCTCAGCCACATGTGGCCTTTATTGCCCCAGGTTGGAGCCAACCCCTGTGCCGTGGCCATCGGGCAGTGGCTGCAGGCTCTCCTGCTGAGGCCACAGCCCTGAGGGCCCTGCCATACCCACACTGGTCAGTGCCTTTCCCTGGCCGTGGAGGCAGGGCTGGGTGACTCAGCTCCTTCAGCATCCAGCCTGCAGTGGACAGTTGCGCCACGTCTCCAGTTCCCCAGGCCACAGTGTGTGCTCTTCCTGTCCCTGCGCGATCTTTCCTTGTGGTCTTCCAGCTGCTTCTACATGTGGGGAAGCGCTGAACCTCCGCACATTCCTTTTGTTCCCATCAGCCCTGTCAGTCCCCTGTTGTTTGTAGTGGTTTTCTGTGGCCTGTTGAGTTCTTGGGTAGGCTGCTCTGTCACCTGCAAAAGTTGGCTATGTTGTTGTCCCCCTGCTGTCACTGTCCCCAGGTGCTGCTTTGCAGAAGGAGCTGTAGGGATGAATCCCTGGCACAGCCCTGCTTGTGGGCGGGGGAGGTGCAGCAGGGCAGAGGTGGAGTCGGAGCAGGTCTTGTGGCTCAGACCCCTGCACCTGGGCACTCGGAGGTGGGATGCCTCAGCTGCCTCTGCCCACCCAGCCAGGGCTCTGACAGCGCTGGGAGGATGCCGGCCCCGTGAGTGACGCTGGGGCCCAGTCACAGGGTTCACAGCCCCCTCCATCCCATCTGAGCCTCTGGCCTGGGCACGCCCTGGGTGCGGGTGTGCGTGTGTGTGTATGCGCACAGTGCGTGTGTGTCTATATGTGCAGTTTGCTCCATTGGTAGCCTATTGACCTTCCCCTGAGCAGCCAGGACTTGAGTCTGTGAACATTTAATATCCTGAAAAAGGAGTAGGAAGGCCTCAGAGGGTGGGGATGCCAGGCCTAGGCAGCTCAGGCAGTTCTGACAGGGCAGGGAACAGGAAGGGGCTCTGTGAGGCAGAAGGGCAGGTCCTAGTTTGTCCCCACAGCCCTTGGGAACAGCCTTTCATCTACACTGGGAGATGAGGAAAGAGGGGCTTGGGCAGGCTGCAGCGCTGAGCTAGGGAGGGGCAGCCCCAAGACCACAGCGTCACTTGGTGGCAGAGGCTGCGCTTCATAGTCTGGCTGCTTGGGTGGCCCCTCCTCAGTGCCAGGGCCCCCTCATTCCCCTTCTGATTGCCTTGCCCGTCACCATCTGGCCAGCTGCTCCCCTGGTCCTGCAATGGGATGTGGGCTACCTCTGAGGACAGTCACAGAACTCGAGCTGGGTGATACAGGGGTTCAGGTAGCCGCTGCCTCTGAGCTTCTCTCCTCCTCACTCCACGGGCACTCGTGGTCACTCAGTGGACTCTCCCACTGTGGGAGGCAGTTGGGACACTGAGTGTGGGCTGCTTTGACCCGCAGGTCTTCTTCCCAGGCAGGTCAGTCTGCTCTTGTGTGAGCCACTGTAACCCCTGTCTGGGTGGCCCCGTCCGGGGATAGGCAAAGGAGTAGGCATGGGCTGCAGCCCTCAGCACCCACCTCTGGAAGGGAGACTGAGGCAGACCCAGCAGGCACGCCGCCTCTTGCTCTGCTCACAGGCTCTGGGGTCCCCCAGGCCAGGCTCCAGCCAAGCAATGTCAGTGCCCCAGAAACCAGGTGGTTTGCCATCCAGGCCAGGAGGGGTAGCAGCTGGAACACAGTGGTGGGTTTGAGTGAAAGGTGAGGGTAGCGGCCCCAGGTCCCCCAGGCCCCTGGCTGGCTGGGGACCAACCAAGCAAACTGAGGCCCTGGGCCGAGGAGATGCTGGGCAGGAATTTGTTCTCCAGGTATTTGCAGACCCTCCCTCGGGGCCTGGTGGAGGGGCCTGGGGTTCACCCAGGATCATGTGGAGACTGTGGCCACACACGCTGGAGGACGGGAAGCTCCAGGTATAGGCCCCAAAGTCAGGCCCAGACTCCTGCCCCACTTTGGCCTTCATGCCCTGGGACCCTTGTGGTTTCTTGCCCTTAAATACTAGCCATCCTTGACTGAACCCCAAGTTCTCTCTCTGGCCTGGCCTCCCCTGTAGGGAGCTCTGTGGCCATGCAGGGTGAGGGCCGGCACAGCCGCCTCCTGGTTCTGGCAAATCTGGCTTTTTTTGCCAGACCTTTGGGACATTGCTGCATGTCTTTGTGGCTTCAGGTGATAACTGGGGACAGGGAAGGCATGTTCCTGCAAGAACGACTGCATCTTGATTTGAGTTTTCTAGTCTAGCTACCGTTTCTGGTCAAATCATGGCTTTCTTGTCCCCTGGCCCTGCCCTTATGTCTGTCATGTGTTCCTCCCATCTGGCTAAGGTATGGTTTGTCTGAAGCCAAAGAAACTGCTTGCTCCTTGAGCCAGTGGGGTCTCGGGGCCAATTACAGATCCCTTTGGGCCCTCCTTGGCAGGGACCTGCTGGCTGGCTCTTCCTAGAGGAGGGGCTGTGCAGAGAGCAGCCCCGGGCCTGCCCCATGGAGCGCCAGCGCTGGGCCTGGCTGGAGAGACCACAGTGGGGCACCTGCCCTGGGCGAGGTCCGCCTACTGAGGAAAGGGGCTGCTCTGCTGCAGAACGGGCCTGGGGTGTATGCGGTGGGCAAGGCGGCACAACCTGGTCTGAGGATGGGCATCAGCAGGCCCCGTGCTGTGCGCTCCCTGCTCACAGCAGGTGGGGAGGCCTTGGGGAGCCTCGCCAGGAGCGGGCCCAGTGCCTGGGCTGGCGAGGCTCCCTCTGCCTCAGGCCTCGGGCCCGGCCCACACATGGGTGCCACCTCTGTGTTTAGGTGCTCTGCAAATGTCCACCTGCTCCAAGGTCCCTTCCTGGTGCCCATAGGGTTCATCTAGCACGTCACAGCCGGGCTGGGCAGGCCTCCGAGGGTCCAGCTGCAGAGTGTGTGGCTCCAGCCCTCTGCCTCCCCACACGGCTGTGCTTCCCATCCTCCCCCACAGGCCAGAGCCCACTCACACTGGCCTGCAGACCTGAGTGGCCACACCAGCATGTGGGAGGAAAGCCCGCCTCCTCTCCTGTGGGCTCCCGCCTCCCTGGGGAGGGCCAGCAGCCTCCAAGGAGACCTGGCGGTGTGGGATGGAAGGCGCCTTTGCGTTTGGGAGTCTGCCCCTCTTCCCACTGGGTGAGGGAGGTGCCCTGGGCGATTTCTGTGCATCGGGCAGGGAGCCACGCTTCTGCAGTTTGTGTGGGTTTGTGCCTTGTGCATGTATTTATTCCAAAGGAAGCATGGGTCAAACATGTTTGTTAATGTGAGATAACCACTAGCAGAATAGGCGTAGGTGGACGTGGAACCAGACTTCTACTACGGAAGGAAAAGGAAAGGTTGATTAATCCAGAAAACATGGAAAAATACATGAAGGAACAAGTGGGACAGCCCCCTGACAGTGCACTGGGGAGGGACCAGAATCATGGGGGTGGACACGACCCCGAGTGTGGGAGGCGCTGTGAGTTGGGAGGTGTGTGCGCGGGCACTGGCCATGCTGCTAGAGGTGGCATTTTCAGACAGTGGCTCTCAGGTGGCACTTGGAGCTGCCAAGCCCACCTTGTCCACCAGGTACAGGTAGGCGGGCTGTGCTGGGAGTGTCTACACTGGGGCAGGTGTCAGTCCCTCACATCCAGCTGGAGGTGGCTGCAAGAAGATGCCTCGGCAGGGGCTCACATCCTCCTGGTCACCAGCAGGCAGGGGCTGAGGCTGCCACGCTATGCTCTCTTTCAGGTTGAGGCCTCTGGTATCTACACAGCCAGCTAAGAAGGTGGCCATGGGAGAGGTGCGTTGTCCCATGTGACCTGGGGTAGGGATCTCTGGGAGCAGCTCACTCATTCGTTCCTGAGCCCAGACACGCCGTCTGTGAGCCAGTCAAGAATAGACTCCACACTGACCTCGCACAGGCAGAGAGAATCGAGGCCCCGGGAGGCAGGTCCCAGGTTCCAGGAGTGGGCAGGAGGCAAGGACAGGGCAGGGCTGGCTGCAGGTGAGCAGTCGCCAATGTGTGCCCAGCGGCCAGAGCACAGCAGGGTCTCCCTCCCTGGGCCTGCCAAGAGCCTTCATGTGGGGAGTGAGGCCCCTGCCCAGGGTGCTGGGTCCTACTCTGTAGGTGCCCAGGGCCTGGTGTAAGGCCTCCCTCTCGGTGACAGCCTTGGCTTGCCAGGCCAAGGCTCAAGGATTTTCCTCCTGGATCATTACTTGTTCGGACCCTGGTCTGGCCCAGTGGTACAGGAGTAGCAGGGAGGGCTGGTACAGCTGGAGGTGCTGGCCCAGGGTTAGGGGTGGTGTCACTGGGGCTGGGCCTCCCCATAGACTGCTGTGCTGCTGGGGGCAGGGCCTCCGTGCTGAGCCCGTGGTGTCCTGGAGGCTGAGTCCTGCTGTGGGGAAAGAAGTCCTCTGGATGCCCCCGGGAGTGCACGGAGAGGGGCTGGGGGGAGGCAAAGGAGCAGGCGTGGGCTGCAGCCTGCAGCGCCCACCTCTGGAAGGGGACCGAGGCGGGCCCAGCAGGCACACCACCTCCTGCTCTGCTCACAGGCCCTGTGGTTCCCCCATGCCAGGCTTCAGCACCCCAGGAACAGCCCCAGCACAGTCCTAGCACAGCCCCTGGGGGACCAGAGGAGTAGCTGAGGCCCATCCGGGGGAAGGGCAGCCCTGGCTCCACCCGCATCCCAGAGTCCCCCCTTTTTCCAGGCCTCACTCCAGAGTCCCCGTGCCCTTGGAGCTGAGCCGGTCAGGCCCGAGGCGGTCCTGGTGGAGAGTGGACCTGTGTCGTACCACCCCGATGAGGAGGCAGATGAGGAGGATCCTGACGAGGAAGATGGGGAGCCCTGCGTCAGCGCCCTGCAGATGATGGGCAGCAGCGGTGGGTGGGGGCGCTCTCGCCAGCCGGGCCTGGCTCGGGTATGGGGTGTCTCTGCATGGGTGGTGGCCCACACAGGAATTGGGTGGTGGGGAGGTATGGGGCGGGGGTGGTTCTGGAGAAAGAAAGGCACAAACCATCTGCCCATAACAATCCCTGAACTCAGGCATCAAACTCAATTTTTATTTCTCCCTGGAAGGAAATTTGAGGTAGGACACTTTGTAAATTGGCCATACTGGCTTTGAGGCCCCAAAGTGTGCTCGAGTTGGCCAGGGTCAGAGGCCAATTCCATTGGGACAGCAATGTGTCTGCATGAAGGCCAGTTGGCCAGCAGAGTAGGGCTTCCGAGTCTGCAGGCGCTGAGGGTGACCACACCGCTCACATGTGCCTTTGACAGGAACCCCAGCCCCCACACCGTGCACACACCAGCCCTCAGTTCGCAGGGATGAGGAGACCAAAATTGTGGTCCCCGTTGATGGTGGGGCTGTGTGGGGACGAGTCCATCGGGGCGGGTGCGTGAGCCTCACAAGGGCGCGTGGGGGCCCAGGGGCAGGGCAGGAGGATGGCGACTGGGCCCCTTGACCACACAGAGGGCCTCGGCTTCCCTGATTCTCTTCTGTGCTCTGCAGATTACGGCTGTGATGGTGACGACGATGAAGGCTACTAAGCATGGCCTCAACGCCAGCAGCGCCAGCAGCACCCTGGTGATGGCCCCAGCGTATCTCCTGAGGATCAGATGGGCCCCCAGGCTATGCTCACAGGCACGGGGCCGAGACTGAGGCAATGGGACCAGTGCCGCCCCACCTGCTCCACAGCGTTCGTCCCATGACCACACGTGGCCTCCGTGGTACTTACCATTGGGATCATGTTTTGAACAATGGAAGGAATATTTTTACCTAGCAAGAGAAACCGGACTGAATGTCTACATATGTCTGATCGGACATGGGCCGGGAGTGCCCAAGGCTGCATCCCACGGCATGGCCCAGCCTGCTGGCCCTCAGCCCACCCAAGAACTCTCA
This sequence comes from Cheirogaleus medius, assembly GCA_008086735.1. NCBI lineage: Eukaryota > Metazoa > Chordata > Mammalia > Primates > Cheirogaleidae > Cheirogaleus > Cheirogaleus medius. Next base: position 28,039 of record VBSM01003195.1, on the reverse strand, counting down.
AAGGTGGGCAGTCATGTCCCCAATGTAAGGAAACTGAGGCATGAGGTAGCCCCACTGCTGGTCCGACGGAGCGGAGGGCTGAGTGTGCTGGCCCTCAGGCTCCGGGACCCAGCTCTGGAGCCCTTGGCTCGAGTGCTCCACTCCCGTCCCGCACCGTCCGCCTAAGAAGCACTGTGTCCAGCACCCTCTGCTGGAGCCTGGTGTCAGGGACGGCGGTGGGAGGTCAAGGTCTCCCCGAGGTCAGTGGGCACTTGGTGGCTCCCCTACACTGGGTGGCCATGTTGGTCTGGAGATGGCCCTCAGCCGCCAGCTGCAGCCCCTCCTCCTGACTCCACCGCCCTCAGGTCCCGCCCACTGCCTTGCAGCGCCTGGAGCTCCGGGGTCCACCCGGGAGCCTGTGCGGCTGTGCCTGGTGGATGAGCGTAGTCCGGCAGCTCTGTCACATCTGCATGTTCAGCTCCCTGGGCGATGTGGCCAGCCTGCCTGGTGTCCTGGCGCGGGGCGTGCCTATGGCACACAGAACTGGGACTGGGCTCTGCGTCCATGGAAGGAGGGCAGGTGGGGTTCCTGGGGGGCCTCTTCACTGGCAGGCCAAGGACCACTGCAGGGTCTTAGCTCAGGCGTCAGTGCCCAAGGGGGACAGCAGGTGCTTCTAGCCCTGGATGTGGCTCCAACCTGTCCCCCTAGGAGAGGGTGGCCTCGATGGCAGAGCTGTGCTGCAGTGCCCTCCTGGGGCTGAGCCCTCAGCCTCCTGGTGGAGTGGGCTGGGTGTCCTGCCCATCGCTTGGCCTCCAGCAGGCCAAACCGCCCCCCGAGAGTGCAGCGCGTCCTCGTGGCTGTGCACCTCTGCCTCCACCCTGTGGCCAGCCTGCATCCCTGGCTTCTAGAAGGCTGGGGGAAGATGGATTTAGTGAAACAGAGATCTGCTACTTGAAGAAAACTGGCTGAGGTTGTTGTCTGTGATTCCTCATCTGGCTCGGTGGCCTGCCCTGTGGTGGCAGGCACAGGCATGCTGGGCCTCGAGGGCCGTGCAGCGCAGGCTCGAGACGAGCCTTAGTCGGCCTCCAGCTGGGTGCACCTGTCCCTGGTGTGCCGTGGGAAACCCCAGCTGGGGACATCCTCAGAGCCAGCCCTTTCAGCTTCGCCAATGCCTGCCACAGGCTGTCCCCATGCCTATCCCGCCTGCTGACTCCACGTCCCACCTACCTGGGCTCAGGCAGGGACTGGACTCTGACTCAGGTCGAGAGCCGGGGGCTGCTGGCTGCCAGGCTCGGCCCTTCCCAGCACTCAGCCACAAAGGCGGCTCTGGAAGCTGAGGCTGCTATGAGTGGGGAGGGGGTGCCCAGGTGGAAGGGTCTGTAGGTGCCCCCAGACTACAGCGGCTCTACGTCGGCATGCGTCTGCTGTGTCTGCTGGGCTGGGCATGGGCTGGACACAGGTGTGCTTCGGGGATGGATGGACAAGCTCCCTTACGGGTCTCCAGGGTAGTGGGGACAGCCAAAGGGCTCCAGGGGCAGGTGTGCAGTGAGGAAAGGACAGGATGGAGCCACACCTGCAGGGCCATCACTGGGCCTGAGTAACAGGGGGCAGCACCTGTGCCAGGTGAAGGGCAGAGCTGGTAGGGTCCCTTGTGGGCTGCAGGGCAGGGAGTGGCTCTTTGCAGAGAAGCCCTGAGGCCTGGCCCGAGGGGCTGGACCTGCCTGCACCTGCCCTGAGATGACAGGGCAGGTCGTGTGGAGACAGAAGAGGGCAGCTGTGGGGGCTCTAGGGGAAAACAGTGGGCGACACCTGCTGTCGGATCCTAGTGGAGGAGCGTGGAAAAGCCCAGAATCAAGGCCCCTCCTAGGGTTTGTGTGGAGCAGCCAGGTACAGTGCAGGGGTCGGGATGTGCAGAATTCGGCTTTGGTTGCACTGTCTGCCAGGCTGTGGGGCCCAGGTGGAGGTGAGGGCTCTGTGGGAGGGGAGTTCGAGCCGCCCCCAGGCAGCTGGGTGTTGGAGCAGGTGTTCATGGGGGACAGATCTCTGGCTGGACGTTTGCACTGGCAAGGCCAGGAAGGAAAGACTCCCGGGCAGGCTGCAGCAGCAGGGCTGTGTGTTTGCTGAAGGGCCTGCTGGAGGGGAGGAGGGGCAGGGCAGGAGGGAGGTGGGACGAGACAGCCAGGGGAAGAGGAGCCAGGAGAGGCTGTGCCTCGTCCATCCCTTGGGGCCGCAGGGGGAGGGCAGCTGCAGAGGATGGCTGCAGTGCGAGGCCGAGGGGCGCAGGTCGGCCAGGCAGTGGCCAGTGTATAGGACTCGAGCCCCAGGATGGCAGGGGAAGGACTGTCCCCTGGGTAAGGGGACCCTGGGGTCCTGAAGCAGTGGAGGCCCATGGGCATGGACACCTGGGCAGCCGAGGCGCTGAGGGGCAGGCCCAGCAGCAGCCATGTAGTGGGGCCGCGTGTTTGGAGTTTTTCTGCCATGAGTGTAGAGCCCAAGGGGGGCATTAGGGTCTGTGCACCTCTGTCCCATAGGAGGCTTGGGGGCCATATCTGTATGCCCCCTCCTGGCACGGAGGATGACCAAAGCCTGTGGTGGTGCCTGGCCAGCTGTGACCCTCTACGGCTGTGCTGGGCCTGCCTTGGGCAGCTTCCTGGGCCCCGAAGCCCACACAGAGCCTGGCCCCGTCCTTGCAGGCCCTGAACCAGAGCACGCTGCAGCCCCAGCCTGCAGCTCCACACCATTTTTCTCAGCTCTGCCTGCCAGCTGTCCTTGTGAACGCTGCACTCTAGGCTGAGCCCTGCCAGGTGTGCACACCTACGCCCTGAGCAGACAGCAGCCCCGCCTCTGCCAGCCTCCCCTCTGCTTTTCCCTGTAGCCTGCCCACCCACGGGGAGCCTGCCTGGAGGAGGCACCCTCCGAGGGTCTTACAGCTAGCTGAGGACCCTGGTGTTTGGTGACTGCCACCACCCTGGGGATACTGGGTTACACCAGGGTAGGACTCAGTAACAGCCACAAGGTGCCCAGCGGCTGTGTGGTGGGCACCAGGGATTTGTGCCCACCTTTAGAGGTGCCCAGAGGAGTGGTTCCGAGGGGAGGCAGTCTCACAGTGACAGTGTGTGTCACTGGCCATGACTGCAGGCCCAGCTCCTATCATAGTCCCGAGTAAGAGGGCAGACCAGGCCTCAGCGGGGTCCTGTGGGGTACGAGGCCTGTGGCTGTCCCCTGCAGGCTGCGGGCTGGGTCAGAGACCTTGCCCACAGCCTACATCACAGGAGTGGGTGCTACAAGGGCTCTGGAAGCCTCCTGGGTGCCCCAGCTGGGGAGGGACACAGGGCCAAGGTGGCCCCAGGCCCCTTGGTGAGAACAGGGACCTCGGAAGTCTCCCCTCTGACCCCATGGGTCAGGGTCACTGGAGGTTCCCTGATGGCCTGTGGCTGCCCTGGTGTGGCAGCCTTGCAGTTCAGGCTGGGGTTGCATCTGGCAGCTGGCCATGTGATCTCTTTGCCAGGGGCACCCCCAACTTGTGTCCTGCACAGTCCTCATTCCCATCTCCTGTGCCCCCTGCCACCCCCAGGCCTCTCTGCCATGCCAGGTGTGCCTGGAGCCTACTCTGCCCTGGGCCTGGTGGCCATCTATGGGTGCTGCCTGGCTCACTGCCTGCCCTGGTCCCCGCCAGCACCAGTCACTCCTCACAACTACTGAGACGTGGACACCAGTTCCACCCTGGTCTCACAGTTCAGGCTGGACAGGCACAGGAGCTGGAGTGACCACCTAAGGTGGCCCAGCTGGGAAGTGGCTTCCCCCACACCTGTCCTGACAGCCACCCACTTTTGCAGGGGTCAGGGTTCCAGGGTCCTGGCTGTACCCGCTCTTGACATGAGCTACCAGGCCTGGCCAGGGACAGCAGGCTCACTGCTGAGGCCCAGGCGCAGCGGCCTGCCCATCACCATGATGCCTGGGAGCAGCCTGGAGGGGCTAGTCTGCCCCTCAAATCTGAGCCCAGCCCCTACCCCTGTCAGTGCTGGGGATTCCTCACGTGCCTACAGTGGAGTCTCGTGTCACACCGTGGCTGTCCTTGGGGCAAGCGGGCACGCGTGTGCACATGGGCCTGTGCATGCACCTGTGAGCACACGTGCCTCCTTTGGGGGTCCTGGCTGAGTCTGGAGTTTGGTACTGTGTACTGGGACCTCTGTGGGGCGAGGCCAGCCAGCCCAGCTGCTCACCTCCCCGCCAGCTCACCACACACACCGCACTGAGCCAGTGAGGTGCGGGGGTCCTGGCAGGGTGGCAGGGCCATCAGGAAGTGCACATGTCCAGCCCAGCTCCAGACGGACCTCGGTGGGAGGCTTGTGCCCATTCATGCTGCCACTGCCTTCCCCGAGACCGCCTTGCCTTTGCCAGCACCCCGATGCAGGGGATGGGGGCAAGAAATGCGGGGTAGCCATGGGCCAGTGTGGGCTGCTCACATGGGCACATACGTGTGCAGGCACATGTCCAGCCACACAGAAACACATGAATGCTCATGTGCGCGTGCAGCCATCCATGCACACCACACACATGCTCACTGCTCGTGCACACTAGTGTGCATGCACATGTGTTTATATGCATGCATGTACCGTTGCACGCCCCCATCCACTCATAACCACGTGCTTGTGCATGCACACGCGTGCCCTGACCCACACCCGGATGGGCATATCCTGAAGGTCTGCAGCCCCTGCACTACCTTCAGGGTGCTGGCCCCGGGCGGACAGGTGCGCTCCAGCAGGACCTAGTCCAGCCCAGATGCTGACCGAACCTCAGACCCCTGTGGGCCTGTGGATGCCCTTAAGAGAGCGCTGCTCCTTGCAGGACCCCGTGACAGCCCCGAGTCCCCAGACCTGCTGCTGCACCCACTCCACATGGGGGAGGGGGCGGGCCAGGGGCTGTGTCCAGTGTCTCTGGCTAGTTACCCAGCCCACACCAGTGCTGTGTGGCCTTGCACCAGTTCCTCCACTCTCTGGGCCTCCTCGGCAGGGTGGGCAGAGGGGGCGAGGCACTGCAGGCAGAGCACTGCAGTGTGCCCGCTCACTGCCCCAGGCCCTGGAAGAAAGGGGGGCGCGGCCAGGCCAGGTCTGAGTGCTGAGTGCTCAGGAAGGGGTGGGCAGAGTCTTGGCCACTGCCTGTCCCAGGACAGCTGGGTCAGAGGTCAGAGGGGCTATTGCGACCCAGGGGACTAGACCCCTGGGAGACCCGTAGGAGCTCAGGTCTGTGCTCCTGAGACTCAGGTGTGGGCCACATGCTGAGCTGGTCTTGGCACCAGGTGCCCTCTACCTGCCCTCTGTCCCTCGCCCCACTGCCACCAGCCATCAGTGACACTGAGGCCTTCCCACTCAGCAGCCCTGGCCTTGTGCGCTCCAGGCCGTGCCCCCACACCTGCCTCCTCTGCAGCACCCCGGTGGAGGCAGGATGGGGCGGGCCTCCAAGTGGGCAGCAGGGCTAGTGGGGCCTCTTTGGAGGAGGGACAGGTACTGGGCAGCCCCTGAGGACACATGTCCACTGAGGCCATGTCTGGGCTCTGCCACCAGCGCCCCAGGCCCCCACCTGTGCCTCCCAGAGCCCCCTCTGTGCCCTGCTAGGGATCAGTACCACCCCCACCTGTACAGAGCTGTCACGAGCCCCTAAACCATTCCACCCCAGCTTGTCTTCCCAGGGCAAGGCCTAGGCGACAGCAACACCTCTGTTCCCCTCTTCTCTCATCTCCTTGCCCCAGCCTCCTGCAGGCCGAGTCTCTTGAGACATTGACGGAGCAGACTGCACCCCTCTTCCAGGCCCTTCTGCACCCTGGTGTCCTGTTGCTGGGGGGGTGGGGGCTGCTGCGTGGAGAGGGGCTGCCAGGCCTGGGGCCTAGAGTGGGGGGGCTCTTTTGTCACTGGCCGGGGACTGTGCCTGCCACCTGCTTGCTCCCCTGGGTCAAGGAAGTCGAGCCCAGAGGAATGTCGAGTACTCCCTTCCCAACACCCTTAGCTCGACGGGGGTCCCAGGCTTGCTGGGTGATGGCGGGGTTGAGAGTACCCTGCAAAGCTCTCCGGCAGGCAGGCTGGGAGTGGAGCTCTGGGATCACTGTGAGACACAGAGCTGACAGCGCTCTGAAGGCTCACTGCGGCTGCGTGGATGGGGCGCCTGCCGAGCCGGCTAGTCCCGGAGACCTGGCTGGCCCGCCCCCTGGTGGCCACATGCGGCACAACCTCGAGGCGGGCAGGGGGGTGCTGCCTCCCCCAGTTCCCTGCATAAAGGCCACCTAGCACCCCACGAAACTGCAGGACTGTGCAGTGCCTCTGTCTGGATGTCTTCCTCGTGAGGCCCACCGAGATGCCTTTATTCCCTTTATCATCGCTCAAGGTCTCTAACGAGCCCTTGCTGTCATCGGGGGAACCCTGCCCCACCCCACACAAGCATGGGCTTCTTGCCTTCCTCTGCACCTCCTTCCCTTTTGGGGTCTGAGGAGCCCCTCAGCGGGCAGGACAGCAGGGCACCTAGAGGAAGCAACCTCGAGCCGCGGCTCCGGGTGTGCCACAGGGGCTTCCAGAAACTGCCTGCCCCAAGGGAACTGTGGAGTTCCCAGTCCCTTCTCTGCCCAGGGGCTCCCATTGCCCCCTCCACACATGGCCACTGAGCTGAGTACATGGCCAGAGCCCCCACCTTACCCCTGCCTGTGACCCCAGAGAGCCCCCAGCTGTGCACCCCACAGCAGGACTGGCCTCAGTCTCTGTATCCCCCAACCCTGCAGCCTAGACTGGGGGTGCCCCAGGGCCAGCCAGGCTTGGTGGGGAGAATTTTTCATGCTGGGGTCATCAAGGGACACACACATTGTGGGGCAGCCCCTCTTCGTGTCCCCTGTCCCAGCGAGGACAGACGGCCCCTCTCCAGGCCTGGAGTCCTGGGGCCCTACTCCTGCCCCAGCCTGGGAGTGCTTGCCCCTGGGCCAACACCCTCTGGGGCCCTAAACTGTCAGCCTCCACAGGGCTCAGCCACCCTGCAGATGTGCCCCGCCCTTGGGGGGGTCAAAGAGAGACATCAGTGGGTTCTGTCCTTGGGGGTGTCCAGCCTGTGGTGAGCTCCAGGACGGGGTCCTGAGCCAGGGCCTTGGACTCTGCATCCTTGCCAAGCTCTGGCGCCATGTTTAGGGGCCCACTGCCTGCACGGGGCCAGCTGCTGCCTTGACTGGTCAGTACCTGTTCCTGCCGTCCTGTGCTACGTGCCTGGTGGGCTGGCCAGTCCCTGGGGAGGCCTGGGCCTGGGCCAGTCTGGCAAGGGGTTGGGGCCGAGGGACAGGCTCCAAGGCTACAGTCCATGCCTGGGGCCTGCCCAGGCCCTTCCAAGGGGTGGGAGTGGGAGATGGCAGAATAGAAGCTCTTTATGGTTTTCCTGCCGGGAGAGGAACCTGGCTCAGGAAGCCATTGTCCCCACACAATGGGCTCAGCTGGGACTGTGAGGGCAGGAGCCCCAGGCTGGTGGGACCCAACCTTAATCTCAACCCTGACCCTGACCCCGACCTTGACCCTGATCCGGCACTGATACTCATTCTGCAGTGCTCTCTTTGGCCACCCCAGCTGACCCTGGCAGGGAGGAGCCACAGCCGGCACTGGGGGGAGAGGGCGGTCCTAGGACAGCTCCAACGGGCCTTGGTAGAGGAAGTGGCCTGCAGCTCAGGCCAGCTCGCAGGCAGGAGAGCCCAAGCAGAGGATCAGGGGGGCAAATCACTATCCACTACAGGAGGACACACTCCCACTCTCCGCAAACCAAAACCAGGGGCCAGCCCTGCTGGTTAGCTGGAAGCCCAGGAAGCCGTGGCAGACAGAGGCCTGGTCATGCCTGGTTGGTGAAGGCAATGCCCACTCTGCCAGACGACGTGGGGAAATGCCTGTTTCCCACCCGTGGCGCCTCCTTGCCCTGGTGGCTTAGGGGCCTTTGCAGCAGCCCAGCTGAGTAATTGCTTCCCCCCATGTGAGTAACAATGTCAGCTGCCAGGTGCTCACCTCAGTGGGGCCTGGCTGCCTGGCCTGTTGCAGGGGGATGGCCAACAGCCTCAACAGCGTGGAGCTGAGCTGGCTGCTGCAGGGACATCCCTCAGGTGGGAGGACGTGGGTCAAACTCCAGCACGACCACAGTATCTGGCAGGGCCTGACTGCAGGTGGCTGAAGGACCTGGCAGATGGAGGTGGGTGCTGTGGGCCAAGGTCAAGCCAGAGTTGGCACCGGGGTGCAGCCTGCCCAGGGGGGGCACATGTGCACACATGCACAGAGACACATGCACACGTTCACGTCGACAGGGACAGTGGAAAAGATTAAGGTTTCTGTCTGTGTGCCCCTCCCCTGCATTCCTGGACCCCAGGCTGGGAGGATGGGGAGTGGGCTGCCATCCCCCACATCACCCTGAGGCCTCACTGCCTCCCAGTTCCCCTCCCTCAAAATCCCTAACCAGAACATTCCCTCCAGCCACACACACGAGTCTGGAAAGTATATGTTTCTCATTCATTCATTCAGGAATTCATTCACTGAATAAGCGTTGAGTTGACAAAGCCTCATAACAAAGCATTTGCTCTGAGGCTGGTGAGGATGTTTTGTGGGGGAGACACACTCTGAGCCACCCCCGTGTGCACACACGCCTATGCATGCAGAGCTCCGTGGACACAGGCGTGTGTGGAGAAATCAAGCAGGTGGGCTGACTGCAGCGGACGGCACAGGAGAAATGGAGCCCTGCTGGCCACTGATGGGCAGGCACCAAGGCAAGGCCGGAGCAGAGCCCACGCTGAGTCCCTGCTTCTGTAAGCTCCCGCTGGCCACTGGGGAGAAGCTGAAGAGGGCTCAGAGGCCGGGCGTGCGCTGGCGGAGGAAGAGGCAGGGCTGGCTCCTGGGGAAGGGTCTGAGCAGGGGCCATGTGGCTGTGGTTAGGGAATGGGGAGTGTGGAGGAGCCGGGTCAGGTGGGGCCAAGTTCAGGGCCTGTAAGATGGGGGGGGTGTGGATCTGGGGCTCAGCAGCCTGCAGGTGGCCTTCAAGGCCTGTGGGTGGTCCCTTGGGCTGGGTGGGGCTGCTGTTCAGAGACAAAATTTTCCAGACACCCACACTGACCCCGACTGGGAGTTCTGGGGAGATGTGTGGTGGTCACATGGCCCGGCCACTGGGCACACAGCACGCCTGTACACACACATGCACAGGGGTGCACAGGGGTGCGCCGGATGCAGCTCCACACTCGGTAGGCTCTGCAAGCTGGGGGCAGCCTTGGCCCTGGCCATCAGGCAGTGCTGCCAGACAACTGGGTGGGCCAGGGGCTGGGTGGGGAGCCTGAGCCTCTGGCAGGTTCTGCAGGTGCTTGTGGGGTGTGGCTCAGCTTCGTGGGGAGGGTATGCCCAAAACCTGCATGATCCCCGTGGAAGGGGGGCATTGAGGGAGGGCAGGCCCTTGAGATGTCTGGATCCTTTGCCACCTAGATTGGGGGGATGCCCTGCATGGCCAGACCAAGGGGAGCCTCCCCAACTCCCGTTCTCATCCTTGTCCACAGGGGTCCCAGGGAAGTTGGGCGAGGGTGTGCTGGGGTGGGGTGGAGGGTGGGCTCTCCAGGGCAGCACACTCTGGGTTCCTGCTGAGAGTCAGTGATGGCCAGAGACATGCTCCATGGCGTGTAGCACCCATGATGGGGAGGGCTGGGGTGGAAGGGGTGCAGCAGTCAGGCTGGGAAGGCTTCCCAAAGGAGGAGGGGTCCACACTGGGCCCCAAAGGAGCAGGAGAAGCTGGCTAGGCTGACGGATGGTCCTAGGTGACAGAGGGGGAGTGAGGGCAGGGCCAATGGAGTGGGGGGGTGGGGAGGGTGTGATGGGTGTGGTGGGGGAGGGCAGAGCAGAGGCCCGCTGGAACCCACATCAAGAGGTGGTGAGGGCCTGAGTGTGGGAGGGGTTGGGTCCCCAGAGGTTGGGGTGCTGTGCTCATCACAGAGTTGGGGTGGGAAGCAGGCATGTGGCCATGCAGCCCAGCCCAGAGCCGGAGCTCGGCTGAGAGCTTAAAGTGTGCTGCTGAGGATGGGGCTCCAAGTAGGTGGGCAGGAGGGCACGGGGCGTCCCCATGCTGGGCTCCGATGAGTCACTGCTGACCCGGCGTCCAGGCGCCGAGGGGACCCTGGCTGCAGGAAGCGGTGAGGGCTGATAAAGGGTGGGAGTGGGAAGCCACCGGGCCTCCACTTCCTGCGGTGGGGCAGGGTGCGGCGGGCATCTGCTCATGCAGGCC